>OY735273.1:8905315-9252062 GCA_963457715.1 Argyresthia albistria
TAATCTGAGATCTACTCAAGAGTAGTCTTAAGAGTACGCGCTTATTCTTAATTGATGCTTGAGACCAGTATCAAAAATCATAATTCATCTGAGTAATCTCAGATGTGAGTAGAGATTTTACTAATTCTTGAACAAGATTCAAATAAAAAAAACTTTTTTGTACTACAGACAGATGTCAAACTTTTGTTGAGATCCTCTCTTGACAGTGTTGTTGTGCTTAGAGCGGTGTCTCGACCACGCTTGAGAGTGATATTAGTACATAAAATAAACAAACCAGTGGATATTGGTGAAAATATCAGCTAGCTAGACGGCAAAATGGAACCATTTCGTGAAGTTGATCATTCATGCTATGTTCATTTTATGTGGCAAATAAACACTTCTCTCTTTCTTTCTCTCTCTCTTTCTTTCTCTCTCTCTTTCTCTCTCTCTTTCTTTCTTTCTCTCTCTTTCTTTATATCTCTTTCTTTCTCTCTCTCTTTCTTTCTCTCTCTCTTTCTTTCTATCTCTTTCTTTCTCTCTCTCTTTCTTTCTCTCTATTTCTGTATCTCTATCTTTCTCTCTCTTTCTTTCTCTCTCTTTCTTTCTCTCTCTCTTTCTATCTCTCTCTCCTCTCTCTCTCTTTCTTTCTCTCTCTCTTTCTCTCTCTTTCTTTCTCTCTCTCTGTCTTTCTCACTATCTTTCTTTCTCTCTCTTTTTTTCTCTCTCTCCTTTCTCTCTCTTTCTCTCTCTTTCTTTCTTTCTCTCTCTCTCTTTCTTTCTCTCTCTTTCTTTCTCTCTCTCTTTCTTTCTCTCTCTCTTTCTTTCTCGCTCACTTTCTTTCTCTATCTCTTTCTTTCTCTCTCTTTCTTTCTCTCTCTTTCTTTCTCGTTCTCTTTCTTTTCTCTCTCTTTCTTTCTCTCTCTTTCTTTCTCTCTCTTTCTCTCTCTCTTTTTCTTTCTCTCTCTCTTTCTTTATCTCTCTCTCTCTCTCCCCTCCCTCCCTCCCTCTCCCCCTCCCTCCCTCCCAATTGTAAATGAAAACAGGCCTAAAGTAGTTTATTACTCTGTGAATGTCTCAAGACTCGATTCACAGCGATGCACTCTTGAGTAAGGTTTCAGAATAAAGGAGATGCTTGAGAGTGAAACTCAAATTTGAGTCGGATTTACGTAATTTCAGCTTGAGACTGATCTTGAGATTCGTTCTAGAATACGACCCTGAATCAGCGCGGGGAAGGGAGTGGCCGTTCTGTACGGAGTACTATTATCTCTTCTGTGCCCTCACTATAGCCATTGTCATACAATTCGGGTACTAATTCACGGCCCAGAGTAAATGTTTTACCAGGCTGGCTGCCAGCAGCTCGTACTGTGGTCGGCCGGTCATACTCCCAGCGCAGGGAGCGGCCCCCGAGAGAGATGGTGTCTCCGTGCTGCAGGGCAGCCACACTGACGGGTTCACCGTTCACAAGGGTCTCTCCATCAGAGACGTTGCGGACTATAGTCTGGGGATGAGGATATTTTATTAGAAGTCATGTCAATAATACTTAGCTTCTTGTATGATGGAACCAATTACAGACTAACTCTAGTAGAGAGATGCATCCAGTGTAAAGTGTATGATGTTTGTGTGTGTGTGAAGTCTCAGTTTGTTATGGGGGATTTTCTTGCCTTATATTTATTTATTTATTCATTACAATAACAATTCCTGATATCATTACAGGTGACTGACCCAATTCAATATCATAATTATTTATTGCTCCATTTAAGTCCACAACATTTGCGGAAAGCCATAATAAAGAACTTTCTAGCACTTCTTAATACCGAGGACGGGATTGTTGACGAGGAGTATTGTGACGGCGATGGCATGAGTGAGTAGCGACAAAATAAACTTAATTTTATACATTATCACTAGTTATATGGTACCCAATCTACATGTGGATGCTTGTTATTAGCTTTTAGTCTGCAATATGATGTTATTAAATAGTTAAGATAGCTGTAAGCTTCCCTAAAATTGTAAAATAAAATAATATAACAAAAAGTAAACTTTAGAAAAAACCGACTTCCACAAACCCTATTTGATTAGATTGAGTTTAATACAAACTGTAACCCCTTATCCCCCCACCCTTGGGGAATTAATTTTGTCAAATCCCATCTCAGTGCTACCCCACGCTACTAAGGAACCTCTGTACAAAGTTTCATGGCTCTAGGTCCACCGGTTTAGGCTATGCGTTGCCTGCCCGTCAGCCACGCATTGTATTTGTACCTAGTATTGAGCAGATCTGGTGGCCATATGTGGTCTTCATCAGCAGTTCCGCATCACAATATTATGCTTACCATGTGCATTTGCACGAGTTATTATGAAAAACACAAAAATCACTATAGGTCTGCCTATAATATTTGAAGAGTTCCCTCAATTTCTCCAGGATCCCATCATCAGATCCTGACCTGGTGTCAATGGGACCACCCTTGAGGTATTACCTATACGCCGAAAAAAGATTTGTTCAAATCGGTTCATAATTGGCGGAGTAATCGCGTAACAAACATAGAAAAAAAAAAAAAAAAAACATACGGGTCGAATTGAGAACCTCCTCCTTTTTTGAAGTCGGTTGAAAATAACATCTTAATGGGCGAAAAAATATAATTACAGTCTATTTGTGATAAGCTGATAAGAATGCAGTGTTTAAATTTAAATCTGTTGACACACTAACTGACCAGTTGAAGGCAAACTTTTGAATGTGACGGTTGTGTCCTGTCCTGTGAGTGTGTGTTAACAGATTAAAATTTTAATTTCACTGTGTTCTTATTATGAATAGACTGTAGGCTTTGACTAAGCAATCTGTATGATTTATTAGCAATGAAACAGAATAGGAGAGATAGTTACCTGGTTAGATCGCACCACAACTGTAGCATGATGGGCACTAACAGTGGGCAGCATCACTCGGATGTCACAACCATTGTCACTGCCCAGAGTGACAAGGCCGTCTGGAAGTGAGTATCGCTTCATGTCCCGGCCGAGCCGGTCCATTACTACAAGTTGACCGCCCGACATGCCTGTGAACAAACACGGTTCCGCCCCCTTATCGACACTCTGACCTGGTTTTCTATGAGAAATAACAATTGGACTGAAAATTGGGTCAAAGCTAGTAAACTCTGGCCTAATTAGTATCCCCAAATAATGAACTAATGCTGTTACAAAATAATTTTGTTTTCCTCAAGTTGTTGAGTATTTAGTGGTAGTTTGTACATTTGCGTTGAAACAGTGAAGCAGAGTCAAAATGCAAATAAGTTTTTAGGTTACTTGGGTGTTTTTCATATTCATTATATCAAAATAAGCGTCGCTGTCTTGCCGCTCATACGCCATAGTATTCAATACTGTTCCTATTGTCGTTTGCTGCATTTGGAACGAAATGAAGTGGTTGTTACATGTTTGTTCAGTAAATTCTGAGGTTTCCCGCCATAGCAAATATGATAGCAATCCTTTCAAATATATGAAGTATTCATTTATTTCACTTACGGGTATCACAATCCCACATTTGGAGCCTAGACTTGGTTTATAACGGCCGAAAAGACTAGTAGAATTAAAACTAACAATCAAAACAAATCACTACGTTGACGAAGAAACCCAACGCATCATTTCTGTACTCACCGATTCGTCAATTATTTCCAGTTAACGGTAAGTCTAAATGCATAATAATTTAAGTATAATGATTATCACTTGATCTAAGCACAGTCAGTAGATTCATGTACTTGATAAAATAGTCAGGAAAAATCCACAAAATTACACACAACAAAAACACCTTTCAATGAAGAAACAAAAAATGGCGTCTCTCGTGCCTGCGCGTCCGTTTCCTTCGCGTCCTGCAGACTAGGGATTAGTGGTGGCAATAACGGCTGTTTTGCAATAACGAACAACACTGTTGTGTTATTTCAAAATAACTGTTGTCGTAAACTGTTATCCTGTTATCCTGTTATATTGCTGTTTGGTAAAACGATAATTGAATGAATCGCAGATTGACAATATCATTATATATGTTCTTGCTCATTATCAGTTCTTCCCTTCATACTTTAAACAGGCATAGGACTGTCAAAATTATTGTCAATACTTCGTATTCGTAAATTTAAATATATTTGAGAAACTAGTTAATTGTTTGAATGAATTATAGACTGATTATTTGGAGTGTTGCCGGATAATCGATGGTATATCGATTATTAATCGATTCTCCTAAGTACATATAAAAAATCTAACAAATCGATCTGGCATCGATATAATCGACTGTATCGATACTATCGATTCTTATACTTGTACCAATAAAATCGATTATAATCGATTATTCGATTGTAATTGCTGTTTCTGATAATTAAATCGATTATATCGATAGTATCGATGGTGAGAAGCAATACGATAGAATCGATACTATCGACACAATTGATTAAATCGAGGTATCGTTTAGATTATATTTTTGTGTAATCTGTAACGTAACAATATATTCTAAACCGATACCTCGATTTAATCGATTGTGTCGATACTATCGATTTTATCGATTATATTGTTTTGCTTCTCACCATCGATACTATCGATATAATCGATTTAATCATCAGAGACAGTAATTATAATCGACTAATCGATTATAATCGAATTTTTGGTACAAGTATAAGAATCGATAGTATGGATTTAACCGATTATATCGATTGAATCGATAACAAATCGATTAGTTAGATTATTTAGGTACCTACTAATCGATTAATTGATAATCGATTATCCGGAAACACTTTGGAATTATGGTAATACCGGCGGCGTATTTAGTAGTTCATTGATCTTATTTACATTTTTTTAGATATACATTTTTAAATTTACAATTTTTGTTATTCTATTTACACACAGTTATTCCCATTTATAAACATCATAGTCACTTTATCAACTAAAAAACATTATCATACGCAACAGAGCGCACGCACCCCACCCCCCATTGGTCAGACGGCCGGACGGCGGCGGCGGCGGCGTCGCGTCATTGGCTAATCATTATTGAGAACAGCAGCAAAGTCGACAACAGCGCGCGACTTCAACAATGTAAAACGCAACGATAACTAACGACAACAGGATAACAGGATAACAGGATGCTTGAGTTTTCGACAACAGTGTTGCTCGTTGCGCACAAATAACGCATTATATTATCTGTTGTCGTAATAACGACCACCACTACTAGGGATGTACCAATCCAAATCCAATCCGATTTTTGTATAATAATTGAAACAAAAAGTAAACTTTAGAAAAAACCGACTTCCACCAACCCTATTTGATTAGATTGAGTTTAATACAAACTGTTACCCCTAACCCCCCCCCCCCTTGGGGAATTAATTTTGTCAAATCCCATCACAGTGCTACCCCACGCTACTAAGGAACCTCTGTACAAAGTTTCATGGCTCTAGGTCCACCGGCTTAGGCTATGCGTTGCCTGCCCGCCAGCCACGCATTGTATTTGTACCTAGTATTGAGCAGATCTGGTGGCCATATGTGGTCTTCATGAGCAGTTCCGCATCACAATATTATGCTTACCATGTGCATTTGCACGAGTTATTATGAAAAACACAAAAATCACTATAGGTCTGCCTATAATATTTGAAGAGTTCCCTCGATTTCTCCAGGATCCCATCATCAGATCCTGACCTGGTGTCAATGGGACCAATGGAAAGGTAAACCCTTTCAAACAAAAAAATAATTTTCCAAATCGGTCCATCCGTCTAGGCGTTATCGGGGAACAAACATAAAAAATAAAAAATAATAAAAAAAAAACAAATATCCGGACGAATTGTAAACCTCCTCCTTTGGGAAGTCGGTTAAAAATGGGATCTAGAACATGATACATACAGCCGATTTTCGGATCGGATCGAAGACAAACTACACACTACACACTAGCGGATCGATCTGAAATTATGAGAAATCGGATCGTGATCGTATCACATATTTATAAATTTCTTATAAAATTTCGTTTATTACTGGCATTTCTTAAAATTATGTGTGTAAAGTGGCCTACCTAAATAAATAACCGGCCAAGTGCGAATCGGACTCGCGCACGAAGGGTTCCGTACAATTATCTATAAAAAACCGCAAAAAAAAAAAAAAAACATTTTTATGGGAGTCCCCCTAAATATTAATTTAATATTAATTTTATTATTTCTTTTTTAAGTAAATAATATACTCAATATATTGTGAAGATTTTAAGCGTCTACCTGCTACCATTATCAATATCGAGCAAAAATGAGCAAAAACATCACGTTTGTTGTATGGGAGCCTCCCTTAATATTAAATTTCTTTTGATTTTTAGTATTTGTTGTTATAGCGGCAACAGAAATACATCATCTGCGAAAATTTCAACTATCTAGCTACCACGGTTCATGATATACAGCCTGGTGACAGACAGACGTACGGACGGATGGATGGACGGACGGACGGACAGCAAAGTGTCAGTAATAGGGTCCCGTTTGGCACCCTTCGGGTACGGAACCCTGAAAACGTGTGAGCTAGTGTGAGGGTAGATGAAGGCAGCTAGCTGAAGAATGGCAGCTTTAAATTCAATTTATGAATTAAAGCTCTTACTCTTGATGATAATATAATTATGAAAGGCGATGAGGCTCTTAGGGCTTCACAAAATAAAAGGCCCGCCCGACAGTTCACGCCCATGAAGTTTTAACCCCTTATGCGTAGGTAATAAAAGCCAACTGTTGCGTAGTACAAGCAAAGCGTACAAGCAAGGGAAACCGCTTCTATTACCTACGCATTAGAGGTTAAAAGTTCATGGGCGTAAACTGTCAAAACTGGCCTTTTATTTTGTGAAGACTTTAATGTATTGCATTGCCTCCGACTTGTATTTCTGTCAAATTAAAATTACCTGACTGTTATAACTCTGTTGTACATATTTCTATTTGATGCCTTGGCATTATTAATGAACTCTAATGCTCAATATTAATGAACTCGACTGTAGGTACCTTTTTTCACTAAAAAAGTTAAATATAACTATTAATTTGTTTCATTCGATTTTTGGTCGATTTTTAGGAAATCCGATCGACGACATAAGATCCGATCTACGTTTCGGATCGAGGAGTTACGATCCGATACGATCTGTGAAATCGGATCGTAACTGTAGGATCGCACATCCCTACTGCAGACTCCTGCACCCTGCAGCGTGATCAGTCGACCACAGAGAAAGTAATCACTACGTTTACAGTCGACCGTTGGACCGGCTGCTCGCGACCGCGCTGGATGTTGCGTGATTTCGCGCGCTTTCTCGACGAATCAACAATGCGTTCGACGCGTTCGTTTCGTTATAACTTAGCGTGTAAATTAGCATGCTAAATAAATTTAGCATATTCCATTTAGCATGTTAATAAAATATAGCCGTTATGACCACCACTAGCAGATGGCTGGCATCAGGTAGTGGTGGTTAATATAACGTAAAGCCGTTTAAAGCAGCACGTTATTCACTTGTAACGAAAAGCGTGTGCTATTAATCGAATCAGATAGAGCTACGTTATCACAACGAAACGGACCGACGCTGTACGCGCTGCGCTGCCAGCGCCATGTGCGCTGCGCTGCTAGCGCCAGCGGACTTTTTGTAGCATTACGTTAAAAAAAGCACAGCGCACTGCGCTGCTAGCGCCAGCGGACTTTTTGTAGCATTACGTTAAAAAAAGCACAGCGCAGCGTGACGTGATCAGCAGTCGACCGGTTACTCGCGACCGCGCTGGACGTTGAGTGATTTCGCGCGCTTTCTCGAAAACATTCACAATGCGTTCGACGCGTTCGTTTCGATAACTTAGCGTGTAAATTAGCAGCCTAAAAAAAATTAGCTTATTCCATTTAGCCTGTTATCAAAAATTAGCCGTTATGACCACCACTAGCATCAGGCTATGGTTCTGTGGAAGTGCCAAAAACTGCCACTGCATGCAACATTGAAGTCTGTGCACTGCAAGCTGTTTTTGTTTTGTGTTTACCCTGTTTACCCGAGCCAGTTTGTATTTTTGTTTTTCTTTCATCATTCTTTTGTATTCTCTGATGCTTTTGACTACTTTTGAGGTTGCCTGCTCAAGACGATGAACCTAAACAATACTCCACAAAACCAGAGCTATTGGTTTGTCCTGCGTGATGACCAGAGCAGTGTACTCCTAAACAGCAATAATTTTCCAGTTCAGAATACTCACAGTAAGCAACCACCACATAACATCTTAGCATAGCTATATCATAGTTAATCTAGTTCAAATGAGCCTAATGTCTTAAGTAGACGCAAATAACGCATACTTACTTTGTTTTAGTTGTAGGTGGAAGCACCAGATATGTCGTCGATACTAGTGGCAACCAATACATACAGCTCGGAGACCCACAGCCTGAAGTGTCAGCCGAGGAACCTACCATCCAACCAACAGAACCAGCTAGCCAGCCCAAAGAAACAATATTCTGGAATAGAAACAAAATTAAACTATTGCTTAACCTGACTACAGATGAAAAGTTCAAAAACTTTAATGTCAAAGATGGAGACGCATTAAAGCATAAAGTTATGTGGAAAGAAATAGCTCCATTGGTTGGTACTTCATCTGAAGAATGTTGTAAAAAGTATCTCACTCTAAAAAACACCTATGTCAGATTGTACAGAAACAAACAACAAGGCAAAGATACTAAATGGGCTTACTACAGTATGTGTGAGGAGGCTTTTAAAAGAATGAAGCTATTGGCACCAGATATGATGGACTCATGGGATGACAGTAAGATTAGAATGCTGCTGACAATGTATATTGAAAAGACAAGAAATGTCCACATTGATTCTAGCACAAAAAAACAGATCTGGCAAGAAATTGGAGCAGAGATTGGCACAAGTGAATACAAAACACATCTAAAGTTCAGATGCTTGAAACGGACTTACCTTAGGATACTAGAGAAAAGCAGACTCTCAGGGAAAATTATAAAATGGCCATACCTCATGTATTTTCAACAGATATTTAGTGGTAAAGACCTCCGGCAATGGGACCGGAATAAAGTGACTCAGTTGCTAGATGCTGTTGTTGAACGAGCTCATCTGTTTGCTAACCCAAGCTACCAGAAGAAAGAGCTGTGGAGAGAAATATCAGCAGTGGTTGGAGAAACATACTTAGATTGTGATAAAAAGTTCAGAAATCTAAAACATACCTATGGTAAACTGAAGAAAATGGAACAAAACGGACAAAAGTTAACAAAATGGAAATATTTTGAACAGTTTGAGCTGATAAAGGATCATACATTGATAGCGTCTACCGATGAAACACCAGCTGATATTGATGAAAAGTTCTTTACAAGAAAATATAAAGAGGAAGGTTATGTCAAGCAGTTATTAAATTTCTACATACAACACAAAGAGGAGTTTAAAAATCCTCTAATTAGGAAAAAGCAACTTTGGAAGACAATAGGCTCGAAACTAAACATGTCCTATGAAGATTGTCATAAAAAATTCAGAAATCTAAAACAGACGTACATTAGGGTCATGGACCACAAAGCGCGATCCGGGAAGAATAATAACTGGCCATACTTTTCATATTTCGAAAAGATTTACGATGAAGATATACCAAGGGGTCACGTAAACGCTTCATCTGCTGATATTGAGGATATGATGCTGACCGAGTTCAATAAAGTAGTGTATAATGCTGATAAGAGAAGGGAAAATGATTACAAATTCGAGAGATTGATTGAGGCCGTGGCAGAATCTAACAATATACAGAAAGAGAGGAATAGAATACTTCAGGCTTTGCTAGATAGACAGAAATAAATAATCTGCTGCATTTAAAATTGTTTTATCCCTTCAGTTGTTAGCCATAGGCGCGTTTCCCCAGACACGATACGATACGGAGTAATACCTGTGGTAATACGGACATTACGATGACGAGGGACAGAACTGGAGCACGATTCTCGCGCCTTCGATATACGGATATCGAGACCTATATTGACAGATTTTCCTAAAAAATAACTCGATATATGTGTAGATATCGAATGCGCAAAAATCATGCCACAATTGCCACAGAAAGAGAAAGTATACTTGTTTTGTAGCTCTTTTGTAGCATGTTTTCTTTCCCGTTCTGTGTTATCTGTCAGTGGGCACTGATTACCCCATACAAATGAATGTATGCTTACCCCTACCCTTTCGGACAATATCAAGAGAGAGACCCGTCGTGAAATACTTCCTGAGTATTGCTGCAAAATAGCGTCACGCCTTTTCCCACACAGGTTGGCAGCGGCACTTTTAGCCTGTTAATCAATGCTCCATGTTGCGCGATAGGGGGCGAGCCCATCGCCGCACGCAGCTATGGGGTAAAGGATTCATCAGGATTCTTTTCATCACAGAGAGAATCTTGGTAATATATATAACAGAATGTTAACTAAACCACAAATCAATAAAAATTGGTCAAATGCGAGTCGGGCTCTCACATGAAGGGTTCCGTCCGCACCATCGTACCGTACGTACATGATCTAAGTGCCTGACAGTTGAATATCAAGAGACATATTGTAATGACTTTATTTTATAGGTACCACCTATTTAGGTAAGTAACTATTTTAATTTGTTAATTTTAAACATCCTTTGTAATGTTGTAGTATAGTGGCGACAACACGTTCTGTTTCAACTTTCTAGCTATTACCACAGACACTATAATTATGACACCGAGATGCTACGGAAGCTTCTTTAGTTCGAGGCCACTATCGCTTGGTGCAGCACCATCGAAAAATTGCAAAACACGAGTTGGCGCTAAGATTCAGAGGATTTATTCTAAGATTAGCGCCACCTACGCCATCTCTTTTTTACGAAGGGTTACTATTTCTAATTTGTATGGGATGGCTACCTACCTAGGTAGGTACAGAATTAGTTCGTTCCACTAACTTAAGCTGGGTCCACAATTCCACATTTGATCATTTTGGCGTATCAGATCTCCGTTGCGTTTGTATCCTAAGTATGGAACGCAAATTTTTACCATACCGTGTCACTAGCCGTATCGTGTCAAAAATCGCGTCCATACTTACAATCGTATCGTATCAGGTGCGGATCGGGCCGATCAGCTACGGTGCGTATCATAGTCACGTATCATTTTGCGTCCAAACTACCGATTTTGATACACGTCGGTGCCACGCGACTAGGGAATGGTCCCGGGAAATCCCGGTCCCGAAAGTTCCGGGAAATCCCGGGATTTGCCATAGACCGAAGAACCGGGACATAAAACCTCGACCCGGTGCTTTCGGGACTTAAGGGACTACGGAACAACCTTTTAAATTTCGCGCGTTACAACTTCACTCGTCACTCGCGTCGGCGGCGACGCGGGTCAGTGGACGGGGAATCCCCTATAATGACCAACCGAGTGGCGTGATCCGTACAACTGCGCAGCCGCCATTTGCATTACGAGACCGGACTAAAACTGTTGAATAATTGTGTGTGATTTGTGGAAATAAACTTCGTAGGTAAGTTCTTTTGATTATTATTTAATTAATACGAAGGTGTGGGTGGTGTGTTTTTCCGAATCCATCTATTACGTCACTGATGGATACAATTTGTGAAATTTGGTTTCTCGACAATGTGACTTTTTTTAAAGATTTGCCCCCACAAGGGGCGAAAAAGGGGGCCGAAGTTTATATAGCGTGTTTAGTACCGTTTGCGTATAAAAGGAATATGGAGAATCTATTTTTAAGGTCAATACGGGTTAATTTCATACAAAAAGCCTATAATTATTGTAAAAAGTTAATTCGAAATAATTTATTTTTGCTCCTTGTAGTGGGGGGGGGGCAGGATCTTGAAACAAAATACTGAACTTATGTCCTAAATTACAGGTTCATAGGTGAAGTTTGTTTTTATTTCATACAAACTTCGGCCCACTTTTTTGTTCCTCGTGCATACAGAACTTTTAAAATAAATACTGAACTTATGTTCTGGTTTTTTAAACTACTCACTTGCCAAATTACAGCTTCATATGTCAATTATTTATTTTTTGCCCATACTTTGCCCCTCTACTCATCTAAGGGTACCAAGGGGGGCCACTGGTAACCGGGCTTAAAAAGCTCAGGTCGGTCCAGGCAACGCCTCTTCGAAAGGCCATAACTTCTTCCAAAAGTGTAGACCATATTGAAATAACACAACTGAAGGAAAATGCAATTGAATTTAAATATTTTAATTCCGAAAAGATCCCTATGTTCTCACTTCTCATATTTTTTATATTATTGTAATATAGTTATTAAATCATTCATAGAGTTTTCGAAATACTGATTGAGATCATTTAATTGTTTAAGGTAACAACTAAATATGGAGTTTGAAGAAGTGACCAATAAAAAAGACGATCGATCGTCAGTATGGCACTACTTTCTCCGTGCCAAAGACAAAAATAAAGCCAAATGCAAAATATGCCAAAGAATTTTGATGTGTGTTGGAGGTAGCACGGGTGGTTTACTAAAACATACTAAAAACATGCATCAAAAAAACCTTTCGACAGAAAGACCAGTTGGTTCAAGTGCTGACCTTCCATTGACAGCGACTAGTGTTCATGGAGTACCCAAAAAGAAGGTCAAGATGACTGACTATTATGACTCTAAAGAAAATCCTCCTATGGAAGTCATGGTTTCGCGCATGACAGCGAAAGACGGATGTCCGTTTCGATCGTTTGAGGAATCTCAAGACATGAGACAGCTGTTTCTTAACTCAGGGCATAATTTGCCCAAGTCTGCTACGGCTATTAAAAACATCGTGGTGAAAGAAGCTGACAAAAAAAAAATGCAACTTAAAGACGAAATTCAGACGCTGTTAAAAGACGACCATAAATTCTCAATATCCTTCGACGAATGGACATCTATACGAAATAGACGGTACATAAGCTTAAATCTGCACTCGAAGCACTTTTCTGGTAACAATCACTTTAAAAATCTGGGGCTTATAAGAATTTACGGTTCTTTACCTGCTAAGAAATGCGTAGAAGAAATACGAACAAAATTAGAAGAATTTGGAGTGTCATTAGAAAAAGACATAGTTGCTGAAACGACGGACGGATGCAGCATGATGACGAAATTTGGTAAATTTCTTAAATCATACCACCAAAAATGCATTGCGCATGCCCTCCAACTGGCTATTAATGATGTGTTCTACAAAAAAAATGATAATGTCAATAAAGAACAAGACATGGAAGAGATTCCTGTAGCTTCAGTGGAATCAGATGATGACGACGATCTTCCTCTATCGGAATTAGCCAAGAAATACAATGTCGCTAATAACAACGCCGTTGATTGCCAATCTGATAACGACTCAGATGATGACAACGATAGCTTGCAAGTTGACGAATTCAACCCCTCTCCATCAGCTCATATTGAGCAACAGTTTAAGTACCATGAGCTTCTGCAAAAGGTAAAAGCTGTTGTTAAATTTTTCAGAAAATCACCCACCAAAAATGATGACATCCTTCAAAAATACGTCGTTTCTGATTTTAAAAAAGAATATTCTTTGACCAATGACTGCAAAACCCGTTGGGGTAGTCTCGCAAATACGCTGGAAAGGTTCCTGAAATTGAAAAACTGCATAATCAAGGCACTGATTGATATAAAGTCTGATATATCATTTAACGAAGATGAGTGGACGATTATGAGAGAACTGTACGAGGTTCTTGATATTATCAGAACTGTGTTAGAAGCACTCTGCCGTCGCGATGCCACGCTACTGACTGCTGATGTGGCTGTAAACTTTGGGCTAAAAAAATTGACAGCTATCAATACTAGTTTGAGCACAAAAATGTTCATGCACCTGAAAAATAGATATACTGAACGCCGGCTAACAGAAACGGCAATACTTAGATATTTGCAAAACCCCGAAATATACTTTGCAACTGCACAGAATGAGGACCTTTCGATATTTACTCGGCCAAATAGTGACGCAATGCTCAGCCAGATAGTAGATCTTTTGAAGCGCACAAATTGTGGTTCTCCAATCGAGAGACCCGAAGAAGAGAACCCACTTCAGACCTCACAAATAGTTCTGGAAGACAGTGAACTGCAGACTGAATTAACTAAAAAAGATGAGTTAAATGCCGCGATACAAAAAGCAAACAATAGCATGCGAGTTCGATTTGCTCAAGACATAGACCATTTAGAGACAACTATAAAGATAGAAATGGCTTTGTTTGAAAACGGTGGTGATCGCGGCCGCTATCTGTCTATGGCTTACGACCACCTCCAGACGATCCCTCCGACAAGCGTTGAACCAGAGAGAATATTTTCTTCAGCTGGGTTACTATGCAATAAAATTAGATCACGACTAAGCGATAAAACCCTAGACGCTCTTATATATTTAAGAACATATTATAATGAGCAAAAGAACATCGAATAGGTAATAAACCAATATTAACCATCGACATTATTTTCAATTGAGTGTTTTTTATACATTACATCATTTTTTCTGAAGTCTTTCACATGCCTCAATTATCCGCCTTTCTCCGTCACACTATTTATCATAAAGACATTTTTTTTTTTTTTGTAATAGGTATTTGTTTATAATTCTAAGAAGAATAATAGTTGGTTTCGTTATTTTGATTGTGTTGTGATTGCTATTTTCTATTAATGATGTCTGATTAATGTTTAAGAAAACAGTTTTTAGTACTTGCCTAATAAAAAAATAAACCAATGTTGTCTTTCATTATTAACCTTTCGTCAGTGGTTACTTTTATAACAATTACATTTCAATTGTTATCTTAAGAAAACGACCACGGTTACAGGCGAGGGGTTAAGAAACAAAGAAATATAAAGATATAGAAATTACCCACCCTTAGCAATCGAGTGAAAAGGAAAAAAAATGTACCAAAAGTCCCGAAAGTCCCGGGACTCCCGGTTCTTTTAACAGTTAGTCACGAAATTCCCGGGACTCGATTATACCACCGGTTCCTCATTCCCTACACGCGACGGAGATACGATACGCCAAAATGATACAAATGTGGACCCAGCTTTAGCTCTATCTTGCTGTGTTCCTGCCACGTTCCTGCACTATGGGATACACATACAAAAGTCCAAAACAGATGTTTAGAAATGGTTTTAATTTTATTGTTACCGTCCTTATGCTTTTATATGTACAAACAAACTATAATAGATTATTTTTCATTCAGAATTGAGAAATCGTTAGCAAAAATTCAAGTTTATAATAGTCAGTGCCACCAGTTACAATTTTACATCAATGTTTTACGTAATACACTGATTATGCTTATGCCTTAAGTAGTCTTAACTTAAAAATACAGTGTGAATTAAGACTTAACATTACATTTGACATTCATAACTATACCACAGTAAGGAATGGAACAAATTTAGTTTAGAGAAAAATAATAAAAAAACTAATCCGTAGAGTCACACTCAACAATCGGTAACCAGCAAAGATCGGGCAGTTTCCAGTGAGCCGGAGCCAGTTCTAACATTTAATCTCATTCACTCACACAGTCGCTCTCTCAGACGAATACAACGCTAACCTATGACAGAATTACCATGCTACACTGTTATATCTAGTGCTTGCCGCGCCCTAGCCCGCCCACCGCAAACTTGTGCTAGACTGCTTCACTGGTTGCTGAGGAATAGGTACTTGTACCTACAGAGATAGCCCGAAACTACCGAGAACAACCGAACGGACAAGGTTTGGCTGCGTATATAAATAAATCCTTTAGCTAAATCTGCAGCTCGATTGGCCGCTTATAAAGTTCCGACGGAAATAGCACCACCATAGGGGTTAGAGCTGTGTTAATGTTTCCGAGCGAAACAAGGAAAGGCGAGATCGAGAGTGCACTGTCATCGCACTGCGCTTTCCGTGGCCGGTCTGGTTCCGTCGGAGCTTGCGCGTGCGGCGAGTTGTTACAGAGCTGGCAGGGCGGTGCGGGGCGGGCGGGGCGCGGCGGCGGCGGGGGCGGCTCACTTCTTGGCGTTCTTCTTGGGCGAGGGGGCCTTGCCCTTGGCGTTGTTGGAGATCTTCGCCTTCTTGCCCTTCGGCTCGCCGTCTTCGTCGTCCTCGTCCTGAAGGGCAAAGAGCGAGGTTGGAACACGGTCGGGATGGTCACAGCTCGCGCCAGCATATACTTACTATCGACCAAGCTAAGTTTGCATCTCGATGTAATGCGGCGCCTCGCCCGCGAGGTGCAAACATAGCTTGTCCGGGTAGTAACTCTGAAGTTGCTGCGGTTCAGAGCTTGCTAGGTGTCTGGCGCGAGCTGTGCGAAGTATTGATGTCCGCTGGCAATCCGGTTTAGTACCCCAGGGCCCGAATTCTACTGTACACAAGCATACCACAAGCCTGGCACAAGCTTCAATACGACGCATTTGGTATTCTACTAAAACCGGAATCGCAATTCACAAGCGCTAGCGTGATGCCAGCCTACTTCGTATTCTACTGTCGGACAGTAGGCTGGCGCTTGTGAATTGCGATTCCGGTTTTAGTAGAATACCAAATGCGTCATATTGAAGCTTGTGCCAGGCTTGTGGTATGCCTGTGTACAGTAGAATTCGGGCCCTGACCTGTTTAGGGTATTAAAGCGCTTTGTTATAGGGATATCTAGGATTAAATGGTCTGACAGGCAATGAACTAGGATGACCTGAGGATAATTTCCCTCTTGTGACTTTTTAGACTATCTTGACATTATAAAGCTTTCGTTTTATCTAAGCCCGCAGCGGGCGTTTTCTATTGAGACAGAAAACGCCCGCAGCGGGCGTTTTCTATTGAGACAGAAAATGACAGTCAGTTCAGTACTTCAGTATCATACTGAAGTCCACTCAAATACAAATACATTGCAAGCAAAAGCTTTGGCTATGTAGTGATGACCTGAATATTGTACAGATACCGAAGCAAATTAGAAGCTATCAGAAGGTAAAGGGCAACAGAATGAGTATACAGAAAACCAACAGCCAATCGGTAAATAATCACAAAACCAACACATAATTTTGACAAAGCACAATTCGTGCATTTGTATCAACAGGTCCTTTTCCCTCTGGTGCCTACAGAACCCTGTTTCTACTACTGTTTAGGTTATTTCAAGGTTTTCAGTACCTCATTCACCTTGCGCTTGCCTGCTGTGGGTTTTCGTTTATTGTCCTCTTCCTGAAATATTAGCGATTCCAGTGTGTATTACGGCTGACACTCGGGCAACATTTGTAGCAAGCAACAGTTGAATTATTGCCAAACACCATCATACTCCATCCAACAATTGTCTAATGGTTCCAACAAGACCAAAGCATGCAAAAATGCTTGCGCTCAACCTTTTGAGAATTTCCTAGATAATTTTGTTGTAACTTTTTAGAAGGAATAAAAGGTTCTAGGTATATTTGACAGTATCAATCAGACAAATGCCTCGAAAGCAATCACAATCAGGCAGAATGACGTCAAAACGACATCAAACACCTGTCACTGAATATGGTTACATTTTATCATCATTTTGATACTTGACTTTATCCTTGAAACCCTAAACACTCCTACTTATCTGCTTATCTTTATCCAATTTCCCCTACACTTCAACAAAACATGCTAGTGTCCCAATGAAACAACTTATTCATATACACCGTTTATAATCAAAGTGATGTTAAAGTTAAACTATACTCTACACTTGCTATTCTGTCCGCTTTCTCTGCTTTTGGACGCTGCCATGGCCATTGGCTGATTCCTTTCCTTTTTTCTTCGCCTGAATGGAATATGGCAAATAATTCATAAGGGGAATTGCGTCTGACGCACTGAACTTATTCAAATGGTGAACCTATCTTGTATGGCTCTTATTGATAATTTGGGAAATGAAGTGCTAAGTTAAGTAGTGGTGGTGGTAGGCGAAAGTTAAATGGGGGTGAGCAAAGTGATGGCACTTCATGTTAGCTTGAAATGTTTAAGGGCCGATCTTTCACTCCTCAGACAGCTTAGAATTGACATTTCACAGGTACTTGAAATGTGAAATAAAGGTATGCCTCTGACTGTTTATATGGGTCTTGAAAGATCGCCCCTAAGACAACCAGCTCTTCTTAGTTACAAACAAAATTGTAAAAATCCCCAAAATCTACAAACATAACATTTACAACAGCGAAAAACTGGTTTTTACTAGTAAATGGCCGGCCACTGGGCCGCGAGTCGCGTAGGGAGATAGGGAAAGGCATGGCAGTGGCTATAGCGGGGGCTCGAAACTCCAGTTTGTTTGTCTCGGAACTGTTTGTAGCCCGCGCGGCGCGTCTCGGAACTGATCGTAGCTCGCGCGGCGCGTCTTGGAACTGTTTGTAGCCCGCGCGGCGCGTCTCGGAACTGTCTATTTATTTATTTTTTTATTGATCTTAAAAAATCCACAGCTAATACAGATGAGTAAGACAAGGAAAGTAATAAAAATAAAATTATAACAAAAGCTAGTTACAGCTAGTAATTAGTGTTGATTTAAGTTGATGTATTTATTAAAATTGATGAGTTGAGATGTGGTGTGTCGGTTGTGTAATAGGGTGCCTCGTTGATGTATGGAGGTTTTCTTTTTTTCAAGCTATCAAAAACATAGGGGTCTCAAAAGTTGCATATTTGTGCGTAGTTTAAAACTACATTTTTAGTTTTTGGATTTATAGGTACTTATAGCCCTCTACCAGGCCTGGAATTTTGAATATTTTGCGAATTATCGTACTTCTTAAATATTTTATTTTTATTTTATTTAGTACCTTATTGATTATTATTCCTCTAGTATTAAGGGCATGAAAGACAAATAAAGCAACAATCATATCAAAAACTATATTAAACAAACTCTAAACACACAAATCTAAGCCTTGTATTGACCCTTAAAATTAAAAGTTGGCATTTTACTCCGAGACATTAATTTGGTCCGAATCAACCCATCTCTGGCCTTTGGTCCAGCGACTGCCATCGATGCTTCAGTCACTAACTTCACACATCTTTCCACAGCCTTGGTGTGACAGGGGAATGCTGGAATAGCTTTATCATTGAGCCTTTCCTTTTCGACCATTTCCTTTAAAACTTTGTCAGATAAATTATCCAAAATGGGCGGGGGTGTTATTTGTGATTCGGCCCAAATAATTATGTCAATGTAGTCAGCAGCTTGAAAATTCAGTTTTGGTAACTTGAAAACTCGAACAGAGTTACTTTTGGCCCTGCGTGCCTCGATGATTCTTCTTCGACCTAGTTCTCTGATAGGACGTCTATTATCAAAGATCATCGCCAAAAGTAAATTTTCCGGGTGTGCGAAAAATGAATTTCTTTGTATGACAGGATCTATTATTAAAAGTATGTCGTCACACAAGTCCCTCGAATATTTTATAAGCTTGAAAACATGGTGGGCTCCATTTTGTGCACAAAATTCTTTCTTTATACTGAACCAGACCGGCGCGTATACCTTCATGATATAGTCCACGATCATTTTCAAATTATTCGAAGGACCATGGGTTCCGACATCGTTTCCCATATCTTCTTCATATCTTTGCTCACAATAGCGAACACTTTGGAAATCGCCGGCTGCTTTGCAGTGCCTGCACTTAGTAGGGTATATCTTACATGCACTATGTATCTTAGCACTTGTAAATATGTTGGTAATACACTATTTTTGAGTTTTGATGGTGCTCCAAGAATGAAACAATCCACTTCACTGCGCCTAGTAACAGAATTCGAACTCATTATTTTTATTTTCAATCAAACAACTTTCGAGCTGAGCGCTGCAATAGTACTGAAGTTCGACACTTAGAGAATGTTTATTTTAAGTCTACCTACGTGTAAATTGACTCCGAAAATTACAAGTACTGACAAACAATAATACTGTCAATGATTTGAGTATTAATTTGACACTTTTCGACCTATGAAATTAGTACTTAATCAAATGGAACTTAAGGCCAATATTAACAAAAAACGGAAACTTTGACCTCCGGTAGAGGGCTAAAAGTAGTATTCAATATTTTTATTATTATTTTTTACGAGAACAATGTTTGCATACGCAACTTTTGAGACCCCTAACTTTTCCAAATTCGATAAAAAGTTCAAACGGGTCACCCTATTGTGTAAGTAGTGTAGGTTGTATGTGTTGTGTGGTGGTGTGTGTGTAAGTGTACCTGCTTAGCCCTACGACGAACGGTGGTCTTGGGATCGGGACTGTGTATATGGAATTGCCACTAAGCTGTCGACAAGACAAAACCGGCTTTTTTGCACCTCGCTATAGCCATCTCCGTGACATTCCTGTTCGCGATTCCCGCTCCACAAGTATGAAGAGATTGCCTCGCTCGTGAGCTGAAACACCCACCTTGAAGGAGTTCTCTCCCTCCTCCTCGTCCAGCATCTCCTCCTCCATCTCCTCCATGTCCTCAAACTCCTCCACCAGTGCCCCGAGCAGGTGCTGCCCGATCAGGTGCACCGGGCCCGAGCCCTGCAACCAGACACACCACATGTCAAATGAAATAACAGCTAAAGCAACCTACCGAGTTCAAGTTATTTGTGCAATGACAGAATTCAGTACGTGCGGTCGTACGTCTTTGAAACGTCATTCCATGGTCGGACGCAAACATAACATAACATAGCGTCACGCCTTTTCCCAGAGGCACAACTGTGCCCACTTTCGGCCAGTGATTCAATCCTCCATTTTGCGTGACAGGGGGCTATCGCCGCAGCTATGTAGTAATGAAGATTTCCTCGCGATGTTTTCCATCACCGTTAGAGCGTCCGTATAACGTACTTAAGATAAAGGATTTAAATCAAGGTTTTTTTTACTAAGTTTGAGTGCCATTATTTATTTGGAGAGATCGCGTTACCCGGCAGGACATAAGCCAAAATCGATTTTGAGTGACTGGGATTCTAGGCCTAATCAATAAATTAAATTAGGGGTTGCTTGCTTCTGAGTATCAATCAGACAAATGCCTCGAAAGCAATCACAGTCAGGCAGAATGACGTCAAAACGACGTCAAACACCCGTCATTGAATATGGTTAGATTTATCATCATTTTGATACTCCAGAACAAGCTTAGTAAATGTGACAAAATTTGCAAATGGCTGGCCAGAAGTAGAATTGGCTCATTGTCCGAGCATCAAACTTTCGCTGCGGTTGTTCGTGCATCCTCCTTATTTCTCTCTCAACCACATCAACACAGCGTCATGCCTTTACCATACGGGGTGGCAGAGGCGTCATGTACCCACATGTTAACTGAAATACATGGCAAAACCTGTGCTTTAAGCTAATGAAGGGAAGAAAGGATGTTATTTTCTATCTAACCAAGGTTGGGTGGAAGTGGGATATGTCACCGCGAGTCGCGTCGGAGTCACATGACAGTGGCATCAGCGGGGGCGCAAAGTTCCGGATGGTTTGTGGGCGGCGCCGTGTCTCGGCACTATCGACAAGCCAAAAGCGGCTGTTTGCGCCTCCGCTTCAGCTACCGCTTGCAGATTCCGGCGCGGCCGCTGTCTCGGATGCATGCAACTTACCTGAATGAGTGTGAAGGTGACGGGCGCGTCAGGGAACTCGATGTCGAGGCGAGCGTGCCGCGTCTCCCCGGCCTTCAGCACGGCCACCGGGATCTTGATGGAGTCCTGGAGGGACATCGTCTCCACCTGAAGTCACAATGGGGGATTAATACATTAGTCATACTTACACTTAACATAATTATGAAGATTCATTCATCATCATCATACATGAAGTTTTTGAGTTAAAGTTAAACGAAAAAGTAGGTTTGACTTTCATCATGAAGTGGTTTAACTGTAACATATCATGACTCAACATCAATCAGACAAATGCCTCGAAAGCAATCACAGTCAGGCAGAATGACGTCAAAACGACGTCACACACCCGTCATTCGATATGGTTACATTTTATCATCATTTTAATACTTATTTAGTCACTAAATGGTAATCCTAATAATCAGTCATATACCACCCTCAGGTAGAAAATAATAGATTGTTATTAACCGTGTTAGCTTGATGTTCTAATCAAGAAATTGCAACATCATTTTAAAATATAGGTTCAGCAACAGGTAGCTCTGACAAGACAACTAAATATAGCTTTAGCAACAGGTAGCTCAGACAAGACAACTAAAGGAAAATATCAAGTCATTATGGTGATTCACTGTAACAAATTGTAAACATGTGTATAATTAGCTGGCTTGATTAATAATTTATATTTTATGGCTGTTGGATACCATTGTAGGTAGTAGTTATGGTAGGTATTATAAGCCAAAGTTTGACTTCATTCAGTAAATTTTATAATTTCATGGTTACAGCCAAGTCAAATGAGCTGTTGAATTTACATGCAATATTTCTAGTTTTTTGACGTGACAACGTCTTATAAATTGGTTTGCCGGGTGACACTTCAAGAAACTGCGTTACGCTCCGCTCACGTTATGCGCTCACAATGAGAGCGAGTGAGAGGCACGCGTCCCTTCCACTCGAGCATGGTTAGCCCGCCTAAGAGCGAGAGAGACAGACATAAAAAGTGAAAGGCACGCGTCCCTTCCACATTATTTCATCCTTCTTCCTACTATACGAATGAATATTCACATTAAAATTATTTTACCACTCAAAGTCGTTGTCACGTAAAACTTTCGCCCGTATACCGACTTTACAGGCAACCAATTTTTTTTTAAATAGGTATAAAATATTCGTATAACGGAAACAATAGCTCCAGGTAATATCTAAAATCTCTCTGTAAAGGCAAATCTGTTTGTGAAGAATTCTGGCAGAAAAAATGAAGAAGAAAATGGCTTTCTTTTGACCAGGAAGAGAAAGTTCTCTCACACAAAGGTCCTTCAATTTGGGGTAGTTACTTGTAGAAAGTACACTCAACTTCTTTGTGTTGGAAAATTCCTAGTTTCCTATGCATCAATACAAAAAAGTTTATATTCTGCACATTTCAATAGATTCAAGAACAGGCATTTAACTAAATGAAGATAAAATCTATTCTTAGATAAAATCGCTCTCGCCCGTGTGTGCGTCTCTCTTATCTTGGGTGCCACAGTTACAATAGAATAGAGGATTTATAAACTGCCTGTGTTTGTTCAGCAGGTGTCCCACCATCATTTATCTCTCTTATAACCTAGAACCGCTAGGCCACTACCCCCTCCAAGCAGCATTCAGACTCAACAGTCAACTAGCAGACTGGCAAAAACAACTCAAAACTGCAACTGCATAGGCATTTAGTTACCTGGACCACGTTGAGCTCATCGGGCTTGGCGTCCGGACCCAGCAGAGCCTGACGGATGAGCAGTTTGTTGCTGCGGGGGTACTCGGCCTTCGCCTCAGGATCCCATGTCTCTGACTGTTTCGCTGCTGAGAGGGTCACTCCTGGAAAATCAGAAATGGATAATTAATATCGAGTTTTATTATTTCTTTATTCAATTAGCTTGTTCTCTCCAATAAAAACTGTCTAGTCCTCTAATTGTTAGCTAGGGTACATCCCTTCTGAAAATTTTATTGTGTGAAAAAAAAAAAAAAATTGTCAGATTTTTTATTTTTCAGGTATTAAAGGGTTAATTAAAGTTGGAGTTTGCTCAATGTTGTACTTGCTCAATGCCTTTGTATAGGCAAACAAACTATTTCTGTTGTACATTTAGTTTATAATAATAATTTATTATTCCTGAATTATTTATTTATTTTTGATTTAGTAGATAGGTAGGTATCAAAAGTCACTCAGTTCAAAGCAGGAAGACCATGGGTCAATTATCCATGTTTCTGTCCATTTAAACTATGACAGACATACAATGTTCTGCAGGCAAATTATTTGTTTCATAGTAGGTAGGTATTTTATAAAGCCTGCAGAAAGTGCTTATAAATTGTGATGAGTCACCATCATATCAGTTTTGTGATGTGTACCATTGGTACGACTTTTTTTCAATGCACTATTACATAGATTCTGGGATTTTATAGAGTAATAAAGTCAGTAAGAGCTTGGAGAACATGTAATATTAGCGGTTCTTTTATACATAGGTACATAATATCGCGAACATCACGTAAAACTATGACTAAAGGAGTCTAAACCAGTGAGCCATAACCTCAAAACAAAAACGAGCCGGTAAACAAAGAATTCGGGTAATAATAGTAATTAGCAGAGCAACGTAGTAGACCACGAAGAGAGCGACGATGTCGTCGGCCCAACGAGACGCTCGCACGGCAATTTCAAATCGCCCGCCACAGCGCTATTCGCGACAACGACAACGAACGAACTTCGCACATTTTGCAAAATGCCACACTGTCAAAAACTGTGAAAATCAATATGAACTAACCAACACTCTTTTGCTTCAAGTCTATAGTTGGTATGAAGGCCACCCACACCAAAGCTAAGTTGTAGGAACCAAGAATTAGGTCTGCAAAAACACTTTAGCTAACCACCATTTCATTCCAAGGATAGCCGAAAATGGCGGCAACTCGAACAATAATTAGGCACAATATACACTAGAACTATATAATTAGGGGAACGAAATAGATGCTACAGAACACTTATTTTATGTTTCGGAAGGATAATGACAACAAATGATAGGAATGTACGTTTGTGCCATAAAATGGCGAAATACCGGGTGTCAAAACTGACGCTAAAATAATACCTTCTTTTCACTGGAAAGTTTAGACTGTAATGGAAAAATAACTGCTCAGCCAAATTAAACATTTATTGAGGTATCTAACTTACCATAAAAGTATTCGTCCGACATGGTGATTTCACTAATTTATTGAGATTTTCGCAACACGTTCACGTGCGATAGCCGGCACACAAATCTGAAGAACTGGGTGACCCTCCTAAAAATACGATTTGCCCGAACGCATTATATTAAAATCGATGGGAATAAATGGGAGTTTCTTGGTTTGATGACCTTGATCTATGACTGTAGTTTGTTCTTTGCACGGTTTGTTAATGCCCGGGCAAGGAAGTCATCAGGCTCCAAGATTATCAATCCTTGCTCCTTGGTAATAATAATAAAGAAGTATCTCTATGCTGTTCCATCAATGTCAAAAAGTGCTTTTCTTTTTGTGAGGAAATGCTTAGTTTTATCTTAAAATTAAGTTAAACTTCCAAAATATTTGTCACCAAAACCCAAAAATCGGCTTTTTTATACGTCAAAGAGACCCAGGCCCGGCGCAAACGAAACTTAACTCAAATAATTGGTATAATTGAGTAATAAAACCTGTCCATCATAGGTTTGCTGGAAGAAATCTCTTAATAGAGATAAGCTCGCCTTTGTCATGTGTTGTCCACTTTCAATTGTAAAATGTGTTATTTTGTGCAATAAAGTATAAAGTAAATAAAATAATCCATCTCCATCTAGCCGTTTCAGCGTAAAAGAAACATTGAACACACACATAGACACCCTCACACACCCTCACACACACACACACACACCCTCACAAACTTCACAATTATAATATTAGTGTGATTACTCGCAATTTTGTTAATTGACCGAGCGAGCGAAGCGAGCGAAGCGTCTCCGTTTCAGGTTTGGGCAAAAATGCTTTCGTATGTCCGGTTGTTCTCCTCTACAGGTCGCATTTATGAACCGATTCTCGTGAAATTTTGTGAGCAGGTTGGAAAAATAAATAGAATTTTTTACTCGAGCCAGTTTTTTGATTTTTTTCAAAATGGCGGAGATAAAATCGCTACAACCCAAACGGCTAGATGGATATTAACAAATGAGGTGTCGTTGGATTCGTAAAGACCATGAGAGTGAAACAGATGAGCGAACGAAGCGAGCGAAGCGTCTCCGTTTCAGGTTTGGGCAAAAATGCTTTTGTATGTCCGGTTGTTCTCCTCTACAGGTCGCATTTATGAACCGATTCTCGTGAAATTTTGTGAGCAGGTTGAAAAAATAAATAGAATTTTTTACTCGAGCCAGTTTTTTGATTTTTTTCAAAATGGCGGAGATATGGGGTTTTAAAATGTAAAAAAATCGCTACAACCCAAACGGCTCGATGGATATTAACAAATGAGGTGTCGTTGGATTTGTAAAGACTATGAGAGTGAAACAGATTATATAATTTTAGTAAAAAGTCAATAGGTTGTATAAAAGATCGCGAAATGTAGTTTACAAAGTTATTGGTGCGGCTACTTTCATACTGCATGTACGTAACCAGGTACATTCATAAGTTTGTATGTGTTATTGAAAGAAAATTATTTGGGTTATTTTTTTATGTGTTTTAGCAGTTCAGCTTTCCCACCGACATACTCGCGAGGTCTACAGCTCACAGAGCCACTAGTTTATGCTGCAGCTGCAGATGATGCAGATTAATGTTGCGTGTCCACTGCGTCGGAATCGGAGCGTACGGAGCGGATAGATTTGTTGCCTTGTATTGTATTGATGTCTATGGGCGCAGAAATGCTGATCTAGTGCACGCACTACCATAGAAATCAATACAAAGCAACAAATCCGACATCCGTCCCCATCCATCGTCCCGATTCGACGTACGCCCCGATTCCGACACAGTGGACGTACATATGCCACTTAAAGCGAGATCTGAGAAATGTTTTTGTGTGAGACATAGGTGTTTGTACACGTTCAGTCAGTATAGTCTAATATTATCAAGAAGAGTAGCCGATTGGTCACCTACATAAGTACATGCACTCAATTGCAACACTCAGCGTACTCGGCGTACTTCACTATAATTTTAACAATACGCCTCTGACCGAATGATCCACAGAGAGTGTCAAATTCTCTATATTCAAGGAATTTTTATAATGTTATTGCTGGTATCACTAAACCATAGACCAGAGAGAAAGGGCCGTTCAAAAACTTCAAAAACATAGTCCACTATTGTAGCTTACTATTTACGAAATGAACGCTTATTTCGACTTGAATAGAAGATCTCTATACGATATGAGTTGTTATGTCTGAGGAAAAGTCAGTGAGAGAAGGAGAAAGATCACGAAAAGGAAGAACAGCATATGTGAAGGAAGAAATCGAGAGATGGATGACTGAGAGCGAGCATAACCTGTGCTATGTTGTACAATAATAGGATTTTGACAGTAAGGCATATCCAATTATCCATAGACAACCACACATTATTAATTTCTTTTAGACGGCCATTTTGAAATAATGTTTATGCTTGCTCTTTCGCCATTGGTGTTTTTACTAACATTCTTAGCTTTTCATTGGTCAAAATTCTTAATCACAGTTATTAATTCAGAAAAAGCCAATAGCATCACAGTAGAACTGACAGTTACCAATTTCATTATTTTCATACATTGACAGATTTTTTTCCCAAGATCCATATCGTTTCCCCCAGCTTGACACAAATTTATTTGTCAAAATACCGTATAAAAATATTCTCTAGGTCTCCGTTATTTATTTTCCTTTTAGCCCCGTCTCTCCAGGTTAATTTCAACAGTAATTTCCGTTCACAAGTGCAGTGGATCCCATTCAACTAGGTGCTTTTCCAAGTGAGTGAGTTTTCCTGTATATTTTGTTCTTGACCTTATGCCATCAAAACTATGCAGTTTTATGTTGTGTAACGACGCCAAATCATAGAAAACGAGCGATGCCAAGTTTCACATCGTCAACAATCTGTCGTGGACTATAAATATTGGATCCATCGTTCGTTTTCGCGCACCAGCGTTTTCGCAATATCATTCGCTTTTGAAACTCGATTTCGCAACTGCATGCTAGCTGAATTTGTATGTTGCGATTCTATCGCACACTTAAACGCTCATATTTTACTTTCAGATATCAGTTCAACTCGTCTCCAGTTGTGTTCTAAATACGCAACTGTGTAAACACAAGTTTTAGGACAATACAGTTCAAATTATAGACAATGCGAACATCATAACCAAAACTAGGCTCGAGTTGTAGCGTCTCGATGTTATAACTGGTTTGTACGATGAGTGAAGAGGTGCAGACTGATGGCGGTCAGAAGAATGCATCAGTTACAGTCGACTCAAATGCAGGAGCAGAGTGCGGTGCACCAACTGTTGATGTCTCCACCAATGTATCATTCACGAATGTTATTCAGGTAAAGTCACTGAACAGATTAAAATATCTAAAAGATTAAGCACAGTAATTTGCATTCGAACATTCAGAAAGTAAGACATAACCACTTTAACAATCACCTAACACTACTACACAGCTGAATGACGTTTTTACATGTGCAAATGTGTGCGTAAACGCCTATACAAAGACAAAATGTCCCGACGAGGATCTTCGAGGCAGTACCTGAATCAGCTTAGGGAAAGGAAGGCAGTTCTGTATGTAGTACTATTATCTCTTCTGTGACATAACATTAAATGGAAATACTTCATGAATAATACAAATCTTATTAGAATCTACATGGAATAAAATATTTTTGGGCAGATGACAGCGGGCTGCACTCCTCCCCCGGACAATACCGGCAAGTGGAACTGCGAAGTATGCACCTACGAGAACTTTCCCATGTCACGCAAGGTACTAGCCTATTCTGTTACATCAAATAGATTTTGCTTAACTCTTCCACTCATCAAGCTGTCGCAGTAAAATAAAACAATTTTTAAATACTATTGATTTATTCCCCTGCATCACTGCCTGTAAATGAATTGAAGTGAAATTATGCAAATGTCCAGGGAAAGTGAATTTTTAACAAGCAACACAAGCATAATCTAGCAAAATTTGTCCAATTTGGCGTGTCTTGTCTGTCTGAACTAATGAAGCATAAATGCTGCATTATTTACAAACCTACTGATTAGGTCTGAGTATAATGTGAGATTGGCTACAGACCTCACAAATGGGCCAAATTGCTACAGTACGGGGCCTTTGATTTGGCACGTCGGGTCTCGTCTCACTCTCTCTGTCTTTCTCGCTAAGTCAAACCCCGAGTGTCATACTCGTCTCGTGCCACCTCGGGTCCCGTCCCGACGTCTCAAAACAAAGGCCCCATTCTTTACTTTACTGCTGCATAAGTATTGTTGACTGGGGTGAAAATGGTGTGATGCCTGATTCATACGCTTGGCAGCCCTCTACAAGCCGCCACATGTGGATAGAGAGATTGGCTTGTGGAATCTGCGGCAATAGACAAATGTCTGGATCCAGCTTTAAACAATGTTACAAATAAATAAGTTATGTGAATGTTTTCAATTGAATTGGTAATAAAAACAACAATAACATGCAGATTGAGTGCAGTGTCAATTTAAAATGTGTAAACAAAGTGAAACTGAAAGTGACATGTTTTGTAACTTGTTGCAGTGTACAATGTGCCGCACTCAGAAGCCGCTGCTAGGCGAGGACATCTTCCGGCTGCAGGACGGAGCTAGCGCCTTGCCGCCGCCGCCTACTCAAGAAGTTTGCGGTTAGTATAATGCCCTGAAGCCTGCACCACCTATACTCAACCTGCGTCTCTCCCTTATTATTAACTTTTATAGAGCTTGCTAGCAGCTCCAGTTTAAACTACAAGTAGAAAACAATACAATAGGTAGTAACAGAATTTAAACGAGAATTCGAGCGCGTCAAGCGAGAGAGCTGCAGCGTGAGAGCAAATCCACACTGATTACTTGTTTTGCACGAGCACGCCCGTGTGTGAGTAAAGTCAGTGGTAGTGAGCAAGTGTGAAAGCATGTTAATGGATGCCATTTTACAGGGTGTAACTGAAAGGTGTAGTCATATTTTAGGGGGTTGTTAGGGACATAATCCTGAGCGACTTTCACTATGAAACAGATTTGATCAGAGCAACTGTAATTTTCACTTCTCTATGAATACAAATTGGCTGACTGCACGGACCAAAACATATGGAGCAATGAAAAGTAAAGTTGCTCTGATCAAATCGGTTTCATAGTAAAAGTTGCTCAGAATGGTCTCCATAACAACCCCCTAAAATATGATTACTTTCTGTTACAATCTGTAGATAAGTTTTTTCATTGAAGCTGTGAAAACTGTGACCAGTTTAACCAAGGCTCCACTGTCAGGGTGCAATAACAGTTAGTTTGTGCGGTCAGGTGCAGAAGCGGTGGCGGAGCGGTTGCGTCCGCTGCGGATATCGTCGCCGCCGGGGCAGGCGAGCGCCTCCAGCGTTCACAAATGGCCCTGCCCGGTGAGTCCATGACGAGTTTAGAGTAGTGTCCGACCGAAATTTCGGTTTCGGCCAGTTTCGGCGCAAAATCCATGTTTCGGCAATGGTTCAGTTTCGGCCAGAAATCAGCCGAAATCTCGGCGTTGCCGAAACTCACGTTCGTCAGTTATCGGGTGCGCTCGGCAGTCTCCGTCACGAGCTGGCTGGATTACGGAGGCCGGCGCGCTTGCGACATGACCTTGATAACATCAGTCAAACATAATTCATTTGACGATCAGTACAGTTTGTTTACTTTGTGTTGTTTGTTATTTCTATAGTTTTTGAGTTTTCACACAATATGAATGGTGAGTACTTTTGTATAATAACCCCTCGTCAGTGACAGTGGCAGATAACAATTGTAATAAAATTTCAGCAGCTGGAGTAGGAGGCCTGGCCCCCGATTCTCGCGCTATCGAGATCATCTCCCCAGTCGAGATATCGGTTTTGATACCGCCTAAATCAGTCGAAAATTATTTCGATTCATACTTATTTCGAAAACGGGTCGAGATATCTCTAGGCAATCGTGAGAATAGCTTTTTCTTGTTTTTGATGGCGATTTCGGTATCTCAAAATCAATTTTTCGACCATGGACATGATCTCGCTAGCGCTAGAATTGCCCCCCTGGGCGCAATCCCCACTAGTTAGACAAGACAGAAGACTTGAAGCAGAATGGGAAAGAAGCAAACCTGCATGCAAGATTTCTCATTTTGCTCTGTTGTATTCTATCTCTGTCTCGTGTCTTATCCCTGTCGTGTGTCTGGATTGTCCGTCCAGTAGGTATCGCGCCTAAAAGCATCGATTTTAAAAGTGACTTTTTGTCAACGTGACGACGGACGAAATTAATAAAGAATAACCTGCCATTGAAAGTAAATGCTTACTTTCGCTATATTTTTTATGACATTTCCTTTGAACCCGGGCCCTCCATATTGCAGACGTGCACGTACGAGAACTGGCCGAAGTCGCAGAAGTGTGCGATGTGCGGCAGCACCGGCGCGCCGCCCGCCGCCGAGCCCCGGACGCCAAGACACCAACTCGGTGAGTACGGGAACTATTTGCGGAGATACACACAACATAACAACACCCTTCCGACGGAATACCAACGCTGCAGGTCCTCCTGTAGGCCCTGTAGCAAAATGCTGAGCCGGAGCCGTTTCACCGGCGCGCCGTTTACAACCAGCACACTAACCCCCGGTTTCCTGGACGCTGATGAAGTTAACAGGTTGGTTAAATCAGCCTCAGCCAATCATGTGCCTCTATTATTCAAAATAGCGAGATGTGATTGGCCGAAACTGATTAAACCCAGGCTGGTTTAATCAGTTTATCAAATCGGTTTCATAATGAAAGTTGCTCGAAATGATCCTAACAAAGTGGTTTCTCAATTTGCGTTAATTCATTTACACGTCATGTACAGTGATTCGTAGTACAGTGAGCGCCTCGTCCCGCAGGCATCAACGACATCTGCGCGGCGGAGAAGGCGGGCGCTGTGGAGGCGCACGAGGCGGAGGCGCGGCGCAAGCGCAGGAACATCGACTGGGTGTGGCTGCAGGCCTGTCTGGGTGAGTGTGCCCAATAATCATTACAATTTCGTTGTCCAAAAACCATGGAGAAACGGGCAATGGGGACAACAGAACTACACCCATTTTCGACCTTGTTTGTGGTGTGTGCTACCTCTGTAACGCAGCGGTTCTGGCTCTGCCTATCATGGGTGGGTTCGGTTTCCGGCTGGGGATACAGAAAAACAATAAACCTCGGGTCTTAGATTTTTACTTGTCATATCGCTGTTTCTGGTTCCCATGACATATGGTCGAAGCAATGTGCCTGTATGTAAATGTTTATGTTGATGTGTTGTTGATCGCAGGCGTGGTGGAAGGCGACATGGCGTGTGTGTCGGCCTACCTCGGCAGCGGCGGCGACCCGGCGCGCGCGCTCACGGCGCCCGAGGTAATGCTGGCTATTGTATAACTATCCATTTAGTGGGCACAGTTGTGCCACTGCCACCTAGTATGGGATAAGGCGTGACGCTATGTTATGTTGTTATCTATTCAGTGATCGAACGAAACTTTGGTTTTCGGCCGACACCGAATTTAAGCTTATCCTAAAAAATGTTTTGATTTTCATGTAGGTAAGGTACACTATTCTCTAAAGTTTAGAGTGTGAGACTTTCACGTCTCGGCGGCGTGATGAAGTTAAATCAGCTATAAATCGTATGTCTCTGCCGAACCAAAGATTTGAACGGTTTTTGGCCGAAACCGAAACTGAAGTTGATGTTACGGTCGGTGTCTGGCGGGACGCAAACAAAAAAGGAGATTTTTATTTAACTGACCTTTTTTTGGGAAGGATGAAGGAGGTTACAGGTGGCACTTTCCTTCATTCCGCCCAATACGAGCGAGTTATGAGCATACATCTGGTTGCAGGTCCAGCTGTTAAATCGCGCGTCGGCCTTCGACACCGGCCACACTCTCGTTCATCTAGCAATCAGGTGAACAAAATAACTATGTTTTCACTTCTTATTCTCTAAAGTTCGTCTTCATGTTGGGTGCAAAATCGTTTTGTATGCACTACTGCATAAAGTAAAATCTTCGTCTAAGTCTTAAGACTCTTAAGACAAAGGTTGTCTGGTAAACAGCCAAACACCTAAGTGCACTGCCTCGTATAAAAAAAGTATATCGGCGGGAAGGCCTTATTTTTTCTTTGTGTTGCAATTTGCAATATTTTTTTTGCAATATTGCTGTTAATTTCCTCGCAATCGAAGTGAAAAGCAGAGTGTATAACTCGTACATAAAACGCATTTTATCCTCGACTTGACTAATTGACTATCCACCCTCGCCTGGGTAAAATGGTGCATTTCATGTACTTGTTGTACAATCTACTACTTAGTGCCACTACCTAGAACTCGAGTAAACTTTGATAACTCAATATGAAATTGTGCCTCAGCTTAGCCAGTATTTCAATACTCCATTCTGCGTAACAGAAAGCTCGCTTATCACTGGAGGAGTTACGGAGATTTCAGGTTTCCTCATGATGCCTTAAACTTCCATTGAACATTGTTTTATTTCAGATTCCATCGACAAGACATCCTGTCTACGCTTCTCTCTAGGATATCTGGCGGTGGGCCCGGACTCAAGCGATCTCCTTCTTACATAGGTGACTAATTCATAAATCTAGCCATTAATGTCTCCACCTGAAGACATAGTCGCGGATACCAGTAAGACTGGTATCTATTTTATTTTTTACTTTAGTACATACTACCCGTTTTGAGTTTTTAAATGTATCTTGTCCATCCTGGGTTTGCTGAAATAAATCTCTTTTTAGTGATAAGCTTGCCTTTGTTCATGCCTTTTCTGTATTGTTTGTGTTTTTTTTTCTGATACATATGTGCAATAAATATATACGAAAATATACGACTGAGCCGTGCGCGCTGGCTCAGTGTGGGTTGACGGAGGGGTGTGGCCAAGGGTCGCAAGTTATCAAGCTGCCCTAATAAATGTCCAGAATGATGTTCCTAACTCCCCAAAATGTTTTGTCGCTCCATACTCCAAACACCCGCCCCCCTAGACAAAGTGAAACGCTAAGGATAGCGAAACGAAACGATAACTTTTTATGTAAATTATTGTGTGCAATAAAGAATTGTGTGAATTGTGTGTATGCGATTTGACATTTGGAATCGCTACGTGACGTCACCTTAGCGAAGCCAAATGTGAAATCGCATACATAAAAGTTATCGTTTCGCTAGCGTTTGCGTTTAACATTGTCTTCAAGCATCGGTTTAATTAAATTAATGGGCTTAACTTGGGCAGAGACCTCTGCCAACCCTCTTTGACAGCAATCTTTAAACTAGAGTTATCTCAATCCACTGGCGTGTATCTTGCTTACTCTGCCGTTGGTTGGTTCCCGCAGCGCCGGACCTGGCGACCGCGATCCGCCGGCACATCTCCGGCTGCGTGCGCCAGCGCAAGGGCAGCTTCCAGTGCCGGTACATCAACGAGTTCTGCACTTTCTCGCTGCCAGCCGGTGAGCTGAAACTCAAACTCTAACTCAATTATTGTAAGGTTTAAGGTCTAATGACGTTTATAATCAATCAAGACACAGGTCACTTACGTGATAGTTAAAAATACATTTTAATGTTCGTCGTCGACATAATTCTTATAAAATACGAGGTGACAGAACAGTTCGGGTAGGTAGGGTACGCATTGCATTAACGCCTAAATCAGATACCTAAATATTTAGGAGTTGCCTAGAGCAAAAATCACGTTTCACTAACCCTTAAGTCACGACTAACGACGTTAGGCTGACCTAAAGTTACGACACCGATTTGGGAGGGCGTAGTGCTTGGGTGCCCCTAAACTGACACATGTGACAGTATCTTGTGATAGAAAGAGGCATGTGATAGATTGACGAACAAAACCATGGACAACTGTCAAAAAACTAGGCTACTCTTTGATCGATTGGTGAAACGGAACTTTATGCTAAGCATTGCCTTAACTTAGGAGTTACTTAGTAAGGCGTTTCCTTGTAGGAACTTAAGACTTAGAACTCTTTTCGGGTATTGCACAGCGGCGGTCACACGTCACACGATGAGAGCAGGATGTCACAAGTTATGAGTGGGATGTAGAAAGTTATGAGTGTACGGCTTCGGGCCGTGCACTCTTGATATTGATTGATAAATGATAAAATCGATAGTTATGTTTAAGGCGCCCGTCCAGCTAAAATGCCCAACAGATTGAGTTATTCCAGCAGATTGAGACACTTTCTGAATCCAGAAAAAATATATGTTATAAAATAGTCCCTTACCTAAAAATTTAGTGTTTGAAAAGATCATAATGTCATCATAAAGTATATGAAAAAAAATATAAACGAATAGTCCTTTTTTACCTAAATCGAGTTATTCCAGCAGTTCTACGAGGAATATTGGTTTGATTCTTGTGTCTAAAAATAGGTAATCGAAATATCTTAAAGTTTAGTGTTTAACATTTTAGAATTAATCGGCGATTTCGAATCAATCTTCATTTTATCACTTGCGCTGAAATAAATTGCATGCGGGTATGCGCGAAGGCGACGGGAGGCATTACCGCTTAGGCTCTCGAAGGGAGAGGTTGTGTCGCTCGTCTCAATAAAAGTCAGTCATAAAATAATTGCTACGCGGCATCGTCATGGCATAATAAAATACGGTTTTTCCTCCTCAAAAGTAGCCAAAGCCTAAAAAATTTATGGGATTCGTCTTGATACTCCTGAAAATTGGTAGTACGGTGTCTTACTGGTAGTCAGTAGGATTGAAATAGTAGTTTATGAAACTGTTCCATAATGAGGGGTATTAAAACACGAGTGGGTGTTTTTGATAGTATACCACGAGAGTTTTAATACCTAGTTATGTGTAGTTTCACACCATGTTTAGTTCATACACTATTTATCTACTCTCATACTCATCTCATTAGGTTCGTTGTGACAAGTCCTTTAGGAATATGGTGCCATCGAGCTAATCTGAATTTGGAGTTCATTTTGTAATATGGGTATGGTTTTCGAGGTATTTTAGGGTTCTAGTGGCGAATTAGGGGTCCATTTTGCATTTCCAGATGGCTGCCGAGCCAAATTTCTATTTTGCAATATGGGTATGGCGTAGTATCGGGTATTAGCTTACTTTTTGTTTCAATTATTCATAATAACTCGTGTATTTACTCATGATAAGCATAATGATATTGTGATGCGGAACTGATAATGAAGACCACATATGGCCACCAGACCTGCTCAATACTAGGTACAAATACAATGCGTGGCTGACAGGCAGGCAACGCGTAGCCTAAACCGGTGGACCTAGAGCCATGAAACTTTGTACAGAGGTTCCTTAGTAGCGTGGGGTAGCACTGAGATGGGATTTGACAAAATAATTCCCCAATTGGGGATTAGGAGTTACAGTTTGTATTAAACTCAATCTAATCAAATAGGGTTTGTGGAAGTCGGTTTTTTCTAAAGTTTACTTTTTGTTTCAATTATTATTCCAAATTACCTGCACAATCAATACAACGTAAATGCCCGCACGATCATATGCCAATATTCGAATCAGTTCTTAGTATCAGCAATGGCTCGGAGATTGTTATCGTTTTGGGCCAGCACTGAGTAAGGCCGATATTAGACTATCATAGAAATATGATCATAGATGTAGTACTCATATAAGTATGATAAACCTATGACAGTGTAATAACAACCTATGATTCATATAGACTATGATCATAGAAGTTTGATCCTATTTCACAGCAAGCATACAATTAGGATCATATGTGACTTTTCGGTGTTTACAGTAATTGTCACGAAATAAATTCTGGCTGTCAGGATCGTATATTCGTTTACATTTAGTAATACGTATAGACGTCACTGTCAGGACACACATTTTGTAGGCTCATTATCGGGTATACAGACGACATTAGTATACCAAGCGAGGAGGACTAAAGTAGTCGGATTTTTTAAGTGTTACTTCAGTGAATTATTTCTCAACCTTAGGGCAATTAATAAAATTGCACTCATAGCAACGGAAAACGCGGGAAAGTCGCATCTTGATTAACTATGACGTTTATATGACCTTAGGTGTAATATGCAAACATGGAACAGCATCATATAAAAATGTGATCCTAGAATTTGACAGATATGAAATCATATTTCTATGATAAATATATGATAGTCTAATATCGGCCCACAAGTGATCCAAGTTCGATCCTCACAGACATTACTACTTTTTCATTCTTTGCTCATCGTTGTCTGAGTGCTGCCGTCTCTATATCAGCGGAGATCAGAAGAAACTTTATAAGGTTGACAGTGGCGTCCCTAGCGGTCGTACTAAGCAACTTTACACAATGAACAACATGTGCTATGCCTGCCAAGCTGAGATAAAAGTTGATAAAAAAAAGTCGCCGCCATCTTGAACTTTTTTGTTACTCAACCGATTTGCTCCAAAATCGATATCTGAGGATGCGGTTGGAATCCAATCATGATTCTGAAGTCAAATATTAAAAAAAGTCGCCGCCATCTTGAACTTTTTTGTTACTCAACCGATTTGCTTCAAAATCGATATCTGAGGATGCGGTTGGAGTCCAATCATGATTCTGAAGTCAAATATAAAAAAGTCGCCGCCATCTTGAACTTTTTTGTTACTGAACCGATTTGCTTCAAAATCGATATCAGAGGATGCGGTTGGAGTACAATAATGATTCTAAAGTCAAATATTAAAAAAAGTCGCCGCCATCTTGAACTTTTTTGTCACTCAACCGATTTGCTTCAAAATCGATATCTGAGGATGCGGTTGGAATCCAATCATGATTCTGAAGTCAAATATTAAAAAAGTCGCCGCCATCTTGAACTTTTTTGTTACTGAACCAATTTGCTTCAAAATCGATATCTGAGGATGCGGTTGGAGTACAATCATGATTCTGAAGTCAAATATTAAAAAAAGTCGCCGCCATCTTGAACTTTTTTGTTACTCAACCGATTTGCTTCAAAATCGATATCTGAGGATCCGGTTGGAGTCCAATCATGATTCTGAAGTCAAATATTAAAAAAGTCGCCGCCAACTTGAACTATTTTGTTTCTGAACCGATTTGCTTCAAAATCGATATCTGAGGATCCGGTTGGAGTCCAATCATGATTCTGAAGTCAAATATCAAAAAAGTAGCCGCCATCTTGAACTTTTTTGTTACTAAACCGATTTGCTTCAAAATCGATATCTGAGGATGCGGTTGGAGTACAATCATGATTCTGAAGTCAATTATTAAAAAAAAGTCGCCGCCATCTTGAACTTTTTTGTCACTCAACCGATTTGCTTCAAAATCGATATCTGAAGATGCGGTTGGAATCCAAATATGATTCTGAAGTCAAATATTAAAAAAATCGCCGCCATCTTGAACTTTTTTGTTACTTAACCGATTTGCTTCAAAATCAATATCTGAGGATCCGGTTGGAGTCCAATCATGATTCTGAAGTCAAATATTTAAAAAGTCACCGCCATCTTGAACTATTTTGTTACCGAACCGATTTGCTTCAAAATCGATATCTGAGGATGCGGTTGGAGTCCAATCATGATTCTGAAGTCGAATATTAAAAAAGTCGCCGCCATCTTGAACTTTTTTGTTTCTGAACCGATTTGCTTCAAAATCGATATCTGAGAATGCGGTTGGAGTACAATCATGATTCTGAACTCAAATATTAAAAAAAGTCGCCGCCATCTTGAACTTTTTTGTTACTCAACCGATTTGCTTCAAAATCGATATCTGAGGATCCGGTTGGAGTCCAATCATGATTCTGAAGTCAAATATCAAAAAAGTCGCCGCCATCTTGAACTTTTTTGTTACTGAAGCGATTTGCTTCAAAACCGACACAATTTTTCAACACGCAACGAACTGCAACCAACGGAACTACTGGGGAATAAAAAGTCCCATACCTACGTCAACACTGTTACCGTATGGGATTTTTTTTTCCATACCGTAACAGTGTGGACGGCGGGGTGTGTACTACTGGGAATAAACGCGAATTCGTTCGTCACTAGAACCCTAAAATACCTCGAAAACCATACCCATATTGCAAAATAGAAATTTGGCGCGGTGACCATCTTGAAATGCAAAATGGACCCCTAATTCGCCACAAGAACCCTAAAATACCTCGAAATCTATACCAATACTGCAAAATTAAAATTTGGCGCAGCGGCCATCTTGAAATGCAAAATCGACTTTATATTCGTCACTAAAACCCCAAAATACCTCGAAAACCATACCCATATTGCAAAATTGAAATTTGGCGCGGTGGCCATCTTGAAATGCAAAATGGACCCCTAATTCGTCACTAGAACCCTAAAATACCTCGAAAACCATACCCATATTGCAAAATAGAAATTTGGCGCAGCGGCTATCTTGAAATGCAAAATGGACTGTATATTCGTCAATAGAACCCCAAAATACCTCGAAAAACATACCCATATTGCAAAACAGAAATTTGGCGTGGCAGCCATCTTGAAATGCAAAATGGACCGCTAATTCGTCACTAGAACCCTAAAATATTTCGAAAACCATACCCATATTGCAAAATAGAAATTTGGCGCAGCGGCCATCTTGAAATGCAAAATGGACTGTATATTCGTCACGAGAACCCTAAAATACCTCGAAAACCATACCCATATTGCAAAATTTAAATTAGGCGCGGTTGCCATCTTGAAATGCAAAATGGACTCTATATTCGTCACTAGAACCCCAAAATACCTCGAAAACCATACCCATATTGCAAATTAGAAATTTGGCGCGGTGGCCATCTTGAAATGCAAAATGGACCCCTAATTCGTCACTAGAACCCTAAAATACCTCGAAAACCATACCCATATTGCAAAATAGAAATTTGGCGCAGCGACCATCTTGAAATGCAAAATGGACTGTATATTCGTCACTAGAACCCTAAAATACCTCGAAAACCATACCCATATTGCAAAATTTAAATTTGGCGCAGCGGCCATCTTGAAATGCAAAATGGACTGTATATTCGTCACTAGAACCCTAAAATACCTCGAAAACCATACCCATATTGCAAAATAGAAATTAGGCGCAGCGGCCATCTTGAAATGCAAAATGGACTGTATATTCGTCACTAGAACCCTAAAATACCTCGAAAACCATACCCATATTGCAAATTAGAAATTTGGCGCGGTGGCCATCTTGAAATGCAAAATGGACCCCTAATTCGTCACTAGAACCCCAAAATACCTCGAAAACCATACCCATATTGCAAACAGAAATTTGGCGCGGCAGCCATCTTGAAATGCAAAATGGACCCCTAATTCGTCACTAGAACCCTAAAATACCTCGAAAACCATACCCATATTGCAAAACAGAAATTTGGCGCGGCAGCCATCTTGAAATGCAAAATGGACCCCTAATTCGTCACTAGAACCCTAAAATACCTCGAAAACCATACCCATATTGCAAAATAGAAATTTGGCGCAGCGGCCATCTTGAAATGCAAAATGGACTGTATATTCGTCACTAGAACCCTAAAATACCTCGAAAACCATACCCATATTGCAAAATTTAAATTTGGCGCGGTGGCCATCTTGAAATGCAAAATGGACTCTATATTCGTCACTAGAACCCCAAAATACCTCGAAAACCACACCCATATTGCAAACAGAAATTTGGCGCGGCAGCCATCTTGAAATGCAAAATGGACCCCTAATTCGTCACTAGAACCCCAAAATACCTCGAAAACCATACCCACATTACAAAATTTAAATTAGGCGCGGTGGCCATCTTGAAAAGCAAAATGGACTCTATATTCGTCACTAGAACCCCAAAATACCTCGTAAACCATACCCATATTGCAAAATTTAAATTTGATATCACATAGCAATAGCTATAGCGGGGCTTAAAATACCAGTTTGAAGCCGGTGCGGCACAAAACTTCAAAATCTGACTTCAGAATCATGAATATACTCCAACCGCATCCTAAGGATATCGATTTTGAAGCAAATCAGACCAATAACTAAAAAGTTCAAGATGGCGGTGACTTTTTTCAAAATCTGACTTCAGAATTATGATTCGACTCTAACCGCATTCCTAGATATCGATTTTGAAACAAATCCGTCTACAGTCTATTCGTGATAAGAATGTTGTGAAATTAAAATTATAATGGACAGGACACAACCGTCGCGTTTGAAAGTTTGCCTTCAACCGGTCACTGTGAACTTGGCTTGATAAGAGGAAACGATTTGATTGGTTACGGGGCGTGGCCATTATTAATCTGTGGCGTGGCTAAGCCGCCGGACAGTGATGACTCCACTTCATTCTTATCACGAATAGACTATAGTTAGAAAAAGTTCAAGATGGCGGCAACTTTTTTCTAAATCTGACTACAGAATCATGATTGGACTCCAACCGCATCCTTAGAATCGATCTTGAAGCAAATCGGCCTAGTACATTACAAAAAAGATCAATATGGCGGCGACTTTTTTCAAAGTCTGACTTTAGAATCATAATTGGACTCCAACCAGATCTTCAGGTATCGATTTTGAAGCAAATCAGACCAGTAACGAAAATGTTCAAGATGGCGGCGACTTTTTGTCGGCGGCGATAAAAGTGTGCAGGAGGCGCCGCCACAGGAACGCCAACTTATACTTGCCACTCTGTTGCACGATTGTGAATAACAATCGCTAAGCCACTCGATTGTAGAAATCATTCAAAGTATTCGAATAATCCTAAAACAATCGATAATCGAGGCAGTCGTGAAGCGTGAGTGGTTTCATTCGTTTTGACATTCGATAATTTTATGCTCATGTAAAAGTAAACTCTATGCTCTGAGAAAAAGTATCTAATTTTGTGTGGAAAATTCTATGAGAAAACCATCGAAATTCATGAATACTACCTAACGGAAACAACTACCTACCAAACGGAAACATTGTCACATGTTAGTTCTAGGTAACCAGTCATGAACTCTCTTAGCACATATCATAAGTTGCTCATCCTTATGAATATAGATATAATCATCTAAAAAGAACGCTGCAGTGGTAGGCGATTTACGCCAATTTGTCCATGCAGGTAAGGACGCTATTGCCATGCATATTACCACATTCTTTTCCGCAAATTACACCAGTGTACCCATACATATAAGGAAGCTATTGCCATGCACCGCTCCATCGCCTCCAGCGTTTTTAGGGTTCCGTACCCGAAGGGTGCAAAACGGGACCCTATTACTAAGACTTCGCTGTCCGTCTGTCACCAGGCTGTATCTCATAAACCGTGGTAGCTAGACAGTTGAAATTTTCACAGATGATGTATTTCTGTTGCCGCTATAACAACAAATACTAAAAAACAAAAGAAATTTAATATTAAGGGGGGCTCCCATACAACTAACGTGTTTTTTTTGGGGTTTTTTATAGATAATAGTACGGAACCCTTCATGCGCGAGTCCGACTCGCACTTGGCCGGTTATTTTATGTGACGCAAAGTATACCTATATCCAAGATGTTTTCCTAAAAAAGCGTCATATTACAATAAAACATCACTCGGTAATACGCATAGCAGTTAGTAGATCAAATAGGTTATACCTATATAATTCAGACTGTCTTCCTAAATGGAAACGGGGCGTAATGCTTTGATATATTTTAATTTGAACGATAGGTACGTCCATACATGTTTTATTTATTTAATGAACAAAAATCCACAGCTATACATAAAATTAAACAAAAATTTTGATTTAATAATTAAGTCAATTGAAGATTTCACTATGTAAAAAGTCAATTATGAACAAGTGAGGTTTACATTTCAAGAGACAGGTAGTCAGGTACATACATAAACAATAAAATCTGATGTGTAGGTGGGGTAGGTACATGTATCTAGATCATAATCTTATAATTATCATTGACACGCACTAGCATACCGTTGTTCTGAAACTTTGGTTTCCGGCGTCGCGATCTCGTGATGCGGGATGAGGCATGGCTGCGCGGCGGGAAAAGCTAGGCCACGCCCAAACCATGAAAAAATCTGGCAACCCCCAGAGCCTTAAAGTCTTGTATTGATCAAGAACTATATTTAAACACACGATTAATTGATATGATAATATGATATTGATATGAGCCACACGGTGTGCTTGCTGTCCGTACGTGAACTGGTAATTTATGATTGATAGGTAAAGCAGGCAACCCGTGTGACCTCAATTATAACTACCTAATGCTACGGTGGCAGTGCACCGTACATGCTCCCGAGGGCAGAAAAGGAACAATAATAATTCAAAGAAAATAACTTGATTACTACTCTCTAATGAATGATATAATGCTAATGTTCCTATACTTAATGCCTATTGGCTTGATGTAGGTATGCAACTTGATATAATGCTAAAATGCTTTGCTAATAAATGATTTTATATTAGGTACAAACTGAGTTCATTCAAAACTAATCTCTACCTAAACATGAAATGTAAACAATAAAATTATGATATTAAAACAATTAACTAATGCTGGGTAGATACTCATATTACTAAAGTCTCATTGATAACGATTTTTTATAAGATCTAGTGAAAGTCGGTGACGACGCTTTGTCCGTTTTACTAGCACTCATTGGTTCATTTTGAACACTTTTCATCTCAAGTTGCTCACTGATTTGTTGTTTAATACACTTATCGGACTCATTAATACTGACTGACACTCGCGCACTTTTCACACACACTGTTCACACTGCTGGGCCCCGGGGCGGGGCGGGCGGCGGACTGAGCACCGAGTCCAGACTCGGGCGCCGCCGCCGCCTCCTCTGCTCCTGCGCGAGGTCTCTGCCGGGGCCGACGTCGCTGCTGCTGCAGTCGTCTCCAACATAGCACTGCTGCTACAGCGCATACAATACACACCAACACATAAATTGCTATATAGTGGTGTACTTCATGATAAGAAATTTTGCTTGATAATTCTGAGTTAGCCTTTATCATCTTGATATTGTCTTTGATTTCCTGTAACTCCTGAATCGGTCTGCTGTCCTCTGTTTCTTCTGCGCTTAAATTGGTTGCTATTAATACGTTGATAATGTTATTGATGGGTGATATTTGTGGCATCAACAAATTTACTTCGGCGTCTAATCTGCTATAGTCCTGCTTGCGGCCATGTAAAATTACCTCATTGGTTTTGATTATGCATCCTTGATCAATGCTAATGATCCCAGTAGCCGTCAGCTGTTGCGCAGACACTTGATCGCCGCACATGATTCTCAGCTGACATATTTCACAGCAGAAATACAGGTACTGATTCAGTTTGTTCATCTCGACCCACTTATTAGAGCATGGGCTTGAGAACGGTTTGACATGAATTTGAGAGCTGCTCAGCTACGCATAAATCTTGATCTTTATTCATTTGGTGAATCGGCTTCCTGCTCCGACATAAATAGGTATCTCTAAATGCTTGATGTAGACATTCTTTGACATCTACATACTTCCGAGATTGACAAGTAGGCGTCTTTCTTCAAATTGATTGCTAGGTATTCTGATATTGGTATGACGTTGACCATTTTTTGTTTGATTTTCTGTGGGACTGATATGCTTTTGAATATTTCGTAGGTATCTCGGTTCAGCAATGGGATTTTTATTTCCATTATGAGATACTTTTCCATCATTTTGGTTTTGACAGAGAGTAGTTGATATATTTGTCTCAAGTCTTGATTATCTCCAGCGGGCAACGTCATGTCTGATGATAAATGGCCAGATATAATCGTCAACTGTTGATAAAGCTGATCTGGCGGCAATAGATGAATGATAGTTTTCCCCTTGTAAACATTTGTGGTGATGTCCAACAATTGTTCTTGAATGGCTTTTAAATTTGATAAGAAGTTGTTTGCTATAGAGAGTGATAACCATAGCTCTTGGCTTCGCTCGACATTTTGGAGTACTATATCCATTGAGTTTAATTTATTATTGATTTGATTTAAATGCTTATTGATCTGCTTGTGTTGCTTCTCCATAACTTGTTCTAAGCGACTCAAAACGCTATATTCTGCTTCGATAACCGATGTTTGATTCTTCCACATTGCCAATAAATGCTTTTGATTGTTTCGAATTAATTCAATGTCTTGTTGATATTGTTGGGCGAACCGGTCATCCAATACTCCGAACAGTGTATTTGTAAGATACCCGACACCATTGATAAGCCCGCGTCGCTGTCTCGGTAGCGACGCGCGCGTGCCGGCACCGCCGGAGTGCTGCGTCAGCAGCTCATTGTAATATTGTAGTTCGGAGAATCCGTGTAGTAATTGAAGTATTATTACGTCATAGCGGGAATCCCTGTCTGCTTGATATAGTGCACATGCTCGTTTCAAATTATCTTGGTAGGCATTTAATGTTTTAATGGCTTCCCAATACGGTTGTAAATCGTAGTACATGATGATTTTCCAGTCTTCTGTGATAAGTTGCATGTTCGAAACCTTGTCCAAATAAATTCCTTGCTGATCTCTTAATTTGGTGACATTAGTCATGCACTGGGAACTTGATATCAGTGTCATGAACGTCATAAATGCCATTGCCAACGAAACTAAACTATACCCCTTTTGTTGCTTGATAGGTTTGTTTTGATATGTGACACAGTTGGTTGTTTTGTTGATGGCGGTGGATTGCGATTGCGATACTTGATTCGATTCGCTACCACCAGAGTCCTTGCCTGTTGGCAGTGCCGACAACTTGATAATCGGCCGCTTCATATAACCATTCTTGGTTTTTAATTCTGCGTCAGTTAGGTATGTTTTTGTCGGACTTTGTTTCTTGCTATTTGATATGAGCCGTAGTAACCATGCTAGTACATTTACGGCTTTTGTAAGCGAGCTGTTAGGGATCCACAGGCAGTTGACGACGTCACTATCATGCTGAGTGACTGCATTGACCTGATGCTGTGTCGCCGAACTCTTGATTTCTTCCTGTGTCTCGTATACAGGTTGCTCCTGTTCCTTTGCTTGATAATTTGCTAGCCACGCCGGTCCATTCCACCACAGAGAATGCTCATTAAGTTGTGTGGCGGTTACACCTCTACTGGCACAATCTGCTGGGTTTTCGGCTGATTTGACGTAACGCCAGCACGCTGCAGGCATTACTTTGATGATTTGTTTCGTCCTGTTAGCGACAAATGATTTCCATCGCCCTGGGTCACCCTTGATCCAACTCAGGGCCACCATTGAGTCGCTCCAGCCAAACGTCTTGATATTGTGACTTGATAGAGACTGCGTAACTTTCTCCATTAGTCTTGATAGTAGATGTGCACTTAATAGCTCTAGCCTTGGTAAGGACACATCTTTGCTCACTGGCACGAGTCTTGCTTTCCCGACCACCAGCACGGTGGAACCTTGTTGTTCCCCGTTTCTCATGATTTTACAATAAATAACGCAAGCATACGCCTTGATAGATGCGTCACAGAATCCATGTAATTCTATTTCATCTTGCTCTTTTGTACCCAACCACCTGGCAAGTCTTACCTTGTCGATGTTATGGATATCTGGTTTGCTCTCTTTTTGCTCTTGAGCTAAATGCTTTAGAGTCATCATGGCCAAAAATGATGCTGCTTTTGAGCCATAAGTGACTGTGGAGAGAGCGTATTCCTGTATGCTTGCTGACGGGGACTCTCTCCAAATGATCTTCTGATATTTTTGATCTTGCTCATTGACCCAAATCTGACGGTACATTTTCTCAATGTCCGCGGTGTATGCAAACTCGTACTGACGCCACTTGATAATCAGTGCTTGCAAATCTTGCTGCAAATTTGGGCCCCTCTCCATCAAATCATTCAAACTTTGACCCGATGACGTATTCATACTTGCATTGAACACAACTCGTAATTTTGTAGTCGTCGAATCGGCTCGAGTTACATGATGGTGCGGTAGGTAATATTCCAATTTATCGCTACCTACTGCCGGCGTCATATGGCCTAGTGATAGGTATTCCGCCATAAATAATTTATAATCTTTTGCTATATTTTGATTTCGGTCGAATTTGCGTTCGAGACTCCGAAATTGGGCAATTGCTTTCGATTTTGATGAGCCTAGATTCTCTTCAAAGTTCGGTTTTAGGGGGAGCCGAACTTCATATTTTCCATCCTCCCGACGTGTGGTGGTAGACTTGTAGAAGTCGACGCACTGCTGATCACTTGATGATAAACTTGATGGCTCCGTGATGTCTTCCACTTCCCAGAATTTCTGAATGTCCTCGATGTTATTTAGGACGACGTTACACTGAAACGTTTGGACGTTTCCGCATAAAATCCACCCCAAGCGAGTCTGCTGAGCTATGGGTTGGCTTTGATCTGCTCGACATATACCTTCCATGATGATACGAGAGTATACGTCCGCCCCAAATAAAATGTCTACCGGGCGACTGATGTGAAATTCCGGGTCTGCTAAACTGATGCTGTTGATATGTGACCACGCCGGCTTGTCGAATGAAAAACTAGGCAGATTGTTGATGAGAGTTTTCATTATGTAAACCTCCGAATTAAAGGTGTAGTTGCTGTTGATGGCCTTGCATGATATGCTCATCATCCCCTTACAACTGCTTTCTTTTACTCCAACTCCTGATATCACCCCTTTGCATCTCTGACGTCGCAAGCCTAAACGTTGAGCTGCATTTTCCGTGATAAGGGATGTTTGTGAGCCCTGGTCGAGAAGGGCCCGCATGATATGATATCTCCCGTCCGATCCTTGAATTTGTAACATCGCTGTGGCCAACAAGACTTCTGGAACTTCTCGTTGCAATGATACATGCGTGTTACTTCTCCCCTGCTGTGATTCATCATTTGTAGGGCCGGACGACGTGTTGTGGGCTTGCTTGAATGCTCCACAAAGAGTGCTATTATGAAACCCACGGCAAGTTTGGCATCGCTTTTCCGAGAAACAAGTTTTACCTCCATGGTCATAAAGACAATTTTGGCATAAATTTAGTTTTTCTACCAAACTGCGTTTCTTTTGTGGCGTCAGCTCTAAATAATTCTTGCAAAAATAAATTCCATGTTCATTATTCTTGCAAAGTGGACATTTGAACTGTTCTAGATTATATTGAGAGCGCTGCTTCCCTTGTTGCGAAACTGTAGGCACTCGACTGCTGCTAAATGATTGCTTGTTAACTCGATCGTATTTTTGATTATGATATTTTGATGTTGCTTGATGTCCTTGATTATGACTTTGTTTCTGTGAAGGGTTTTCTTGCTTCCTTCGTGAGAATTCCAGGCTGGTGAACTTTCCTTCCAGGAACTCCAGAAACTCCTTGAGCGACGGCAGCTCCCTTGGGGCCTTGATGTGATCGATGTAGTCATCATGCGTATCTGAGTCCAACTTTTCTGATAAAATATAGACAAGTAATATGTCGTTGGCTATGTCACCACCCAGGTTTTTTACGGCATTTATACACTCGACCGTTGTGTCGCGCATGCGCTTGATAGCATTTACTGAAGCTTGCTGTATGACTGGCAAACTCATTAAGATTCTGATATGAGAGTTGACAATCTTCTTTTTGTTATCATATCTTGCAGTCAAAATGTCCCAACAGGATACATAATTTTTTGAGCTTATCTGGAGATGTGAGACTAATCTCTCCGGCTCGTCCTTCAGCTTGCTCCTGAGATACTGCATCTTTTGTGCATTGCTTAGCGATGGATTACTATGTATCGCTTCCGAAAATAGGTCCTTAAACGGTATCCACTGATTAAATTGGCCGTTGAATGTCGGGATGTCTATTTTCGGGGTTGATTTTTCGCGGTGCACCATGGACCAGAGTTTGCTGTTGATCGCTCTCTTGATATTGCCGTAGGTCGTTTCCGATTTCGTGAACGACCTTTCATAGTCTTGATTTATCCCCTCAAGTTCACTATCTAACTCCCAGTGAACTTTGTCGATAATTTTCCAACGCTCGCCGATGGTACTAAGCAGATCTTCTAACTCCCACTTTTCTGAGACTGTCTCCAGATTGATGTTGGAGACAGTCCGCTGGAATGCTCGGAAGTTACTTGCTTGCTTCCGCAGCATCTCATCCGTCTTGCTGTTACTGCCTGTTGATATCATCGGCTCGCCGAACTGATCTTGATTTTGCTCTTCCCCCGCCGCCGCCGCTGGTGCAACTTGCTTCACCGCGTCGGCTTGTAATTCTTGATAATTTTCCAAGATGTCCTTGATGCTTATGTACTTTTGCCTGACTACCTCGTAGTAATTTTCCGAAAAATATTGATGGGTTTTTACGGTTTCACCACAAAGCTTAATATGATTTACTTGAAACTCATTCCAATAGTCAGATAAAGTGTCAACGCGCCTTTTTAGATAAGAAGGAGTTTTCCTATCGCGACCGTCCTTTTTGAAATTTTCGAGAAGCTTATCCATAGCTCGCTCTACTTCCTGCTGCTTGCTGATTAAGTTCATGGTTTCCGCGTCCATGTTGCTTGATAATAATAGTTAAAATTGGAAATCTCTTACTTGATCTGACGAGATAAGATGAAACGAAAATCCTGTTATCTTCGCTCCTCGTCTGCTCCTCCTTGATTGAGTCGCTGGAACGGGCGCCTTGCTGTCTCCGCTCCCTGATCGTGGCCTGAGCTCCTTGATTGAGCCGGACCGTTGATGATGCTGATGTGCCGGAATGAGCACCTACTGATCCTCGCCCCACTGACAGTAGCTCCTTGCTTGAGCTAACCCGTCACACTTGATTGATATTGATAATACGATTCGATTCCTTGCTTGAATCGAACGCGCACTGATAGTTTGATAATCCTTGATAGTCACTTGATACTGATCCGTCCACGCACAATCACTATTCGTATTCACAAATATGACGCACGCTTTTCACGCCGGAGGTCCAAAGTATGTCAAATGTTCCACGCGACGCGAATGTTTCGAAGGACCAAAAAAGATGTACGGCTTCGGGCCGTGCACTCTTGATATTGATTGATAAATGATAAAATCGATAGTTATGTTTAAAGTCTTGTATTGATCAAGAACTATATTTAAACACACGATTAATTGATATGATAATATGATATTGATATGAGCCACACGGTGTGCTTGCTGTCCGTACGTGAACTGGTAATTTATGATTGATAGGTAAAGCAGGCAACCCGTGTGACCTCAATTATAACTACCTAATGCTACGGTGGCAGTGCACCGTACATGCTCCCGAGGGCAGAAAAGGATCCATAGGTCGCTGGTTCAAATCCGGCTCGAAGGACCAAAAAAGATGTACGGCTTCGGGCCGTGCACTCTTGATATTGATTGATAAATGATAAAATCGATAGTTATGTTTAAAGTCTTGTATTGATCAAGAACTATATTTAAACACACGATTAATTGATATGATAATATGATATTGATATGAGCCACACGGTGTGCTTGCTGTCCGTACGTGAACTGGTAATTTATGATTGATAGGTAAAGCAGGCAACCCGTGTGACCTCAATTATAACTACCTAATGCTACGGTGGCAGTGCACCGTACAATGAGTAGGGTGTTGAAAGTTATGAGTAGGGTGTCGAAAGTTATGAGTAGGTTGTTGAAAGTTATGAGTAGGTTGTTGAAAGTTATGAGTAGGTTGTTGAAAGTTATGATTAGGGCGTCGAAAGTTTTGAGTATGGTGTCGAAAGTTATGAGTAGGGTATTGAAAGTTAGGAGTAGGATGTCGAAAGTTATGAGTAGGGTGTCGAAAGTTATGAGTAGCGTGTTGAAAGTTATGAGTAGGGTGTCGAAAGTTATGAGTAGGGTGTCGAATTTTATGAGTAGGGTGTCGAAAGTTATGAGTAGGTTGTTGAAAGTTTTGAGTAGGGTGTCGAAAGTTATGAGTAGGATATTGAACGTTAGGAGTAAGATGTCAAAAGCTTTGAGCAGGATGTCAAAGGTTATGAGTATGATGTCAAAAGTTAACAGTAGAGTGTCGAAAGTTATGAGTAGGGCATCGAAAGTTAGGAGTAGGATGTCAAAAGTTATGAGTAGGATATGAAAAATTACGACACAGACAGCTGTCGTAAGTTGTGACACGGCTGTGAAAGTTACGATACAGATGATGGCTAAAGTTACGACACCGACAGCTGTCGTAAGTTGTGACACGGCTGTGAAAGTTACGATACAGATGATGGCAAAAGTTGCGACACATACAGCTGTCGTAAGTTGTAACACGGTTGTAAAAGTTACGATACAGATGATGGAAAAAGTTACGACACAGACAGCTGTCGTAAGTTGTGACTCGGCTGTGAAAGTTACGATACAGATGATGGCAAAAGTTACCTTACAACAGTCACAAACATCTCACAATTATTTTTATCATCTTCTCCTGGCATCCATGGCTAAACTCGCATATCTGTCATCTCATCGCACATGCTGCTTTCACACGAGAGCAGAACAGCAGCGAACAGTAAAGATAGAGTTGTGCATTAATCTACTTACCTTTTCTAAGTGAAACATGTGACGTTATGTTGTTTCTTCAGAGATCGAGGAGCTGCCGTCCGTCATCCAGGAGCAGCTGTTCAGTGAGCTGCTGGACAAGGACGCTCAGCAGACGCTGGAGGCCTCGCCGCCCGCCATCAACTGGAGCATCGAGCTCACCGAGCGGCTAGGTGAGCTGTTGAAACAAACAAACAAAAAAACAAACAAACAAACAAACAAACAAACAAACAAACAAAGGACGCGCAGCAGACGCTGGAGGCCTCGCCGTCCGCCGTCAACTGGAGCATCGAGCTCATCGAGCGGCTAGGTGAGCTGTTGAAACAAACAAACAAACAAACAAAAAGAAAACAAACGAACAAACAAACAAACAAACAAACAAACAAGGACGCGCAGCAGACGCTGGAGGCCTCGCCGCCCGCCATCAACTGGGGCATCGAGCTCACCGAGCGGCTAGGTGAGCTGTTGAAACAAACAAACAAACAAGGACGCGCAGCAGACGCTGGAGGCCTCGCCGCCCGCCATCAACTGGAGCATCGAACTCACCGAGCGGCTAGGTGAGCTGTTGAAACAAACAAACAAACAAACAAACAAACAAACAAACAAACAAACAAGGACGCGCAGCAGACGCTGGAGGCCTCGCCGCCCGCCATCAACTGGAGCATCGAGCTCACCGAGCGGCTAGGTGAGCTGTTGAAACAAACAAACAAATAAGGACGCGCAGCAGACGCTGGAGGCCTCGCCGCCCGCCATCAACTGGAGCATCGAACTCACCGAGCGGCTAGGTGAGCTGTTGAAACAAACAAACAAACAAACAAACAAACAAACAAACAAACAAACAAGGACGCGCAGCAGACGCTGGAGGCCTCGCCGCCCGCCATCAACTGGAGCATCGAACTCACCGAGCGGCTAGGTGAGCTGTTGAAACAAACAAACAAACAAACAAACAAGGACGCGCAGCAGACGCTGGAGGCCTCGCCGCCCGCCATCAACTGGAGCATCGAGCTCACCGAGCGGCTAGGTGAGCTGTTGAAACAAACAAACAAACAAACAAACAAACAAACAAACAAACAAACAAACAAGGACGCGCAGCAGACGCTGGAGGCCTCGCCGCCCGCCATCAACTGGAGCATCGAACTCACCGAGCGGCTAGGTGAGCTGTTGAAACAAACAAACAAACAAACAAACAAAAAAAAAACAAACGAACAAACAAACAAACAAACAAACAAACAAACAAGGACGCGCAGCAGACGCTGGAGGCCTCGCCGCCCGCCATCAACTGGGGCATCGAGCTCACCGAGCGGCTAGGTGAGCTGTTGAAACAAACAAACAAACAAACAAACAAACAAGGACGCGCAGCAGACGCTGGAGGCCTCGCCGCCCGCCGTCAACTGGAGCATCGAGCTCACCGAGCGGCTAGGTGAGCTGTTGAAACAAACAAACAAACAAACAAACAAACAAACAAACAAACAAACAGAAAAATTGAGTTTAGCCTACTAGCCAAATGACACACACTTGACTGTGCTTTAGAGACAATTTAATCATAAGAATCGCTGAAAATGTATTTATTCAATTCAATTAGTTTATTTCAGGCATAGACCCATGGACAACATTTACATAACATTGACAAGAACAGAAACAGAAACAACTATCTATTGATGTACTCCCCGCTAGACTGACCCAGTGCGCCAGCAGAGGCGAGTCCCACCGCCCCCCCAGCACGCTCAGGATGGTGTTGGTGCTGCCGCGGACACGACCTACCAGCGACGCGCAGCGTTTTCTGATGATCGCGGCAAAGCCGTCGACCTTCGCCTCCGCAAATCGGCAGCCCCATCACCACCCTGAACGCGTTGTTATACTGGACGCGCAGGGCTCTGTATGCCCTCTGCGTATAGTTGATCCCCTGCACGTGTAGAAGGATTGGCAGTATGCCCTAAACAGTTACAATGACAACAACTCAGCAAACTGGATAGTTCCGCCCGTTAGTGGAAAACAATAATTATTATCAAAACTTTGACAAACATGTCATATAAATCCTTCCCCGCCACCCGCCAGGCTCGCGGTTGTACGCGCTGTGGAACCGCAGCGCCGGCGACTGCCTGCCAGACGCCGTGTGCCAGGCCGCGTACGGCGTGTTCGACCGCGACAGCGTGCTGCGCCGCGCCGCCGCCGACACGCTGCACGCCATGCAACGCAGGTATTCGAGAGCCGCGTGCCAAACGGGACCCTATTACTAAGGCTCCGCTGTCCGTCTGTCCGTCCGTCCGTCAGCGGGTCCTTGAGCACGAGCCGTAATAGCTAGAAAGTCGAAATTTTCACAGAATGTGTATATCTGTTGCCGCAACAACAACAAATACTGAAATACGAGAGATATTACAAATTAAAGGGGGTCCCCATACAAGGGACTTGATTTGATACACCCACGCATTTCAATATGATGGTATATTTCGCGTCAAGCTATATCGTTGAGGTAGCTCAGCGGGTATGAAGTAGGCTCTCAATCCGTAGGTCGTGAGTTCAAATCCTCGTGAGGGCATAATCTTTTTTTTTTTGAGTGCTTCGGCACAGATATTATAATACTATCGGTCATTTCCAATTATCAAGCCAAGTTCACAGTGACCAGTTGAAGGCAACCTTTCAAACTCAAAGGTTGTGTCCTGTCCTGTGAGTGTGTGTTAATAGATTTAAATTTAAATTTCACTGCATTCGTATCACGAATAGACTGTACTGGCAATTGAGTCGTGCCTGTTTGGCCGCAGCTTCTACGACCGCTGGCAGGCGTGGGAGCGCGCGCAAGCCTCGCTGCTGCACTACACGCCGGAGGACTCGCAGCTGCGCGCCGAGTGGACGCGCCTGCTCGCCGCCGCCGCGCGCCCCAAGCAGGCGCTGCACCAGGTACACACACAACATGCGACGAGCTCAGCCTACCATGCGAGAGGTCCCGGGTTCGAATCCCGGCTGGGGACAAAATAACCCCGGGGCTTGGATGTTTACATTTTTTAACATAACATAGCGTCATGCCTTTTTCCTTACGAGGTGGCAGAGGCACAACTGTGCCCACTTTTAGGTGGTGAATCAATACATATAATTCAGTCAAACCTTCGGACATGTGCCATTCGGTCGTAAATTCTAAATACAAGTTAACCTAACGACCTGGTGCAGTCTGTCATTAATTCGTTCAATTATTTATTTCACTGTTTTTTTTTCATTCATTTATCCACTTTTTCATTCATTCATACATTCAGTAAAATCATTCGGTCACATCAAATGCCATTTGTTCGTAAATTCTTAACCCAACCTAACATACCTACTGCAGTCTTTCATTCATTAATTAAATTGCCATAAGTAGAATCATAATTTCATTAATTTTCCATCCGTATTTTCATGATTTCACACATTCATCAATGTACACTCATAATTTCTTTCATTTAGTTATTAACCATTCGTACATTTAAAATTCGCTTAATCACTGGACACATCCTGTTCGCGATAGGATTATAGTTAAGTACATAGGTAGTTATAGTTGTAAGGTCTAGTATTGTAGAGATAGTTTTAAGTAATAAATGATACTAATTCGTGTGATCCTCATTGAAATAAAGATAAATAACAGATAGATAACAGATAGTCATAGATAGCAGCTGATAATACATAGCAGATAGTTATAGATAGCATATAGTCATAGCTAGATAGAAAATAGTCATATAGAATTCATAGCAATAGTTTCGTTATCATTGTTATCAGTAGGTAGATACTATTATCAATAAAATACCGTATCACGGCTTAGTTGTCTTTTCGCCCGGTAGCGCCACCTACAGAAAGAAATGGTGCACTACCGAGCGTAGTCCAGTCGCTTCCCTACACAGCGTCCGACCCCCTCCCCCGCCTATATAAACGGGCGCTCGGGAGAGCTTCGGTCTCTTTGCACGGAACCAGCGGACAAGCAACTACTCCGAGACTACCGCAAGAATACAAGCAAGCAAGTCTTTTATTGGCGAGGGCACCCGTAGCTTCCCACAGAAACAGGAACACCCCCACGGTGCACGTAGCGGCAGGTAAAGTCAAGCTCTGACCTGTCCAGACGTGCACATTTTGGTCCTTCGAGCCGGATTCTACGAGGATGCCGCCCAAGAAAATAACGAAGAAGCCCACCTGTGAAGAGCGAGAAGGGACGCAGCCTGCGCCCCTAGCCAACGCTGACGCCGCCGCTGCCGCAGCCCGTCGGTCGAGGCCACAGATACAGAAACAGGTACTTTTACAGGGTCCTCAACTGATGCCGCGCCGTCATCGCAGCAAACCACAGACACTACAGGCTGCTCGACGGAGGCATCCCAGGACACACAGCGGCAGGAACAGGCGGCGGCGTCGGCTCGACAGGACGCCAGCCGCGATTCTGCCAGGTCGCGAGCCAGCACCGTCAAGCAACGGCGCAGTCTACGGCTTGCGAAGGCGAGGGAACAGGTGGCGCAGCTACAATTGGAGCTGGCCGCGGCCCGCGTCGCAGTTTTGGAAGCGGAGGACACAGGTGACGAAGCCGATGACGACATCTCCGTGTTCTCCGCCACAGCTACAGCCCGACGAGTCGGAGAATGGTTGGACGGAAATCAGATTCTTGCAATAGCGAACGAGCCCCACGTGACGTCGCGTCAGGAGCCTCCGCCTCCTCTGCTACAGGTACCACATACAGAACAGGCGGTACACCATGCAGAGGTTCACAGGGAGGAACCCCCCGCGCGTCCCGCACAGCCGCCGGCGCCCGCAGAAACACGTTCCGACATGCCGTCGGCGTGTCCAATCCCGACCGTTCCAGTACAGACACGTTCCGACATGCTGTCGGCGTGTCCGATCCCGACCGTTCCAGTACAGACATGTTCCGACATGCCGTCGGCGTGTCCGATCCCGTCCGTTCCAGTACAGTCGCAGAACAGTGGGGGCGCATACGCAGACAATAGCGTCGCGCTACCTAACAACAGCATTGCAGAGTTAGCGGCAGCCATTGCGCTCGCCGCCCGCAGCGCGCGCCCGCCGATGCATCCGAGATACATCACAGAACTACAGGCATACAGCGGTTCGCATCATGAATGGTTGGCATTCAAGGCAGCATACCACGACACGACGACGCTGTTCACGGAGGTCGAGAATATGGCGCGGCTACGGAGGGCGCTCAAAGGGAAGGCGAAAGAAGCGGTCGAGAACCTACTCATCTACAGCGCCAACACAACAGAGGTAATGCAGGCACTGGAGGCACGCTTCGGACGACCCGACACGATCGCGCTATCGGAGCTAGAACGACTGCGCGCGCTCGCGCGCCCGACCGACGCGCCACGTGACATCTGCACGTTCTCCAGCCGCATCACCAACGCCGTCGCGACGCTGAAGGCGCTCGATCGCGCCCACTACCTACACAGTCCCGAAACAGCAAAGGTAGTCGTCGACAAATTGACACCGACGCTGCGCTACCGATGGTTCGACTTCGCCGCCGACGCGCCCAAAGAAGATGCAGACCTGATCAAGCTGGCGAAGTTCTTGCAGCGCGAGGCCGAGCGTTGCGGCCCATATGCCCAGCCGGAAACCACAGTCGCAGAACCGGCGGGAGGAAAGCCGCGTCAAGCCACACCCTACCGACCGCAACCCGCTCAGCAGAAAGTGTACGCGACGTCCGACGGCAACAATAAAGCAAATATCAAGTGCCCCCTGTGTTCAGAACCACACAAGACAGATAGTTGTATGCAGTTCAAGGAAGCTACGATCGATGAAAGGTGGGATATTGCAAAATCAAATGGTTTATGTTTCAGTTGCCTCGGACACCGCGGCAGGACGCACAGATGCAAACGTCGCGCGTGCGAGCGAGACGGTTGCGGGAGATGGCACCACAAGATGTTGCATTTTTCACCGCGCGCACAGACAGAGGCCGTCAACACAGCACAGTCGGCGTTCAGGGCTCAAGCTTACCTCAAGATTATCCCGGTAACACTATCGGGTCCAGCCGGTAACGTGAGTACATATGCATTGTTGGACGACGGCTCGACGGTTACAATCGTCGATGAAGATTTGGCGGTCAAGACAGGCGCGGATGGGCCCACAAGCGAGCTCAGCATTCAGGCGATTGGCGAGACGCGGCTGACAGCCAACTCTAGACGAGTGGCGTTGCAGATAAAGGGCGCATCGGGCGAATACTACGACATTTACGCCCGAACGATAAATAACTTGCGCTTATCCCCACAGACAGTAGCCGCGCGCGACATCCGGGACTGCGCGCATTTGCGCGACCTCGAGGGCCTTGTTTACACAAATGCTGAGCCGCGCATACTCATCGGACAAGACCAGTGGGACCTGCTCACAGCTACAGAGACGCGGCGAGGGACGCCGTGCCAGCCAGTCGCGTCGCGCACTGCACTCGGATGGGTGCTACACGGCGCGCGCACGCGGTCAATGGGCCGCGAGATTGCCACGGTCAACCACATCAGTACGGAGCAAAGTATGGACATACAGTTGAAAAGGTATTTCGCATTGGAAAATTTGTTAATTGAACCCAAACAGCCCCGTACCGACGCGACCGCGCGCTCACTGGCAATCCTCGACGACGGAGTGTGCGAGAGGGACGGAACATATACCGTGCCATTGTTGTGGAAATCTGCGGATGCGATCATGCCTCCGAATTACAATAACACTCTCCAACGACTTCACAGCTTGGAGAAAAAGCTGGACAGAGACAGCGAGCTCAAGAGGCGCTACCACGGCGAGATGGACGCGCTCATCAAGAAAGGATATGCTGAGCCAGCACCGCCGACGAAACAGCCGCGTTCGTGGTACCTGCCCCACTTCGCAGTGCTCAACGCGATGAAGCCTGACAAGGTGAGAGTGGTACATGACGCGGCCGCCAAGACGCGAGGCGTCTCCCTCAACGACCACCTGATGACGGGGCCCGACCTGCTGCAGTCCCTCCCGGGAGTTCTGATGCGTTTCCGGCAACATCGGGTAGCGGTATGCGCGGACATCCGCGAGATGTTCATGCAGGTCAAGGTACGGGACGAGGACCGCGATGCATTGCGGTACCTGTGGAGAGGCGACCGCCGAGACAACGCGCCGCCAGACGAGTACCGCATGACCTCGCTGATCTTCGGCGCCACGTGTTCACCGTCAACAGCGATCTACGTAAAAAACAAGAATGCCGAGCAACATGCAGCCACGCAGCCGGAAGCCGTCTCTGCGATCATTCGCAATCACTACGTGGACGACTATCTCGCGAGCTACAGGACCGAACAGGAAGCCGCCGACATAGCCCGCCAGGTGCGGGACATACACAGAGGGGCCCACTACGAGCTCGCGCGCTGGGCGTCAAACTCACAGGTCGTACTCCAGTCACTCAGCGCGATCGAACAGGCGCCAACAGTTGGTCTCGACGGAACGGCGCCCACAGAACGAGTCCTTGGCCTCATATGGAGGCCCACAGCAGATATCCTCGAGTTCAACCTGAATCTGCAGCGGCTGCCGACGGCCATATTGGAGCGGCAGGAGCCTACCAAGAGGGATATCTTGAAGATACTTATGTCCGTTTTCGACCCCCTAGGCCTAGCGGCTCCAGTAACTATCGGCGCGAAACAAATATTGCAGGAGGTATGGCGCCGGGGCACCGACTGGGACGCGAAGATCGACCACGACCTGGCAGTGCAGTGGCGCGAGTGGATAACGCACCTGACAGCGCTGCGTGACGTCAGCATCGACCGCTGCTACCTACATTACAGCGACGCCGATAACTTACAATTACATGTCTTTGTAGATGCGAGCGAGACGGCCTACGCAGCCGCGCTGTACTGGCGCGCCACGGACAGCAACGGAGCGGTACACACATCGCTCATCACTGCCAAGGCGAAGGTGGCGCCACTCACGGTGAAGTCAATACCGCGCCTCGAGCTGCAAGCGGCCGCAATGGGAAGTCGCATGGCGTCCGCCGTCGTCGAAGAACACGATCGGAAGCCACAAACTAAGGTATTTTGGTCGGACAGCAAGACAGTACTGACGTGGCTCAAAAAGGGGGCGCGAACGTACCTACCGTTCGTCGCGCATCGCATCGCAGCAGTGGAGGAGCACAGTACGGTCAAGGAGTGGCGGTGGGTGCCGACGAAATTGAACGTGGCCGACGACGCGACGCGAGCGGTACCACGCGGCTTCAACAGTACTCACAGATGGTACACAGGTCCAGAGTTCCTGCGGCGGCCCGAGGAGGAGTGGCCGTGCGACGAGCCCGCCATCATTGCCAACACGGGCGAAGAAAAAGTACATGTCATTACAGAGAAACGTCGGTCGCTGCTCACCGAGGCCACGCCCCTGCCGGAGCGCTTCTCGAGATGGGAGAGGTTGATTCGCACCACGGCACGAGTATTACAATTTATACAGATGTGCCGCCGCCGCATCGAGCGAGTCAACTACAAGCGCACTCAACGTCGCGCTGAAAAGGTTGGCGACTGGCGGATGACGGGAGTCAAGAAAACTGTAGCGCCGCCGCCGACACATAGGGCGGCCACAGCGACGCGCCACTTCGTGCCACTCAGCGCCGAGATACTACGAGAGGCAGAAAAGTTGGTAATACGAGCCAGTCAACAGCGCGCCTTCACAGATGACATCGAACAGCTGACGAGAGGACTCGCCCCAACGCCACGTAGTCGACTGCGCCCTCTAGCGGTGGAATTGGTAAATGGCACTATCATACTAAAAACCAGGATCGGCGCAACACAGGACATCGACGAGCGACAGATGAGGCCGCCAGTCATCGACGGTGGCGACCACGCGACACAGCTGTACATCACGCACGTCCACAGACAGCTGCATCACGCCGGGACAGAAAGCACTATCAATGAGTGCCGACAACACTTCTGGGTGCTGCGCTTGCGACCGACGACGAAGGGCCTCATCAGCAAGTGCCTGGCGTGCAGAATCCGCCGGGCAGCGCCGCCGACGCCACCTACTGGGAACCACCCGCCCACTAGGGTGGGGCACCATAATCGCCCCTTTACTTTTACAGGGGTTGACTACTTTGGCCCGCTGAGCATCGCAGCCGGCCGCACCCGACAGAAGCGCTATGTGGCGCTGTTCACGTGCCTCACGACGCGCGCCATCCACCTCGAGATGGCAGCCTCCCTGAGCGTCGAGTCCGCGGTGATGGCGGTGCGACGCATGGTAGCGCGCCGCGGCTGCCCCACGGAGCTATGGTCCGACAACGGGACCAATCTGCGCGCCGCAGACAAGGAGCTGCGTCGAGCAATGGATGCAGCCACGGCAGACGAGGCAGCGAGGCGAGGCATCAAATGGCGCTTCATCCCTCCCGGCGCGCCATTCATGGGCGGCGCGTGGGAGCGCATGGTGCGAAGCGTGAAGACAGCACTGGCGGCGACCCTACACGAGCGCCACCCGACGGAGGAAGTCCTAACTACGCTGCTGGCCGAGGTCGAGCTGACAGTCAACAGCCGCCCACTCACACACGTCTCCGTGGACCCGGCCGACCCCGAGGCGCTGACCCCAAACCACTTCCTACTGCATGGGTCAGCGCATGTTCCCGCAGTGGGGACCTTCGACGACAGCGACCTGATTGGCCGCACACACTGGAGAGCATCGCAACGCCTGGCCGACATATTCTGGGAGAGATGGCTCCGAGAGTACCTGCCGTCACTCCAAAACCGGCGGGAGCCCCGAGGACGTGGCCCAGAACTCAAACTGGGAGACATCGTCATCATTGCTGACAACACTCTGCCACGCAATGTATGGCCACTCGGGAAGGTGACGGCGACATACCCGGGAGCAGATGGAGTCGTACGAGCAGCCGACGTGTTCACCAAGGGGACGACGCTGCGCCGGCCCACCAAGAAGTTGGTCATCATCACAGCGGGACCTGCCGACGTCGCTCACGCCACAGATGACTGCATTGCCCCGGTGGGCAACACACGGCGGGAGTAATGTTCGCGATAGGATTATAGTTAAGTACATAGGTAGTTATAGTTGTAAGGTCTAGTATTGTAGAGATAGTTTTAAGTAATAAATGATACTAATTCGTGTGATCCTCATTGAAATAAAGATAAATAACAGATAGATAACAGATAGTCATAGATAGCAGCTGATAATACATAGCAGATAGTTATAGATAGCATATAGTCATAGCTAGATAGAAAATAGTCATATAGAATTCATAGCAATAGTTTCGTTATCATTGTTATCAGTAGGTAGATACTATTATCAATAAAATACCGTATCACGGCTTAGTTGTCTTTTCGCCCGGTAGCGCCACCTACAGAAAGAAATGGTGCACTACCGAGCGTAGTCCAGTCGCTTCCCTACACAGCGTCCGACCCCCTCCCCCGCCTATATAAACGGGCGCTCGGGAGAGCTTCGGTCTCTTTGCACGGAACCAGCGGACAAGCAACTACTCCGAGACTACCGCAAGAATACAAGCAAGCAAGTCTTTTATTGGCGAGGGCACCCGTAGCTTCCCACAGAAACAGGAACACCCCCACGGTGCACGTAGCGGCAGGTAAAGTCAAGCTCTGACCTGTCCAGACGTGCACACATCCCAACCTCATTTCGACTTCATATAATATGCAAATGCAATGCATGGGGAGCAAGCTGACAGGTTAGATTGATGTTTAGAGCTTTTTCTAAATTCGCAAGATAGTAAAAAATAAATCGATAAATCATACGTTGGTTTGTTTTGCAATTCTTACATTTATCAGTCCATTCACAGCTTCACTCAATCATTCATTCAAATAATAATTTATCCTTTCGTTCATTCAGTAATTCTACAATTCATCCAACCTGTTCCTGCAAATCAGTAATTTTGAGATGCCGTTAAATCAAGCAGCGTGTGCATTATTCAACTGCGGGTTCCCTGTCAGTCTGTTGATGATGGTGATTGTTCTAGCTGCACGTGTTCGCGTTAGCCCACGTGATGCGGCGTCCGATCATCGTGTACGGAGTGAACGTCGTCAACTCGTTCCGCGGGGAGGCGCTCGGGTACGCGCGCTTCCAAGGTAAGTGGCGACATCAACCGACACTATGGCCTCGTCCAGAGTGAGGCGCTTGCGCGGTGGCTAAAGCGGGCGTGAGATATCGAATATATGAAACCGCCGCTGGTGTCTGCAGGGTGTAACAGAAAGGTGTAGTCATATTTTAGGGGGTTGTTAGGGACATCATGCTGAGCAACTTTCACTATGAAACCGATTAGATCAGAGCAACTTTAATTTTCACTTCTCTATACAAATCAGCTGACCACCCGGAGCAAAACGTATGGAGCAATGAAAAAAGAAGTTGCTCTGATCAAATCGGTTTCATAGTAAAAGTTGCTCAGAATGGTCTTCCTAACAACCCCCAAAATATGAGTACACCATTCTGTTACAACCTGTATACTGAAGTGGCTAAGGCGGATGTGGCTAAAGTGTCCGTCTTAGGCCCAAGTTACCGCGCATTCACTCTGGACGTGGCCTATGGCCTGAACTAAAGTAGGTGTGACCGAGGAAAGCGCTTTTGTGACCCTTCCTTTATTACCCTTCGAAACACAGTCTAAATTACCATATATACACCGTGACTTTTAAGACACTCTAAAGCCGAAACATGGTTTATCTATACAAAAAGCACTATCAAATGGCACTATTAATTTTCAAATTGGAGCACTTTATTTGTAATTTAATCTCGACTAAATATCAATACAATTTAATAATCGCGATACCATGATGAACCATCGTAGTCTTCTGTGTCGGCAATAACACAAGATGCCGCTGCCTTTGTGTCCACGCCGCCGCCGCTCCCTTTCTTTGACCTCCGCCGCAGTCGAGTGTACTATGTGTGTCGGCAATGACACAAGATGCCGCTGACCAATCACAGACCAAACGACCCCGTGCCCACGCGCATACCCCGCCCCATTTCTTTGAGTTCCGCCGCAGTTGCTCGCTTCCGATTATCCGTGCGTGGCGTGACGCATGTGAGTCGTGCTTCCGTAATGCGAACGACTTTTGGGGAATAGCGCACGTTTTAGCTCCTAAATTACTCGCTTCTAGACCAGAATAGTAGCCTAATGTAATGACTACGAACAAGGCTTTACACTCGCAAGCTTGCGCTCTGGCGCAGCTCAGCTGATGTGACGTGGGTGCGGTGACCTTACTCACTGAAGGGTGCGCTGCGCCGCCATCACCACTGCGCGCGCGGCTGTGTTTTCTCGCAGATTGGAGCAACTAAAAGGTGACTCAATTTTCGAGTTTTTTTTCACCCGATTTGGAAATTTTTACCACCACTCAATAGTGTAGGCTGTCTTTACCAACCAGGCTTCGGCTTTAGAGTGTCTTAAAAGTCACGGTGTATAAGTTACCCTATATATAAATTACTTTATGGTTTAAATCGTTACTGAAATGAGCTCTGGAGGCTTCTATAGTCGTTCAAAATGAGAATGGAGACAAACTTATTCGGATCTGTCAAGTAATCTTCCCCTGGGTATGCTGGCTAGAAATTGTACTCACATAATAATGCTGGGACGGATAAAAATTATCCTGCGTTTAGAATTTTTGTGACCTCTGCTCACAACACAGGGTATCCCAGTGCGTGCTCAATGCACGTGTGCCAGTGTATAAAACCCCACGTTCCCCCCCCAGGCATCTACCTGCCGCTGCTGTGGGAGGGGGAGGTGTGCGACCGGTCGCCGCTCTGTCTCGGCTACACGCGCGGACACTTCTCCGCGCTGGTGCCCATCGAGCCCTACCCGCGGCCCGCCTACATCTGCCGGTGAGAGACCTCTGGAAGTCGTTCATCCACTCATACATTCCCTAATTCGCTGGCCTAAAAGGACTAGATTGCAAGGCCGAAAAACGCAATAAAAGAAACCTAATTCACTTATTTATTCATTCATTCAATTACTCGATCTATATTTTATTCTTAATTCATGCACTGGTTTTCATTCAGTTGACCTAATCAGTTGTTCCTCTGCCACCCCGCATGGGAAAAGGCGTGACGTTATATTATTATTATTCAACCTATTAAAAAAAAACAATAATTCGTCATCACTTCTTTCATACACTCATTCATTCATTTATTCATGCATTCATCAATCATTTATTTATTCACTCATTCTTTCAATCATTGATTCATAGATTTATTAATTCAATCATTCATTAATTCATAATTCCACTCATTCATTCATCCTTTCATACATACATTCTTGCTCTCATTCATTCTTTCACTCTGAGGACAGATGGCAGCAAAAAAGAAGGGTAGAGCAGGGTAGTAGTACAGGAGGATACACAGAAATAGCGGGGGGTTGCAAGAGCTCCATGATAATCTAACCCGGTGGCTGGTTCCCTCGCGTTTGTTTCATGGTGTAGTTGGAATGAGGTTGGATGGATGTGAAATATGTCCCATTCACCCAATCGCTCCAATAACTATTTTAATGAATGAATTAGGATCTGACAGAGATTGAGCTGATAATTCCGCAGTTTTGATTAAATTGGAACGTATTCTACGACTGACTTTTTGAATATCCTCAGTAATAAATATGCCGAATAGCTCTGTCCCTTACTTTTGTAAGTTACTGTTTTGATTGACCGAGCGAGCGATGCGTCTCCGTTTCAGGTTTGGGCAAAAATGCTTTCGTATGTCTGTCCGGTTGTTCTCCTCTACAGGTCGCATTTATGAACCGATTCTCGTGAAATTTTGTGAGCAGGTTGGAAAAATAAATATAATTTTTTACTCGAGCCAGTTTTTAGATTTTTTTCAAAATGGCGGAGATATGGGGTTTTAAAATGTAAAAAAATCGCTACAGCCCAAACGGCTCGATGGATATTAACAAATGAGGTGTCGTTGGATTCGTAAAGACCATGAGAGTGAAACAGACTATATAATTTTAGTAAAAAGTCAATAGGTTGTATTAAAGATCGCGAAATGTAGTATACAAAGTTATTGGTGCGGCTACTTTCATACTGCATGTACGTAACCAGGTACATTCATAAGTTTGTATGTGTTATTGAAAGAAAATTATTTGGGTTATTTTTTTTATGTGTGTTAGCAGTTCAGCTTTCCCACCGACATACTCGCGAGGTCTACAGCTCACTAGTTTTATAAAGATAGTAAATTTAGCCCATTAATGTCCCCACCGAGGGGCACAGGCCTTTACTCGGATCCGAGTAAGATTGAGCCATACTCCACCACGCTGGCTCAGTGCGGGTTGGTGGAGGGGTTCTACGACTACTGCATACTACGAAGTAGTGATAGTAGCCGGGACCTACAGCTTAACGTGCCATCCGAAACACGGAGAGTCCGATAACGTACTTAAGACAAATTATTCATCTCATTGGTGCAACATGGTCAGCACCGGGATTCGAACCTGCATCTCCTGCGTGAGAAGCAAGGTGAAACCCGCTAGACCACGGAGCACTACTATAAAGATACAATAGCCGTAAAAAATAAAGGTTTTAATTCAGTCTAACAGCGTGATTCTCGGCTTCTTCTCGGCAAGTGTCTGTCGGATCTTCTCAAGAATAATTTAAGTTCATTTAGTTAGAAATCAAATCATTCACTCCTTCAATCATTCCACTGACTCGCCTAAAAGGCATAGATTCCAGGCCGTAAAACATAATAAAAAAAACTCTGACTATCTATCAATATCAATAGAATAGATCAATAGATCTACTGACAACGTCCGTATCCGCAGCGACGAGCAGGACGAGGAGAGTGACGACATCTACCTGCCGCTCACCGACGTCGACGGGAAACTGCTGCCCATACACTTCCTCACGTGCGAAGAGGTGAGTCGGAGATTCATGACGTCATGCATGACACATTAAACAGTTGTCTACGTAGGGTTTCGTACCCGAATGGTGCCAAAAGGGACCCTATCGTCCGCTGCAGCAACAAATAAATGAATACTCAATTAAGTAGGTGTTCTTGATGTGTCATTTTTTTGCTATTTCCTTGTACGATGGTATGGAACCCTTCGTGAGTCGCATTTTATTGGTGTTTTTTATATATTTTCGTCCGTAGTCTAGTGGTGACAGGCGCATGCAAAAGATGCGTGTCCTGTTTACGCACGATATGATTAAAACTGTAAATATTGATTACTCTATACGGAGGATCTGACAGATGAAAAACATTGCACGGACGCATCTCCATAGTTAATGGGCTGCTAGTCCACAGGGTGTAACAGAAGGGTGTAGTCATATTTTAGGGGGTTGTTAGGGAGACCATTCTGAGCTTTTACTATGAAACTGATTTGATCAGAGCAACTTTATTTTTCATTGCTCCTAATGTTTTGGTCCGGGCGGTCAGCTGATTTGTATAGAGAAGTGAAAATTAAAGTTGCTCTGATCAAATCAGTTTCATAATGAAAGTTGCTCAGAATGAAATCCCTAATAACCCCCTAAAATATGACTACCACCTTTCTGTTACACCCTGTATAAATGTTCAGAAAGCCCCGGCTAATGTAGACATCCCCCCCAGATGTCGGACCCGGAGGCGGTGCTCCGCGGCTGGCTCCGCTGCGCTCGCTCCCCGGGCTCGCTGCCGTGTGCGCGGCGCCGCGCTCGCGCTCGTCCCCTGCTGGTCGCACAGATGCTGGAGGAGTGGCTCAACCACTACCGGCGGCTCGCGTGAGTGTCTCCTGCACCACTACCTGCGTTTTCATCTGCTCACATCTCCCACCTCCACCCGACCTCAGTCCGACTTGATGTCATAATGAGGCAAATGCAGGAGGGGGGGGGGGGGGCAAGTTAGTAAGTAGAAATACATAGCATTGTATGTTTAAGGCCCTGACATATTTTAAAAGAGGTACGGGGGAGTTTCTTGCCCTTCTTTGCTCCATCCGCCCACAACTTCCGAACGGGCGGTAGTATACAAAATATTTATTTATTTTTTATTATATTTTACTTGAGACATCAACAGCATATAAAATAAATGAGTTACAATGGTAGTAAATACAGAATTAAACCGGTAACAGATATCCACAGAAGATACATTAAGCAAGTAAAAGAGGAAAACAAACTTAGCAGTTAATATCAGTCGCGTCTAATCCACCATCGCATACGGTCGCGGATTGAGTTGTCTAAACGTCTAGTGTCGGACCGCCGACCGGTTCGGAGCGAGGACAATGACCTCGAAGATTGTGAAATGCACGTCGTGCAATATTGTGATTGATGAGTTGCTCTCATTTATTCAAAATAAAGTAGATGTGATGGACGAAGTTTCCTTAGTGCAAATATGTACCTCATCATTTTCTACTGAGGATATTGAGACCGCAAAGAATTTGCTATATCAATCTATTGATACATCGAGGCGAAACATAACGCGTAAGCGTGCAGGCAAGGAAGGAAGAGACCTAGATGACATCATCAGTCTCCTTAAGGGAACAGATCCAGAGCAAGTGCCGATATTTGTTGCCAGGAACCTTCAAAAATTGCCGCCGATAACGTTTGATCATGTTGATGTGACCAGGCTATTAAAAGATATAGTGATATTACAAAAAGATTTACAAATCATCAAAGAAAGCTACGCTAAAACGGACGATCTAGCAGCTTTGAGAGAGGATATTGTTTTTATGAGGACCGCATCATTAATTAACGACCAGGAGCGAATGAATATAAATGTCAGAAGGGGTGGCTTCACAAAGAACAACATAAGCCTAAACTGTGACAGCGGACCTGTTGGGCTGCCTCCTTTCTTTGATAAAACGGATGAGGCATTGCATAACAACGAGTCGTTGAACTCAATCCGAGAGGTGAATGACCCCGGCGCCCGAGACTATGCTTCTGTTGCTAAGCGAGCGGACTGGCGCGTCGAGGCCCCCCCCCCGCCGCCGCACCGCGGTTTCGACATGCGAAACAACAAATCCGCGCGTTGAGGCCTCACTGCTGGGATATGACACGAGTAAGCGCGTTGATGCGTCATCGTCGCAGGGCGCTCAAACTACGATGGAGATGGAATGCGAAGGCTTGCAACCAAAGAATAATGAATGGGTACTTGTGCAAAATAAACGCAAAAAGACTAAAGCTAAGTTCATAGGTCAGAAGGGTAAGGCAGCAGTACTGCCCGAATCAAAATTCCGGGCTGCTGATGCCCAAATACCTATTTTTATTTATAATGTAAACAAAGAGACATCGGAAAAAGACATTGCCGATTATGTTAGCACTCAGACGCAAATTGTAGTGCGTCCTGTAAAGGTGACGACGAAATCTGAAAAGGAGTACAACTCTTTCAGAATGTATATACCGAAGAGCAAGTTGTCACTATTTAACGATGACACGCTGTGGCCAGAAGATATATTTTTCAGGAGGTACTTTATATTTAGACCACGGGTGAATAGTGCTTCTAAGCAAGCTTTGATAGACACGGCAAAAACATCTCAGTAATGGATAACAAAAGAATGGACACATGCAAGCTGATTAGCTTCAACTGTAAATCTATCAAGAGATCAATAGACGGTGTTAGATCACTATGTGATTCTGCCGATGTAGTTGCACTACAGGAGACTTGGCTTATGCCATGTGACATCCCCTTTCTTGGAACCATACACAGTGACTTCGAGTATACTGGCGTGTCGGCGATAGACAATACCACTGTGCTGCGTGGGAGACCTCACGGCGGAGTGGCTCTTCTGTGGAGAAAGCGAGCTTTTCAGTCAGTGGCTGTAATACAGTGTGCCAGTGTGCGTATCGCAGCTATTAAGGCAATGACGTCATCCTCATCGGTGTTGATAGTGTCGGTATATATGCCTACGGATGCACATGATAACTTAGTTGAATTTATTGAGTGTCTAAGTGAAATAAACTCGCTAATTGAGCAAAATAATGTCGAAGCTGTTTATATACTAGGTGACTTTAATGCACACCCCGGTGAGCTGTTTTATTCTGAACTATCACTGTTTTCCGAAGAGCAGTCGTGGGAATGTGCGGACGTGAGAATGCTAGGCATAAACTCGGACTCGTATACATACAGGAGTGATGCGCATGTAGGCAGCTATAGCTGGCTGGATCATTGCATTGTGACCCAGGCAGCGTGGAGTACTGTAATTAGTGCCACAATTAAGTATGACGTGTTTTGGTCTGATCACATCCCATTAGAAATCATCTGTAAACTAGATCTGATTCCCGCCAAGGGAAAAATTACAAGTAAGCCACCAAACAAAGTCATCTGGGGTATTAGGCCAGCCGAACTTATAGACAGATATAATAACTACTGCAACGATAGACTGAGAGAGGTGGACTTTCCTAATGAATTTAGTGAGTGTTGTGAAGGTAACTACTGTGATAATTTAGATCATAAACTCCTGTTAGATAACATGTATTGTAATATTATTAAGATACTCAGTGAGGCCGCCATTAGATCTAGTCCTTTGGCTGATAGAAACTCTAGTTATAACTGTAGAAAAAAGAAACCCTATATCACAGGTTGGAACAAGCATGTGAGTCAATCCCATGCAGAAGCCAGGCTTTGGTTTGGTGAATGGATGCAAAATGGCAAGCCCAAAGTGGGACTTATTTTTGAAAAAATGACAGAGACGAGGAAAACATTTAAAAATAAACTTCGTTGGTGCCAAAATAACGCGGAACAAATCAAGATGGACATAATAGCATCCACTCACCATTCCAAAGATTTTGGTAAATTCTGGAAGGAGACAAAGAAACTGTTTCCGAAGTCAAGTCTCCCTGTAGGTGTTAATGGTGTGACTGATAACTGCGAGATTGCCAATTTGTTTAGAAAACAGTTTGTAGTAGCTCCTACTACCCAGCCCATGACGCAGGCACCTGGTGCAGCTGGCGAGAGCCGTCATGTTCAGGAGGACAGCAAAACCCCTATCCGTTTTACATCACAAGAGATTCGCTGGATTATCAAACACATGCGAAGGGGAAAGTCTCCAGGACATGACGGTATCAGTATTGAGCACTTGCAGTACGCTGGATTTCACTTGGCTAGAGTACTGAGTATGCTTTTTAACCTGTGTATTGCCCATTCATATCTCCCTGACAGCCTTATGAGGACAGTTGTTGTTCCGATAATAAAGAACAAGACGGGTGATATCTCGGATGTCAATAACTATAGGCCAATATCTCTTGCCACCACTATCGCAAAAGTTCTTGACAGTTTGTTTGAGAGACGCTTGTGTAAACATCTCTCGCTACATGATGCACAATTTGGGTTCAGAGCGGGCTTGTCGACAGAAAGTGCCATTCTGTCCCTCAAGCAAACTGTCAAGTACTATACTGATAGAAAAACAAATGTCTTAGCGTGTTTTTTAGATTTATCTAAGGCGTTTGATACGGTGTGTTATGATATCTTGTGGCATAAATTGTCTAATGAGTCAAATTTTCCGCCCCAATTAATATCACTATTAAAGTATTGGTATAGGCACCAAACAAATACTGTGAAATGGGCGGACTCGTACTCTGAAGTGTATAGGCTGGATTGTGGGGTAAGACAAGGAGGATTAAGCTCACCTGTGCTCTTTAACCTGTATGTCAATGGCCTGATCGAGGCGCTCGTCAGTACCAACGTCGGTTGTTCAATTGATGGGAAAATTATCAACAACATAAGTTACGCCGATGATATGGTGCTGCTGAGCCCCTCGGTCAGTGGCATGAGAAAAATGCTGGCAGTGTGTGAGTCATACGCGGTAGACCACGGACTCAGGTATAACACAAAGAAGAGCGAATACATGGTTTTCGCGTCGGGCGCTAAAGTGCCTGTCGATGTGCCAGCCCTCAAACTATGTGGCTCGCCTCTCGCTAGAGTGTCACGGTTCAAGTACCTGGGTCACGTGGTCAATGAGCGTCTGCAGGATGACGCAGATATTGATAGGGAAAGAAGGGCGTTGGCGGTCCGCTGCAACATGCTGTCCCGTAGGTTTGCACGATGTACCAGAGAGGTAAAGATTACCCTATTCAAGGCATTCTGCCAATCTCTGTACACGTGTGGTCTATGGGTTAGTTATACGCAGCGGGCCCTCAGCGCCCTCCGAGTACAATATAATAATGTCTTCAGGATGTTGTTGGGGCTGCCGCGATATTGCAGTGCGTCGGGAATGTTTGCCGAAGCCAGGGTTGACGGTTTCGCTGCAACCATTCGAAATCGCGTGGCTTCTTTGATGCGCAGAACCCGCGACAGTCCCAACAGCATCTTGAGGGTGTTAAGTGCCAGGATGGACAGCTCGTTTTTGAGGCACCATTGCATGGTACACATTAATTAATTAATAATAAAATAAATGTAAATAGTTAGCAAGTAAGTAAAATGTATGGATTTTTATCTGAAATAAAATATTAATAATAATAATAATATTATATTGACGTTGACTAAGCAATGTGTATGATTTTATGGTCAATAAAAAAATAACCGGCCAAGTGCGAGTCGGACTCGCGCACGAAGGGTTCCGTACCATTATCTATAAAAAACCTCAAAAAAAAAGTGTATGGGAGACCCCCTAAATATTAATTTAATTTTAATTTAATTATTTATTTTTTAAGTGAATAATATACTCAATATATTGTGAACATTTTAAGCGTCTACCTGCTACCATTATCAATATCGAGCAACAATGAGCAAAAAAAAACACGTATGGGAGCCCCCCTTAATATTAAATTTCTTTTGATTTTTAGTATTTGTTGTTATAGCGGCAACAGAAATACATCATCTGTGAATATTTCAACTGTCTAGCTTCCACGGTTCATGAGATACAGCCTGGTGACAGACAGACGGACGGACGGACGGACGGACAGACAGCGAAGTCTCAGTAATGGACCCTATTACTGAGACTTCGCTGTCTGTCCGTCCGTCCGTCCGTTTGGCACCCTTCGGGTACGGAACCCTAAAAACTACTACGAGTGTACGAATCAAAATGCCAAAAATTAACAAAATTTTGTTATAATGGTTTGACATCTGTCAGTGTCGACATCTACACCTGTGGCAGACGCCGGCAGAGCACTGCTGGAGATTAATGCCCGCCTCGCTTGTCAGCCAACAGACGCGCGGGCCGTTCCCGCCGCGGCTGCAGGCCGAGTTCTCCAGCGACCCCGACACCGACGACGAGTAGCCACACGACACGCCTCGAGAATCACGCCGGGCGGGCCGTACCGTACACACTCACCAGCTCAGTAAGCGACTTCGTTGTGCCGCTTTCACACGAGGGCAGCACGCAGCGAACAGTAGCGACAGAGCGATGCGTCAATCTATGTTCTTTTACAGATTAATAAAGATTTAGGGCCATTTGCACTAAAAACTTAATTACGATTAGCGTCCTAATTCTACTTAGCAGCTGTCAGAATGTATGAAATATGTCAAACTGAATTGCGATTAGCGTGCTAATCACAATTATGCCCGGTTTCCTGGGCGCTGATTAAAGTTAACAGCTTGGTTAAATCAGCTTCAGCCAATCACGAACCGCTATTATTCAAAATGACGGAACTTGATTGGCCGAAACTGATTTAACCAACCTGTTAACTTTAATCAGCGCCCAGGAAACTGGGTGTTAGTGTTGTTGGTGCAAATGAAACTAAGGAACAGATGCGGACACTGACCATTCAACTAAATAGAGACTTGCTGCAACGCAATAAGGGAACGAACTCATACTACGTGACCTTTTTTTTTTTTTGCTGTTTTTTACCCCCCCTCCCCCTCTGCGTGACCACTTTAGTATGAGCACAGATACCATAATATTATACTAATACAGATAGACCACGTAGAACAAAATATGTGACCGGCGTAAACTGAGATGCTACGGAAACTTCTGTAGTTCGAGGGTTTTATCGCTTGGCGCAGCACCATCGAAAAATTGCAAATGCCACGAGCTGGCGCTAAGATATATAGAGTTTATTTTAAGATTAGCACCACCTAAAAGTATGTTAACTAAAACCATGGCGTTTAAAGTACAAATCTTACTCCTCACGCCATCTCTTTTTGACGAAGGGTTACTAATTCTAATTTGTATGGGATGAGCACCCTGTGGTATGAGCCAAGACTGGTATTTTGTACTAGCTTGGTACTTTGAAGAACACCCCCCCTCTTAAAATGGTCACGTAGAATGGAATCACGTACGTTCCCTAAAGTACAATTGGCTTGTGGCCAAGGTAATCCAATAAATCTAGGAACAAGTCTTAAGTTGAAGCATTATGTACAAAATGGCTTGACATTCTCAGAATTGTATATTTCCAGCAGACATATTTTATAAAGTCAATTTTGTGCAAAAAAAGACAGCATTTGATGGCACTTTTACATGTCGTCACTCTGTGGTTATTTCATAGAACTCAGGAACAAAAGTTTCGTTTTGTCAGTTCATAAAAAGTATCTATTTTGACTTGACAGGCCACAAGCCTATTCATCCTGCGACGCACATCGAATATTCTTTCTTACTTTCTAAGCGAAACATGGAGAGGTAGATTGACGCATAGCTGTGTCCCTATTGTTCGCTGCTGTTCTGCCTTCGTGTTTAGTGCTCATTAGACCGGATAGTGCTCTGACTGGATATAAGCCATCCTGGATATTATAGGCCTCCTAAACTATGTACGCCAAACATGTTTTGCAATTAGAAATACTGACAGGATATTCCAATAATTAATTTCACCACATAACACAACATAACACATGTGAATTCGTACTACGAAATCGTAATAAGTTTATCTAACTATATTTTGAACTTAATAAAACTATACATGCTACTTACAGTAACATCTCACAATAAACGCTAACTTTTCACGAAAAAATAACTCCAGCCCCCCCTAGACAAGATGCAAAACGCTATTATCGTTCGCACGAAACGCTAAGAATATGTTTGGTGACGCTGGCTCGTCATCAAATGTCAGATATCATACATTTTGAGTATTCGTTTCGTTTCGTTTTCATAGCGTTATTAACTTTGTCTAGGCCTACTGGGGCCCAATTCTCTTATGGAAAACGCATAGCGGTTGCATATCAATTGCTCCCAAGGGGTAAATTGCCGTTTTTGGCGTGACGGCGGCCCTCCCAAATACTGCATTAAGAATAAGGTCCCAGCTCTCGCACAACTTTACTGTTACATCACGACACAACACCTTACAATAAATCTTAAGTATAAAACTGTGATCTACATTCTTAAATAAAATGAAGTGTGTGGTGCCAAACATAAAAACATTGGTTTTGGACTCTATTACCAAGCAATATGATTGAAAGTATGCGGCGCGGATCATTGTCAACAGACCAGAGGTAAAACAACACCAACAAAATGACCAACCATTCTAAACTACACCCACTTAAATTAAAACAATAACCCCTTATTGATAAACAGTTGCTCCGGGAGTAGAGGAATAAGGGGTAGGTGTGTAAATAAATACTTATTAAAAGGCTTTATAGAGATGGATTACAATATTATAGAGAAATTTAACTAGTAATAAGTAATAAGCGATTTATTTCATTTTTGTAGCTGCGAACTTTGGGTTCGATACTGCCACTTCACTTGAATGTTGTCGTACATATTGCTCGGTGTATTGTGAAATCAAGAAATGCCGTAGTCTGTGTCTGTTTTGGTTTTCAAAATCGTGGGGTACATTTCTTTTCTGTATTGTCTACTTAGGATACCTTCAGGATCTATATTTTTAATTATAAGTATTCACTCAGTAAAAAAATAATCTGTCAGACTCGCACACGAAGGGTTCCGTACGGTACTTTCCTTCGGGTGCGGAACCCTAAGTATTTTTTACATCAACGGTGTATGAAATCTTCTGCAACGCCATGTGTGCAGTGCTATGTGAACGGAAAGGCTCATGGTGTATCGTACATAACATGATTTAATCTTATTACATGTTGTGTAATGTTAGACCGGGTTATCAAAATCGTATGTTACATTAGGTCATTTTTGTGTACCCATTTTGGCGTTAAAACGGAGGCTGTTAAATTGTAACTAAAATCAATCTCAAGTCTTTTTAAGAATACGAGAGATAAGTATTACCTATTTTAGTCCTAAAAATTTTTGGTCAATACTAGCCAATTTTTATGAAACAATTACTGAAAAAGAGGAATAAATACTTAATAAAACAAAAAGTTTATGAAAATACTGTACAGAGAGTTTATGGGTCTAATATTTATTATGAAAATAAATACCTAACATATAGTATGTTATATTTTGTTTGTACAACGGTGTAAATAAGAAATTGGTTTGCAAAGTGATAATTCTTAGATGTAATAGTTTAAAAATGCTACAATATAGTGCATAGACAATTCTTTCGCCTTGTCCTAAGTATAGGGTTTATAATAATAAATTTATTGTGTGCAAAATAATTAAATTTAAAAGTTCTGCTATCTCTATTCTATTAGTTTTTGTGTCCGTGGCAAAACCCAATGTATTTTTTTTTCATTGGAGTAAAATCTTTAAAAATATATCCGCATGTTCATGATTAGTTCAGCAGCAATTATATGCCTATGAGAGATGTGAATTTTAGACTGATTCAGAGATTTTCATAATTTTTCTTCAAACTAACGTGATTGTATCTGGTTGAAATGAATAATTCTATAAGGGGACTATATCTAAATATATTTGTAAGTTCATGGTTCTGTCACTGTTCCAATGGTCACCTAAAGCCGTACGGATTTATATTTTACTTTAAAATAAGTCATAATTATCGATAGAAAAATCTCTGAATACAGAATAATTGTATTTTAATTAGGATGTAAAATTGTTAAAGGTTACGAATATTTTACAATTATGCATCCTAATTTTAATAAAATTTGAAATTGTATTAAAATAGAAAAGATCTAGAACTCAGGCAATAAGTTTTTTGTTACTATTTTTTAACATTTAAGTTTGTTGTTTGTAAATATGTTTTTGGAGCAAGCTTCCGGTTTCCTAGATGAAACATAGATGGTTTATGTTTTTTTTGTAACCCAACATCTCTTAATTTTAATAAATGTATATTACTAATTTTTAATCAATAAAGCACTTATTTTATGAAACTGTTCAATATCAATTTGTTTTATTGTCTCCCTATAGATTGCTATATCAGTTCTTATGTTTCTTTGCGAAATCTTAATTGTTCTTGTTATTCTTGATTGTACCACGCCGCAGCCTGTAACGCTCGCGGGGCAACACCTGGCGCTGACTGAAAATCAGCGCTGAAGGCCTGGCCTTCAGCATATCGCTGAGTCAGTTGCCATTTATAATGACAGTGACACACCACAACCGTCATTGATGGTGTTTACTACTGTTACTATTAATGATGTGTGTGTCCTACTTTATGTTTGGTTTCCATCTTTATCCTTTGTCTGGTGTGTTTCTGTCCTTGTAATAAACGTTTCTTTCTTTCTTTCTAAATCTTACGAAGCTCCCTGGTTAGGTAGGACCAATTACAACGTTACACAGGTAACAGAAAGATCAGTTATTTATTGCCCACGGTCCACCTCCCGTGGGTATTTTTTTCCCACTGTCCACCTCTGTCCACCTGGGTGGACATGTGGTCATTTTTAGGTAGTTGTTCCAAATGATGTCCTAGTTGTTGGTCCTAGGTCCTAGGTCCATAAAAAAAAACACTTCCCCTACTTTTTTCAAAAACTAACCTAAGAAATGGAATCCCCGACCCCAAATTACCAGGATACCATTACCAGGATACCGAGCCGCAGGGAAATCGACCGTGTTACATAATGTGCATGTAACTGTAGAGGTAAAGTTATGTACAGTTAGCATCAGATATACATGAGCACATACATAAGCTACTCACACACACGCCCTAACAAACCAGAAACTACACAGCGAAAGTGTGTAGTTTCTGGTTTGTTAAAATGATGTGAACAACCATCCCCCCGTTCCGAGTCACGCCAAAATCGATTACAGCGTTTATGAAGCCGTTCCGAGTCCGTTTTGGCGATACAAAACGATGGCATCGTAGACGCTGTAATCGATTATGGCGCCGGCGGCGATGTCACACTCATCATGTCGACTCATGTTAACACGGGGGTTGTTGACATAATTTTACCACTTTGGCTGTGTGTGTTGATATTTCTGCTCGTTAGGTGTGTGTGTGTGTAGATCTATTTGAGAAGCTTGCGTGCTCAGGCTCGCGTGTGTCTGATGCTGACAGTACAATCTCAATGTAAATAACAAGTTTAAATGTATATTTTTTCTGAATAAATTATTATTTCATTTCATTTCATTTATTTCATTTCATTTCATTTCAATGTTCAAATAAATAAAACTCAATAAATTGAAATGCAGATATTTATTACTCCAAAAAGCATAGTTTAAAATCACTGACATGAAAACCAACCCTATGCATGCTTTCATTTGACTCATACCAAAATGTAATATTTAAAAATTAAGTGATTCTAATTGTACAAGCTTTAACTTTAAACTAATACTCTATGCCGTAGGCAAAAATTAAAAACAGGTATGCAGGTATTTTATTAGAATTTCTTAGGTAAGTACTTACTTAAAAGTATTAAAAATAATTGAGAAATCCCTTTTTTCATTTTTGCTTGCGACATAAGTACTATATTATATATAGTCTGTATACATAGATGCGTACAAGAGACATTATATTACAAAATAAATTCTATACAAGTCAAATCTTACCACGTACGTGAATAAAATATCAATTTCACTTCGCTCTATGCATATCTGTTGTTAACTCTATTACACTACGTCAAAAATAGTAGTCACAAACATGTCCACCCCCTTAAGCAAGTTGCCCAAAGTATCTTTTTCTCTGAAAGAGCTGTCACCTCACCTCTCTCACCACCTTAAACCATAGGTGAGGAAAGAGAGGTCACAGCACGGCTAGTCAAAGAAAATTGGCGCGGCCAGTATCAGTGCCGCCTCACACAGTACAAAACTCAGGAATTTACAACACACAGGTTTTGTTAGTAACATGCATTGCATTAATCACGAGGCGGAATAAACATCGATCATAGTTTTGACGCAATGGAATAAACAAGTGCAGGAGTTGATATATTCCTTGAAGTTGACCTATCAAGTCGAAGCGCGGATTTTATAAGGTCTTTATCCACGCATTGACCGAAATAATAGACTCCCTGCAAAAAAGGTTAGGTTAGGTTTATAAAAAATCAGAAAATTAATGAAATTTGGAACTGAAATAAATTGTTATTGAGTGCAAGACCAATTCTAAAATCACCAAAGTGAATTAAATAAATACACTTACAAAAGTTAAACCTAATCACCTAGCAATAATATTAAAAACAATAAAAATATCCATTTTGAATACGAAATTCACGCTCATATAAGTAGATACTTCTACATAGTGTAGGAACATTTTGTATTAGACCTACAGGGTGGAACAGGAAGCGGTGATATTTAAAGGAATTACTAGGAGCATTCATTACCCTCACTGATCGGTCGGCGGGCGGTAGCAATAAAGTAGCGTCGGTTTCTAAAGTTGTTTAGAATGACCGAAATGTCTACAGCGACCCTTCAAAATATGACTATAGCTTCTTATTGCACTCTATACTCATAAATACTTTTTATAACACGATCTTATTATGCATTAAAACCATCTGTTTCGCGGCAGCTCACACGCAGCGGTACCGTTATTGCAAGACATCAATCACTATACATATTTCAACGTTTTAAATATTATTGTTGTTCAGAATTAGCACCGCAACGGCATGCTTTGTTATTTACGGCATCTAACTTAGATACAACAGGCACGTTCACGTAATACAAATAAATAAATATTTACTGTAATAAAATACAATAATAATTAATAAAGTCGTAGCGTAAAACAACACCATGACGATGTAAACCTTAACACAGGTTATTCAAATGCCTGTAGTTTTTGTAAATAAAAGCAAATAATTATTTTGTGGTATTTGACAGTTCAGTAAAATTGACGGGTTTTGTTTCAAATTATTTATCTACATTTGTCTGAAATCTACATTCACCGCAATTATACCAATAATAGATACGTTTATTAATGTTGTATGACGTTTCTAGCTAAAGGCTGAGAATATACTTAGGCTTGACGGACAGAAAGCGAGTTAGCACTATTTAAAAACGCATACATAGAAACGTTTAAATGTCGGGCGAGCCTTTATGTACAGTCAGCTACAGAATATGTCATCAACTCGTCACGCGAGCTTCTCTGCTCTGCAAACCGCATCGCATTTCAGTAAAATCATGGTGAATGCGGCAAATCGGCAAAATACACGTCCAAGTTTAAAATACACGTTTACACAACTTAAAGTTACGCTTAAAGTAAAAATATTTGGTTCTCACTAAACAAAATACGCTAAATCACTCGCACTCGTATATTTATTCGCATATCTCTACAATATACATCAAGGCATTCAATATATTACTTTTAGTTAGATCGGGCCCGATTCTCACTTCCGTCTCAAACTAAAACTGGCTTATCTAAATGGATTCCGAATCCAATTCTAGATTAACTTTTCTGTCATGGTTCCAGTCGTAGAGTCCGACAAGGCTTCCTGATTTACACTTATGTCAAAACTGTTGCATCTAAGGACTGTATCAGTAAAACGCTCTCAGCTGTGAGAGCTGTCATAAACCTGGACTTGAGTTGCTGTTTTCATACGTCTCAAGTCTGTGGCTATGACAGAGACTGAGTGCATTTTATTAATAAGATCCTATCAATCTGTTAAAAATATCGAGCCCTAAAGATAGAGCAATCTAAAAGTAAAATAGGCAGTGCCTGCGATTTGGGAGGCGACACGAACTATACTATCTAAACTAATAAAAATGGTGTCAGCATTTGAAAATGAAATCTGTGGGCACCGGGCAAGAGCTGTCGGATTTGAGGTTTTCAGTTTAATGCCTTTTAGTGGTTTTGACACCTCCCAAATAGCCCTCAGTAACTTAGACAAGCCAATTTTAAGTTTAAGACGTCACACAAGGAGAATTATAGTGAATTTTACTCGTATGTTACTTCGTAACAATATCAAAAAAATGCCTATTTGTGATTTTACGACATAGTTTTTTTAGCAATGGGTATACTTGCCGTGTAGAAAATCGAACTTACTGTTACATGGCGTTTACAGATTTGTCTTACAGTATTACAGAGATTGTATTGCGAAATGAACTCTATAACAGCAATATTCAGTGTTCTTTGAACCAATATCACTATTACCTATCACCTAAATATAATATAATAAATATACTTATTGATAAAAAGCCTTTCATACCAGCACAGTCGCCTCGCCTAATAAATTATAATATTAAGTTTATAAGTAATATCTTTTATAAGAAGACTGACTGACTTTGTCATCAAATCTGAGTGTCATTTTTAAATCTTCTAGGTCGGCTCGCAGATACCTACTAATATAAAGGATTGTGGCTCAAAATACAATAGATCTCGTATCATAAATCTCTTGACGAGCTAGTGGGGCTATTTGGAAGCAAAATGAACTAAACTAAAAAGGCAACTAAAGTCTCTAAACGTCATATTGACGTCATTTTAGTTGTTATCAACAACTAAGATGACGTCAATATGACGTTAAGAGGGCTTAGTGGCCTTTTTAGAAGGAAAATTAAAATTATAAATTAAATTGATTGTAAATTAAAATTATGTTGATAACTGCCACTCAGAATTGATGACAATATCGTTATGAAAAAAGCTAGTCTTATGAAAACCTTATAAGATCTAAAACAGCTGTTTTATAAAAGAAAATTGTGTTTTTGATTATGCGTTAAAAAGTCTTCACATAACCCAGTACATAAAAGCGAAAAAACCCACAAAATATGCTCCACAGTATAGTCATTATTATAAGATACATTTTGTATTGGCTTTACATCCGCCCTCAAAACATACATAATGGATAATATCAAATTAACCATAATACAAAATATTTAGGCTGTAATTTCTAACCCTTATACCTACTTATAAATATTTATATCATAAAACTCCGAATAGATGTTCAATGGAATATAGATTACAAGAAACTAATGACAGAGTAAGCGTAACTAGCTGTCACTGTGAGCCTTACGTCCGAAGATATAAAGGTCACTCGAGTCGTCAACTTTGTCGATACGTCCAAATGTTCGTGCTTACTTCCTAGGCCCGAATTTACAAACTGCTCTCAGCTCTGAAAGCTATTTCAAGCTCGTAAAAATGACATTTTAAATGGCGAAACTGTCATGCTGACATGAGACAACTGTCAAATCTGAGAGCGGTTTATAATTACGAGCCTAAGTATCAAATGCAGAAGCGGCCAGCGGAGACAGAAAGACATGTGATATTATAGGATACAAGCTGTGTAGTCCGTTTGAAGATTACAGTGTTTTTTTGAATTTGTTTAGAACGCTCATGTGAGAAACCGGAAGCGAAAGATGTACGCCGGGATCGCAGCAAGTACAGTCTTACAAAGATCTTGTGGCTGATGACTGACGTTTCCAGGGGGGCGCCACTTCTACGCAACTTAACGCTCGGAACCTGTCATCAAACCTTTCACTCCTCGTTGGGTCATCAAGCGTTAGTTCCACCTGACAGCGCGCGCCAGAAGATATTTGGAAAACTGTAAAAGTCATTAGTCTTCCCCTCTTGCGGAAAAAGTGTGAATATCTGTATCGGTAGCATGCCCAGCGCGGGTTTTGTCGCCCGCGACGAAACGCGCGCCGCGCTCGGAATGCTACTGTTACTTCGACGCAGATTCTCAAATCATAAGAACATTTTTAATCAAGACCAAAGACTTCACAATGAAGACCAAGTTAGTTTTGTCTTTGGTCTACCCTATACCTTGGCAGTAGGACATGCTAGAAATCAAATGGCATTTGCACACTACTGCATGATTTCTGGACATATTTGGTTTGTCAATCAAAACTCGCAGTAGTGCACTTAAGTGAAGCGGTTTTCCTAGGTGCAACTTGTACGCTTTGCTTGTATGCAACAGTTGGCTTTTATTACCTACGCATTAGGGGTTAAAAATTCATGGGTGTGACCTGTGAAAACGGTCCTTTTATTTCGTGAAGACCGTAATATGACTCATGATGCCACTCATCTATTTCTAGGATTTCTTGCCAAGCAATGTTGATTCTAAAAGGCCTGTCACCATCAAACGGAGCTCACAGAAGCTGCAATTACGTAGACCTAAGACAGGTTTCAGAACAGTTGGGCAGGCGATAGGAGCTGCAGCGACATACAACACAAGCTCCTAAAACAGCCGCGCGCGTCGCTTGAGCTCGTTGCGGCGCCAGTTGGGCAGGCGGTAGAAGTCGGCGCGGCCGATCTGCAGGATCGCCTCGAACTCCGCGTCCGACAGGTGGCGCTGGGGGGCGAAAATGATGGAAGTTCATATTAATGTAGACTAGAGGGCGCTAGGGGGTGAGGATGGAGAACAGGTATATGTAGGTAGATAATGTAGCCAACTAATGTGTCCACCGTGAGGCACAGGCCTTTACCAGATACGAGTAAAATTAAGTCATACTCCATAACATCCATCCATGAAGTTTGGATGAAATTAACCCTATGACATTGTTTGAAAGAATCACTGACAGTTCAATTCGAATCCTTTTTCAATGCGTGACCATCTGTGCTACCCACGTAGATCCCTTCATTATAGGCTGGCCGGAATAGCTCGGTAAAAATCCGGCTCGAAGGACCAACGAAAAACGCCCATAAAAAGCTAAATATCACAGGAGACCTCAGCGCATCACTGACATCTAAAGTGAACCTGTGTCTACATTAAAAGGAAGCCCAAGGTTCAATATCACCGCCAACCACCAATTGATTCAGGTAAAGTTGGTTAACCCCAAAATCCGGCTCGAAGGACCAAAACCTTTGATCCTGGTAAAGTTGGGCGATGCACGCCACACACACTGCCATTTTGAACCGAGAGTCCGGCTCGACGGACCAAAACCTTTGATTCTGGTAAAGCCGGGCGGGGCGCGCGCAAAGAAGAGTCCCGTTCAAAATGGCGGCGGGCGTCCGGCTCGAAGGACCAGAACTCACCTCTAAATTGAGCCGGTCCACGTCCGGCGGCAGCCTGTAGTTGGAGATCAGCAGCAGATGGTACGGGTAGAGCTTGGCGGGCTCGTTGAGCAGCGCCGAGGTGGCCATGTTGGGCAGCGAGCGCCGCACGCCGCCGCCGCCGCCGCCGGTACTGTGGCGCGGCACCGCGGACGAGCCGCGCACTATGTGCTGGTGGGGGATCGAGTTGTTGGTCTGCGGGGGGACGGGTGAGGGGCTAAGTGTACAGGGTTACTTTTGGACCCCTAGCCAAAAGTTACTATTATCTTAGGGACATTATTCTGAGCAACTTTCACTAAGAAACCGATTTGATCAGAGCAACTTTATTTTCCTCTTCTGCATACAAATCAGCTGACCCACTCAGGCCAAAATGTACTGGGAAACGAAAAATAAAGTTGCTCTGATCAAATCGGTCAAGTCAAACGCCGAGTATCCTAATCGGGGCACCTGGGGTCCCGCCCCGACACGTGCCAAAACAATGGCCCCGTACTGTAAGTTGAGTTGGGGAGACGTTCGTAATTCGTTATTTCTTTAGTAAACTTTCTCCACAAAACAAACACAGATAAAATTATAGAAACAATAAACAAAGGCGAGCTTACGTTCATTGGTATTGTGCATCTGATACCCCGTGTGGGAATAGGCGGGACGATATGATGTTTTACATGTTATGGTTGGTAGACAAGACTTTCAATTGTTTGTAGACATAGACAGGACATTCGATGGCATGTACACTAGACTTTCAAGTGAGATTTACTCCCATCTGATTTGGAATTTATACCCTGGGACAGTAAATTCCTGGGTAGATTACACAAATTGTCGGATCTGTCCCGGAAACCAAGCCTTCATCAAGATTCATTGCACAAAAAAGTTCTACAGCTCAAACATATTGATGAATTTTAACATAATTGGTGTGTCGTATCGTTTCTGTCGTAAAAGTGACATTATGTTAATTTTATTACAATAATAAAGTTTCACTTACCACAGCGCTTCTGTCTACATCGGTGATGGACCCGGCAGAAACTGTCGGACAAATATTCAAATATAAGTTTTTACACGCAAATAGACACTTCAATGAAGCAAAGCCTGCCGGTGTTCGTACAAAAATACTAGTAAGCAACGTGAAGTTTTAAATTCTATGTTGAAGGAAGCTTTTAGTTACAGAATTAATACCTACTTACTGATTCTAACTAAGCCTACGTAAAATCAGAACCAGATTCAAGATATTCAAAAATATCTACATCTACACTCATATCTTTATTGCACACAATTAATAATTGATTCAATTATTGAACAAACAAAAAGTAAATAAAAATAGTGTGCAAAGGCGAGCTTATCTCACTACCTGATCAACTAAGAATAACTACACAGCGAAGTGTTCAAAATATGATATAATTTGCGTCTATTTCTGGTTGTTTAGGACGCGACGTGTAGATTTATTCGAGTAGCTTCAACGCTCTTAAAATAAATGGTCGGTCGGTTCGGTCCTGACTACATAAGTAAATAATTTCGTACCCATCTACTAGATTCATAAACTAAAAATCTTTATTTTGAGACCTACTTCGCAAATTCTATGAAAGCAAATTGAACAAGCAAGCTTTCCTTTCAAAAAGATCACTTGAGTTATTTCATATAGATCTCGAATAAACTACACTAAGCAGGATATATATTTAGTCTCTGATGCCCCTCTTTCGTGAAAAATGGCATGACTTTTATGCGTAAATGTGTATCTAAGCAGGATAGGCCATTTGTGATCGATACTATTGCTGGCTTTGAAGCTAGTGTAGAGGTAAATATAATGTCCAAGATATACATGTAACGTAATACGAAGGTATGTCCTACAAGCGGTGACAGCATTTACTCACTGCACAGATCCGTCCTTACTGCGCGCAACAAACCAACATACTCAGTAAATATAGCTTGCATACACGATATACATATGAGGTCGGGTAAAAAGTTTCTTCGTATTTTGTATGAAGACCGTAACGGCTCGAACAAAAATGTGCATCTTTGACTTAAAAAAATCAGGATTGAAAACGCTTTTTTAAACCAACTTAGTGCTACTTTTACTGACACTGTATTAGGTTCACAAACAACATTTAAAAAATCACGGCTATCGTTGCATGTCTTCCTTTTTTTTTCTACAACTTTAAAATGTACTGAATTTCTCCATTAGATTCACTCATTTTGACTTAAAAATAAAAACAAATCCAAAAATATTTGGTTACAAAGATACCCATAAAAATACGAAGACTTTTTACCCGACCTATTACATAGGTCATATACGATACAGAGAACTTAGAGTAACGGCCACGGGTAGGGAATAGTCTGATGTCAGCCCAGACCCCACGTGGGGGTGAAGAACCCTATCAAAACACCATTTTGAGCGACAGGGGGCTAGCCCATCGTCGCAGATAGCCTTTGGGGAGAGTCAGGAAGAGAACAGGCAGACAGCATAAAAGAAGGCCGGTCCAGCAAGTTCGAGTATTTTTTTTTTATTGACCATAAAATCATACAGATTACTTAGTCAACGTCAATATAATATTAATATTTTTTGTATACTACCGCCCGTTCGGAAGTTGTGGGCTTTGGGATGTAGCAAAGAAGGGCAACTCCCCCGTACCTCTTTTAAAATGTTAGAGCCTTAAAAATACAATGTTATGCATTTCTACTTAAGTCTAAGGAGAGACATACTGACTCAGTCCATCGCCCCTCTTTGGATTTCTGTGCGCTGAGATGGTAAAGACCATGCAGTTTTGTCATCTAAATATTCTTTTACACTGTAATAAGACTTCTTCAATAAACCGTTTTTGACATAGTTTTTGAACCTCCTTTCTGGTAGGTCCGTTGCTTCATTAGGTATTTTATTATAAAAACTAACACACACTCCCATAAAATCCCCAGCCACATGGGGTACGCACAGAAACAGTTGCGGGTTACAAGAGTTAACTCCTCCATGTTTGCCTCATAGTGGCATGAAGTCGGTATGAGGTTGGGTTGAGGTGGGATATGTTTGGAGCCGCAAATCGCGTAGAAATAGCAATAGCACAAAATACCGGCGCTATTGCTATTTATACGAGACTTGCGGACGGGTTGTAGGAAGACAGATGTACTTACTATCTGACTTGCCGCTGCTAAAGTCGGTGCTGTGAGTCTTGTCCCCCATGCCGCTAAATGTGAAGTCTCCCTGGAATCGTCACAAACACAACGATCAGTTTACCTTCACAACTTACACCTGAGAGGTAAGCCAGGACTACCAACCCGATTGTCTAGTGAAACACGAATAGCGATAGTGTATCGGAGGCGCCTATTTTTAGGCATTTTGCACCCTTCGGAGCAATCGATACGCTGTAGCTATTATTTCATTCATAGACTTTTCATGAGACATTCTGTTTGCTAGGTGTTTCAGAATGTTTATTTACAAAGTAATGCATAAGCACATTACACCATAGTGCAGTAGGTACACAACAGTAGTATACCATAGGTAAGAAATTGCGTGTTTCGTAATCTGATAAAGTGTAAATAAAATATTGTATGATGTATTTTATTCACAGAGAATTGCAGGGTTTGCGTATTATGTGCATACAAGTGACATGGAATAGAAAAGTCAGAGATTTTTATATACATAGCAGATCTCATATTGATAGATATAAAACATTTCACAAGTATAAACTTGTGTGACTTCTTTGGTTGATTTGTTACTTATGTACAGCAGAATACTGACAGTAAAGAGAAAAACACCTAACACAAAAATAATATGTCTGTAACGAATATCAGACACCACCCACACACAAATCCCAACACCCCAAAAATATTAACAAAATCTGACGTAATTGTAACAAAACAAAACGACAACAAACATTAAAGGCCACATACAGTCGGAATTCCGGTTCGGAATTCCGTAACGGAAATATTCCGGACGCAGTAAATCCATACAAACCTATGGATCTGCCACACACAAACGGAAGTTTTCCGTTCGAAGTTCTCTCTGATTTGTATGGCAATGGATCCCGTTTTGGAATTCCGAAACGAAATTATTCCGATAGCGTGTGGCGGCTCTTTAACACAATCCGTGTTATTACAAGAAAACATTAAACTCAGTTTAACCTCAAAATAAACGTCGAATCCCATACAATTTCGTTATAAACAAGCGTTGAACGGGAGTTCTTTTTTGTAATAACACCCAATATACTTAGCCATGTCGCCACCTGGCTGACCAGGCAACAACCTTGGCGTGTTTGACTACGAAACTTGGCTGTTTAGGCTGTACTTAGCGGATGTCAAAAGTCTGGTGCAAGTCACACTGCCAGCTTCCCAACGATATCTTTTGGCGCGCGGTCACACGCGGAACGCTTGATGATGACCAATGAGGAATGAAAGATTGATGACAAGTTCGTTACATCAATGACCACTTAGCTCTTTTTCCTAGCCACTCCAAGGACCGCTGGTTCATCCATTCCACTTTCCTTATTAATGTTTTTTCATAGGTTTTGAACTTTATCTCGATGTGGGTAGATAAATCGCGGGCCGTGGACTTTGGACGGGCATACAATTACCTAGCGACTGTTTCGGAGGCCGACCGCCGACCGAGTTAGGGGGTCCCCTAGTAGCCTAGATGATCCTGAAACTTAGGTCAAAACCGAAACAACCGGTAGGTAGCCTCTGCAAGGAAATAAAGTGTCCCCTAAAGATAGGGATTGTTGGTGAAATCAGCCATAAGTGTCACTTGCACCAAAAACACGAATTGTGATTAGCGCGCTATTGTGACGATTAGCGTCTTTATTCTATTAAGCTAAATCGAATAGGCTTGTGGCCTGTCAAGTCAAAATAGATACTTTTTATGAACTGTCAAAACGGAACTTTGTTCCTGAGTTCTATGAAATAACAACAGATTGACGTCATGTAAAAGTGCCATCAAATGCTGTCTTTTTTTGCACAAAATTAACTTTATAAAATATATCTGCTGGAAATATACAATTCTGAGAATGTCAAGCCATTTTGTTGTACATAATGCTTCAACTCAAGGCTTGTTCCTAGATTTATTGGATTACCTTGGCCACAAGTCTACCGTAGTTGCATTTTTGAACCTAAGTTGCTTAGAGCGCCCGCCCCTGAAAACGTCACTCATCAGCCAAAAAAACGTTGGAAGATTGCAAGCCCCGGATTCCACAAACGAATTGAATTTCACTTCCTATATCGAGAGCACAGAAACCCGTTTTGGGCTCGGCAACGACGCCGAGACGTGTCGCGCCGGCTACCCGGAGATTGCACCTGGGGTACTGTAGGGCCCAAGCAATTTCACTCTAGATTGTCTTTGGGCTGTCACCTACCCAAACTAGTAGATTGCCCTTGGGTAGCACAGTACCCAGAGGCTATGCGCGACGACAGTGACAAAAACCTGTTGTCTCTTTTATACCAATGACTTATGCCGTAAGTAACGTATTCCATCCCCTTTCTCATTGAAATTAACATATCAACCAATCACAGCGCTTGAAACGAAACGATGCAATTCATTAATTTTCTTTTAGCTCACGCTCACGTCATTTTTAGGGTTCCGATCCTTAAAAGGAAAAAAAGGAACCATTATAAGATCAATTTGTTGTCCGTCCGTCCGTCCGTCCGTCTGTCTGTCTGTATGTCTGTCTGTCTATCTGTCTGTCTGTCTGTCTGTCTGTCTGTCTGTCTGTCTGTCTGTCTGACCCCTTTTCTCAGGAACGCGTGGAGGTATCATGTTGAAATTAATATCGATTACTCAGGTCTATGGTCCCTTGAAGCTGTGAAAAAATTAAACTTCTGGGTCCACGCAATAAACTATGAACTCGTGTGGAACTCGCAAGGGAATCAAAACCTAGAGGGTACTTCCCGTTGACCTAGAATCATGAAATTTGGCAAGGTTATATCACAAGTAAAGGGAAAAATCTGAAAACTGCAAATTTCTGTCTTTCTAAAAAAATATTCAATTTGGTTTACATGGATGACATTAGTTTTACACTTTAGTTTTTATGTGGAACCCTAATTAAACGTGTTACGCTCTCCAAGTGTGATCGGATCCCTTGGTGCGCGAGTCCTACTCGCACTTGGCCGGTTATTTTTTGTAAAGTGTGTGCTGTGATTTCGAAACTGTGCTAAATATTTTATTACAAGTATTAAGCTAATAGAGCGGCTACAAACAAACCGACATTTCGTATGCGATTCGTTTGTGGAATCGGGACGGCAGGATGTTAAGGTTAAAGCAGGCTACTCACTCCGGTGCTCGAAGAGAAGGTATGCGACCTCGCCGCCAGCCCGTAGCCGGGCCGCGGGGCCTGCCTCAGCGACGACACAACTGCGCAACGCACACTCTCGGATAACGACCGGTTCGAATGTCGGCCTGACTGGGCAAGCCTGGGGGGCAATTCTGGCGCCTGCGAGATCACGCCATGGTCGAAATATCGATTTTGAGATACCGAAATCTCTATCAAAAACAAGAAGAAGCTATTCTTACGACTAGCCTTTCGACCAACCGACATATCTCGACCCGTTTTCGATCGAAATAAATATAAATTGAGATAATTTTGGACGGATTTAGGCGGTATCAAAGCTGATATCTCGACTGGGGAGATGATCTCGATAGCGCAAGAATCGGGGGCCTGGGCAAGCCGACTGTCCGATGGGTCGGGTTATGTGCTAGTGGATGAGCGAGCGGGCTTACTAGTTCTTTTAGGGCCGACAAATCGGGATTATCCCGAACGCAGTAAATCTATTCAAATCTATGGATCTTTCACATACATGCGGAAGTTTTAAGTTTTAATTTTTCTCCGCTTTGTATGGAGTTGGATCCCGTTTCGGAATTCCGGTGTGTAGCGGCCCTTAGAATTGATTACGAGTACTTTTAGACTTGAATTAGTAATCGCGTACCAAAATGGCAATGGCCAGTACAAAAGATTTGACTGTGATGTTCATGTTTTAATTTTTGTATGGGCTATTGTTTACCTTTTTGCTACGATGATTGTAATTCGATATCTTAAAACATGGCATCGGGAATATAAAAATCTGTAATCCTGTAAGCCTTCTCTCTCACAATGACTTTTGTCGAAATTTGATTAATTGGTTAGCGAAACTTAAAAACTAAATTAACTTAGCACACATCAGACCGGGTTAACATTTTGTTAAAAGAGCTTAGCAGTAGTAACTTAGCCTATATAACTTACCTCTGATTTGCTGCATTCGACTGTTACTAACTAGAGTTAAGTCTAAGTGGGAGTAATCTTGCTAGACTATACAAGATAAAACTCAACCAGGAATTTAGAATTTATAACTAGAATTAATACACTATTGAATACCTAGCAAAAGTACAAAAGGAACATAATTCTGCTAACACAACATTCAGCACAAGTCCCAATCCGGTCTCAAGATGACTCCCACCGCGACAGTGGCGCCCTCACTCACGTTATATCCGCGATGGCCGACGTCAGCGGGTAGGGTGCTTGACCTCAGTCCATAGCCGGGTCGCGGGGCCGCGTGCATTACTATACAACACACGGCACATGACAGTACGCTCACAAACGTGGTACAATGCAAAAATGTACGAGAAGACTGATTAAAAACACTCGGTTTTTTTTTTTTTTCCACAGGGAACAAATTACATATAATTATCAAAAACCGATTTGTTTGATTTATCGATTACACGATCTGACTTGATTAATCAATAATATCGTATAGGTACGTAACGTGTTTATTTGAACTAGTTTGTCATTCAACTAAAAAACCAGCCTTCTGGTACGATTGAATTACGGAAAATGCGAAAAAATGCGTTTATTTGAGACTACTTATTTAAAACTATATAATTAACAAACGCATTTTTATTATTATAAAATACGAACTGTTATAAATCTCCATTTATGTTTCAAATTGACGGCTTGTGAGTTTTAATTCACAAATAATACAAGTTTTAATATGGAGACTTAAAATCGTTCAATACATGCACGAAAATATTTTAAACTTGCGAAATAATAGATAAAATTTTAAAAACATTCTAACCTGTATATTCGGCTTATTCTATAGAATAACTTGTAGACTTTAGGATAATTTGACTGATTTATGTTAAAGTCATAAACCACAATACTTGATAAATGATAAGATAACATATAAATAATGTAAATGAATATGATATTTTGTGTATATTATTTTAAATTATAATATCAGTTGTATAAGCACATGCATGTGTTGTGTACTGAACATATCATGTTCTGTTCCAAATACATGTTTCATATAAAATAATGTCGCATATTTTTACTGCGAATGAAATCACAAAAAAACGATAAATGAAATAAATTATTTAATCTGTATAATTTGATAAATGAAACTTAAATAATTTGGAACATAACTTTGTTAGGGTTAGTGATGAAAAGTGCACAATCCACAACCCAATATAAAGTACCAAAACCACGTCTATTTGCTGTTGTAATAAAATATTTAGGTTTAAAAATATGAAATTGGGTACACATACTACACATAATAAGATATAAAGCAAGCAAATAATGCTATCGAATGAATCATTGAACTGACAAAGGCATAATCGGACGACACCGCCTGTGTAGAACTGAAGACACAGTACATACGATACTCTAAATATAAAACATAGATGAATATGCTTTAACTTGCAGTGTAGCTATCTATTTTCATTTTTGAAAGGACCCAGATGCTCTATCTCCACTTTAGTGATTATTTTAGGAATCTAAACAAGCAAAATGTTACATAAAGTATCAACGACATGTTTCAAGACTATCAAACTTCACGATTTATCAAACATAACATTACATAGCGTCACGCCTTTTCCCATATTTTTAGCCCGTTATTCATCACTCCATTTATCAAAAAACTTTTTCAAAAACTAACTATCGAACTTCTTGACTATCAATAAATAAACAAATATGGCGGCATCGTCCAAGCGTTCTATGTTTGTACAAAAGACAGATTAAAGCCAATGTCATCACGCAGTGTGACTCTCACCTCGGTGGTTCGTCGGAATTTTGTTAGCAGCAGAATTGTCCTCAGTCAGTCCCCAGCTTGACAGTTACCATAGCATGTTCCATCCAATCGAATATAATATAATAATAGGAATTATTTTATAATTTTCTGTCCCAACAATATTAATGTAAGAAACGATTCGAAGAACCATGCCATGGTTCGAGTTGTATGAATGTTAGGGTACATTATAATTATGATACTTATAATTATGCAATGAACGACAAAGCATAGAAATATGATTCGTACATAATTTGATAGAATACAAAATTAAGTATGATATAATCTCACCTACAACGTAAATGACACTTATTCATGTAAATACGATAATAAACAGCGATCGTAGGCATTTATGTATTCAACTACAGGTACTACATAAACTTGTACATAGGTCGCCACGACTTTTAAATGATAAAATACTAATTAAATAGTATTAGTTCTGGCAAGAGAACTCACCATAACTTGTGTAGTATGATTGTACTGAAAAAGATGTATACAATACAACGCATCTTTATTTTATGTACTACACGATTTCTAGGCTCTGTCCGTCTTGCGATAATAATATTATGTTGTGATATTCAAGTTAAACAAAACATTGCTATTGTCTAGAGTACTTTACATGCATATTTATAGTATTACAAGGTTTTTTTTTAACAAAAATCTTGAATATACCAACACAACCTGTACTAATTCCTGTAACTTTTCAGAATATGAATTACATTATCTGCCACAATTTTATTCAGTAATATTACAGTATCTGTGGTAATATTTAAAGTTAGTTATGACTTTTAGTATGTCTTTTATACCATAGATAGAGTATTGAAAGTGAAACTGACACCATAATATTTAGAAAAAATAACAAGTAAAACCGGGCAAATAGTTGAAAACAATTTAAGAAAGCTGTCCTTGGTTACAAAAAATAATTTAAAATCATTTTAGTTAAAGTGTAGTCAGGAACAGTTTTCTTATGAGAATGAGGGCAGATGTTTTATTAGTCCAAGATTGAAGGACATTCTGTGCAAATTAGTAACCACTGTTGGAAGAAAGGGAAGTTGTGATGAAGATGAAACTTAGACCCTATACCTGGAACACGTTAACACTAATCTCGGATTAACTTTGACAACTTTATACAACATATGAAGTTGTCAAAGATATTCAGTTATTTATTTTATTACACACTTTAGAAATAGTAGCACATAAAACTAAAATTACTTGGTACACGGTATTTATGGAATTCTATATTGAAGACACACGAGAGAACAGAACGAGAGAACAAACATAACCTGCCTGATGGAACTGTAGTTGTATAAGCAAACACTGGACACACAATCGATATTTATTGCTGCCATTTTGTTTACTTTCTTTGATTTTTAGGGACTTGCTTTGATCATCAGGATGTATTAGCCATAGTGTTCTGGCGATTAAATGACTCAATTACCACTTAAAACTTAAAATTTATTTCGAACAGCCGAACCTACAGTTAATTTTTTATAACAATGGACACATTTTGAACTTTTCCTCCCTCCCTATATTTCCAATCCTATATGGAATGCAGTTATAGCAGTGGGAGGTAAGACTTACACAAGGCATTTATCGGTTTCACAAAATTTAAATAAAACTACTCATTTATCACGGCCTCAATTTTTTTCTACCAACAATAACCTATTCCGTCTAGGTTTGGTAATATGAAGAAGAAATTTTTGACATTTGTCCAATGTCACAGAAGAGATAATAGTACTCCGTACAGAACGGCCACTCCCTTCCCCGCGCTCATTCAGATACCGCACCCCACCCCTCGCGTCAAAAGATTGGTTAAAGGATCAATAGACAGGGCTGAACGCCGGACGAGTGACGACGCGTATACTTTAATATCGCTGCATTCGCCGCGCCACCAGCCCTAGCAAAGTTTACGCACACATTTGCACGTATACAAACATCATTTGGTTATGTAGTAGTAATAGGTGATTATTTTACGAGCGTTCTATGGAGTGTCCGAGGTGTGCCAATGTTATAAAAAATGAATAGGTGAATATTATTTAATTGAATGCTCCCTAAAGTCTCATTTCATTGTGTCTCTCTCGTTCTATTCCCTGCCTCGAGCTTAGTCCGCCCGCCTGCCTGCTGCGGCTGCACTCACCGTTGTAGCTGGGTATGTGCGAGTGGCTCGTGTGGTAGTAGGCGGCGGAGTCGTCGCGCGCGGGGCGCGGGTGGTCCAGGTTGCGGGAGGGGGAGGCGCCGACGGGCGACGAGTAGCGCAGCCGGTACATCGGCTCCTTCTTGGCTGACGGCGTCCTGGGGACGTGCGATATGTACACGTTTAGGCGCAGTACACGGGACAGACAAGTCCGGGACAAGACAGCACGTTTAAGCTCGCCTTTGTATATTGTCTATCTATGTTATAAGTTTTCCGTATGTCATTCTGGTGTTAGTACAATAAAGAAATTACGAAATTACGATTGTACACAGGACGGCAACTCTGTCCTCCTTGTTTATAAAAAGTTTTATTCCGGGACTAAAGTTAATCCGGAAGTAAGTCTAGCTTTGTCCCGTACTTATTCCCGGATTAACTTTACTCCCGGAGTACATATTTTTTTATTATTAAGGAGATGTCAATTTGCAATCATCTCTCAAACAAGAGGTCCTCGGGTTCGAATCCCGACTGGGCAGAAAAGAGTCGAACCCAACGAGGTCTTCTGCATGCATAAGCCTGAATACAACTGTAAAGGGAGAAAGAAGTTTTCACGGTGTAAAGGCTACATTTTTTCGACCATCCTTTTCGCTTAATTCTACAAACATTTCCTACTGGGCTATAAACGTTCGTAAGAAACTCACGTTTCCGCCGTCAACGCCCTCTGTTGGGGAGTAGCCGCACTACCTGCTAGCGTTCCTCGGGTTAAGGTGCGACTTCTTCCACTGCTTCATCATCTCGCGCTCCAAGGAAGACTTATGCAACATCAGAGCCAGATGCCTGCCATTAAAAAAATCCTATTGCGCGACCTACGTTCGCGTAAAACTCGCGCATTCGCCGTCAGCGCCATCTATTGGGGAGTGGCTGTACTACCTGCTAGCGTTCCTCGGGTCCAGGTGCGACTTCTTCCACTGCTTCATCTTCTCCCTCTCCTTCACGTCTTTGAGGAAGACCTGCGCGATGCCGGAGCCGATCTGACTGAGCTCCTGTTCTTCGCGGCGGAGCTGCGGGTCTATCACCTCTGTGGGGAATAAGGGGTTTGTAAAGTGACCCTTCAATGCGAGCGACACTGCGACAGTGGCGCTAGCGTCACCCTTATTTACTGGCGGATAAGGATCATTCGAGCGCAGTGACGCTAACGAAACGTCAGAGCCGCTGTGACCGCCTTTATCCGCCAGCGAATAAGGTTGACGCTAGCTACCTTTAAGGTTTGGTAAATCGGACTTGAAAGATAAACGGGCAGACATAATAAATGGTCCGAGTTCGAGTTGTACATGTCACCGTAAAATTGTCAAACCCGTGAGATTACTATCTAACGAATTAAAATTCATTAATTGTAATCTGTCGATAAATTGTAAACAAGATCGAGAGGGTTTAGTTAGCATTTATGCTTTTTTTGGTTCTTACAAGTCAACCTAACACAATTGACAATTTCACGGTGACATAGACAGGGTGTAACAGAAGGGTGTACTCATATTTTAGGGGGCTGTTAGGGAGACCATTCTGGGCAACTTTTACTACAAAACCGATTTGATCAGAGCAACTTTATATTTCATTGCTCCATAAATTTTGGTTCGGGCTGTCAGCTGATTTGTATAAAGAAGTGAAAACTTAAGTTGCTCTGATCAACTCGGTCTCATAGTGAAAGTTGCTCAGAATGGTGTCCCTAACAACCCCCTTAATATCACTACACCTTTCTGTTACACCTGAGGTAAACAGTTCCTAGCCCTCCCCCGTCCATCCACGCACCGCCTCTCGCGCCTAACAGTTTAGTGGTGTTCTCTACAGATACTGAATAGGCCAGCGTATTCCACGACAACACATGTATACATATGTCACGTAAATTGTTTTTGTTTCTGATTCAGATTCAGAAGTTAAAACAGGGGGATTTCACTTCGCTGAGTAGGTATCTATGGCCGGCTATACGCGCCAGTCGGTCTTTGTCACATGGTTGCCGCTCGGCCCTCGGTGCGCGCGCTAGCCGCGTGAAAATAATGACGCCGAAAACAACTGAGTGCGATTCGCAACCGTGCGTGATCGGCATCGTGTCAGCGGTGCTTATTTATTTATTTAGCGTTTGGTCGCTGTCGTCAACGTCACAACTCATAAAGGTGGCAGTTTGAGCAGCCATTTGATAGCCTCTTCGTCAGCGGAGTGGACTTTTTGCAGTCCTCCCTCGATCGACCATAGAGGACAATCGTCCGTCAGGTGGGCCATGCTCTGAATGGCTCCGCAAGAGCAGAAAGGGTTGTCTCTGTACCCCCACTTAAACATTAGTTCGGCGCAGCGGCCCTGGCCAGTCCGGAGTCGGTTCAGCTTGGTCCAGCACTTGCGTGGAAGGTTGAAGCCGTGTGGCCGATCGTTTGGGTTTTTGACCAAGTGGTGGTGTCTTATGGAATATGAACGCTCGTGTCATACGATAAGTTTCAATTTCGCAAGCGAGAATATGCAGTAGCAAAGACAAATATTTTTTGCACCTAAACTTGACTTTTGTTCGGGAGTCAACATTCTGTACGAAAGCCGCGGAACTTTGCTAACGTAATTTCGGCGTTCGAAAAATTTTGAGTGAGTTCGTGACGCCCTCTAGTGGTTAATGGCAAATTAACCTGAGTTTCCATTGACATTCCCGTTGAGTTTCCCGTCCGTCTCTTCGTCGCTGTCGGGCAGGCCCTTGTACGACTCCGACCATCTTCTCCTGCGCTCTGTAACGCGACAACAACACTCGTTTTACTTGTAAAATTAAGAAAATATTAGCATTTTCATACCACTGTCACAGAATCACAACTTTATATTACATGCATTTGATTAGTTGGTTCGTATCTTAGAAGTTTATGTTTCGCCCTATCAAATAAGTCAGTTTAGAGCCAATGTGCCCAATTTGTATTTGTTGCTATTGCTATAGTGAGTGACTAACGATGACTTTGCCAGCGTTTGTTAGCGTTTAGCGTTGACATGTTAATGCAATTTGTATGCACTTCGCGATTCATAAATTTCTTTATTGTACTCACATCACATATACAGGGTGACTGCGGGGTCGTGTAGCAACGAAGTAACATTAGATTTGCCTATTAGTTAGGAATGGAGAGCTTGCTAAGTCATCATTTTTTTAACAACAAAATAATTAAAATGTATGTCTTATTTTGGTTCAGGTTCGGTTGGTCACCCTACCCTAGATACTTTACAAGCGCAATTGTCTTTTTACTTTGTCATAAATTGTTAATGGCCTTTGATTTTGACACTTCTTACTCCTCTGATTAGGTTTATTTGAAAAAGGTTTTAACGTGAATTGTAAGTGTTCATTACCAAATTGCATCTCACCTATTGGCCTTGGTTTGTTGTATTAAATGTGTAGTGACGTACCCGGGTCTGTGTAGGGGTAGGGCGGCGCTGGGAAGTCATCCCTCTCGATCTTGGACTGCGTGCCCGGCGGCGGCTTGTAGGCCGACGGGTAGTGCGACAGCTCAATCGGCTCCTAAGAAGTTACACGCAACGTCAACAGATGGCACCACTGTGTGAAAACTACGTTTCAGTACAAAGCTGCATCGCGAAATTATTATGAGTGGTGGAACGGTTTGGGATAAAGGTTACCCACCCCTTAAACCTAGCCCGATTTTCACAATTTTTTTATATGTTTGAGATACTATGGAAAACTATTCTTGTACAATTTGATTTTTTATAATAATGTATATTTTAGGAAATATAAGAACTTAACCCAGTCCACATAAAAATATAAGTTCCAATATTTCCTAAATTATGTAATATTTAAAAAAAAAAACAAAACGTACGTAAAAATTGTGAAAATCGGGCAAGTTTCAAGGGGTAGAAAACGTTACCGCTTTTTGTATGGAAGCTCACGAGTACACAATCCTCTTAAAGAAACGTAAAAAATCAGGCTTCGAAGTAGAGTAAACATACAGGATATAGCACAAAGCTGTTAGGTACCTCGTTGTTCATGTGCGGCGACTTGGGCCGCGGCGTCTCGCGGCCGATGGAGTCGACGAGCACGCTCATGCCGGGCCGCGAGGACGCCTTGCTGCCCGGCCGCGAGCTGGAGCGGACGCTGCTCGCCGCTGTCGGAGACGCATCGATATTTATGTTCTTTATTGCACGGTAATTTACATGAAATTGTAAAAAAAATGCGCAAAGGCGCTTCTGATCTCTCAGAACAGACATCGTGTGGGATCTCCTATATATTGCGATCCTTGGGGAAAAGAAATTCAAAACGTTCACGAAGATATACGCGGGGTAACCGGGACACCGTAAATTTAAATCCTGAAGTGGCATCCGGAATGCAGCGAGAGATTCAAGTTTAAACTTGAATACTGTTTAGTGGGGACATGATTAAATTAAATAGGTAGTCTCAGGTATATTAATCTCACTGGTGGCCTGTGGAAGTGCGCGTCGCCTGGCTGGCCGGGCGGCTGCAGCGGCCGGCGCAGGTAGCGCGGCTCGTGCGCCAGGTACGAGTAGGCGGTGATGCGGTGCTGGGACTGTAGCAGTTCGGGGGGACGCCGCTAGATGGCGTCAGGTTCGGTTGAGTATAGCGCGGTACTGCACTCACTGGTGGGCCTGTGGAAGTGCGCGTCGGCTGGCTGGCCGGGCGGCTGCAGCGGCCGGCGCAGGTAGCGCGGCTCGTGCGCGAGGTACGAGTAGGCGGTGATGCGGTGCGGCGAGCACGAGTTCGAGTCGCGGTACTCGCGGAGGAGCAGGCCGGGGGATGTCGCGCGGTAGCCGTACTGCGAACCGACGTTAGTTACACTCTCCCTCCAGTACACAAAGGGGACGTGCCCATACTACGTGACCAGCTTAGAAGTGAGGGAGGTTCTTAAAAATACCACGCTAGTAAATACCAGTCTTAGCTATACTACAGTGGTCACGGATGGGGTGAGGGGGTCAAATATAGCAAAAAATGGGTTACGTAGTATGTGTTGTTCCCAGACCACCCGTATGTTTAGTCGCTTGCTTGACACCTCCTTTGCGGTAGCGACGCGGGAGAGTGAAGGACAAAGCACGCGCTTTAAATATGTCTCCTCACCTTGCACTATAATTCCCCCCCGCGCCCGCCAAGCTACCAATGCTTCACTTGATTTTCAAGGCATCCATTATTAGAATGTACCAAATTTTTGTCAAAATTATCCATATTTAGCTCCAGTAGAGAGTAAATCGGGTAAAAGCAACGACTAAGCATACGGTTGTTAGAATGCATCAGCATCGGTACCGACCTCACGCCATATGTAGGACATTCGCCGGAAGGACGCGTTTCTAACTTTTGACCCACGCCCCAGAATGGAGAGGGGCGGGAAGAGGAGACGGACGGCAGCAAAAAAGAAGGCTGGACCAGCCATGAGGGCACAGGTATACATGATGATTACGTGCATAAATCTGTCCGCATACTTGGGCGGGAGAGAGGAGAGTGATCGCTCAGATGCCAAGAAACTTGGCGCCTCTATGTATGACTTTACTGCCCAGCGAAAATGAGGTGCCGTGACCAGGAATACATACCGATCGCGGCATCAACATCAGTGTAGGAATCAGGAATAATTACGCGTCGAAAAAGTGTGATTGAACTTTCAGTGACGCTTATGTACAATGAAATAAGGCTTATTTCATATGAGCTCGAACACTTTTTCACTCTGGTAATCATTGCTGCTTGAGCCACTGGAACCTTTGTTTACTCCCGAAGTCCCGAGGTTCTGATTACCCAAAACTATACTTAGCCAGATGAGCAGTGCTCAAATGCCTTAAAGTTTAGATGATTCTTAATTTTCAGTGTAGTTTAGTAAAACATTTGGGCGTCCTAACAAAAATCTACCAAATGTCAGGCTTTATACGTCTTTACTCGATTTCATTCAGTTCAGATCACAAAAAAATTACCCGACATTAGGTACTTACTATTTTCTTAGGTCACCCATAAAATATTAGGTGCTAGGTTAACATGCCACATTTAGTTAACACATCCACATGCAATACTCGTATATCTACATCCCAAAATCTGTGAAAGGATAAATAAAAAGAGGTATGAAAATATAAACGGAAAATTTTGGAACCTGTGTCATAATGTCCGGATACCCCCTACGTGGCCATCACATAGGGCTTATCCTGACATTGTGAAACAGATCATAAAAAACTTTAGTAATAATGAACCTGGTATGTGTCAACTGAAAATAAGAAGCTTTAGAAATGTCTTTGAATAATGGCAATTTGTAGATTTGTGTCGTTATAAAAGAAAACCGTCACAATAATTATCTATTGTATAATAAATTAATAAGAAATAATTCTATCCGAAGATTGAAAGAAAATTATGCAATATTTACTGTATCGATGAACCATGGTTTCATCTTATAGAAAAAAAATCGTGATTTTTCAAAATGGCGGACAGTCAGGCAGGCATAATTTACTAAAATAAATCTGTATTTTTTTAAAGACGCCATTATTCAAAGACCCGAAAATAATACTAAAACTAAAAGAAAAACTGCAAAGTATAGTAACGGACCTTCCTAGTCAAACTACTGTACGGGCTGCAATATGAACCGTTGACACTCGGGGTCCGCGACCGGAGGGAGAACTGAAACGGGTAACGTGCTTATGTGAGGGGGATAGGGGTCACAGACGAACTACAACGCCTTGAATGTACAGCTATGATAGTACATTTAAAGTGGAAAGAAATCCCACTAATCTCTTTTGGATATGTTTAACGTATGTACAAAAAACTGTGTTCTTTAAAAGATATAAGACGTTTTTAGCTGGGCCATCAGGCATATTTTTTTATTTTTTATTTATTTATTCAAAAAGTTTAACAATACATGATGATTCAAGATAACATAAGCGGAAACCTAATCGGGATTAAACCTAATTAAAATGCTGCCTCGGCCTAGGTGATACAGTTTGTTACTTTGTACATTATTGATTTATAGACTTTCTAAATCATATTCAAACACTTCCAAAAGAAATTATACGGTCAATTGTTTAGGTAATTTAAAATATCATTAAGGAGGAGTTTTTGATTCATTCGTAAAATTGAATAAATCAAGAGCACCCTAAAGATTAAATAGATCTGGGAAGAAACGGGAAGTTGAAATCTGTATTCTATTTTATAGGTATTCTCCAAAATCTAAATATCAATTAAAATTAAAACATTCATTAAAGAAATGCCAGTATAACTCAAAATTAAACTGGTACAACAAGGTGGTGTTTGCTTAACTACAACAACAACAAATACAACATCAAAACGGAGGGAATTACTCAGGGATGTACACAAAACAACAAGACTACTGTGCTTAGAATTACATACATAAGTGCTGACAACAGTAACACACGAATTAATTTGATTATTGTTCATTGTGTATAGTCAGAATTAAGAGGGTATTCGGAGTTATTCTTCAGATGGGTGTCTTTTTTGGCTAGCTGTTAAGTCGGCTTGGTAATTTATAAGATGGTAGGATAGCAGAAAACTACCCAGCCGAGTAGAAAACTACTCAGCCGCGTAGATAACTACTCAGCCGCGTAGATAACTACTCAGCCGAGTAGAAAACTACTCAGCCGCGTAAATAACTACTCAGCCGAGTAGAAAACTACTCAGCCGCGTAGATAACTACCCAGTCGAGTAGAAAACTACTCAGCCGCGTAGATAACTACCCAGCCGAGTAGAAAACTACTCAGCCGCGTAGATAACTACCCAGCCGAGTAGAAAACTACAGTTGTCTGGGTAGTTAACCAGCCGAGTAGACAGCTACCCAGCCGACCACTACGCCACCTTTGTATTTAAATTCTTGATACAGTTCCCGTCACATAAAGACAGTGAGCGACAGGGATGTTTGCGGCGCCCGAAAGTATTATGGTGCTCCTAAACGGGCCAGGTTTTGCTGCAATATGTGGGCGGCAACTATTGGTGTCTTTTTCTAACATGTGAGTAAGAGAGGGTCACCAATAGTTGCCGGCCACATATTTCAGCAAAACCTGGCCCGTCTAGGAGCACCAAAGACACCAATAGTTGCCGGCCACATATTGCAGTGAAAGTATTTATTTATTTATTGTCAAATTAACCTGTACAACATAACAGAAAAGCTTCCAAATCGTCATACACGTCATACACATAATATGGCCCGTTTAGGAGCTCCTTTACACACATGACATCCCCGTCGCCGTGTCTTTTGACCTGACGCGAACTGGACAAGCCGCGCAAACCTTTCTGGCTTTGAGCTGGGTGGTGGGTGTGCTAAAAGCTCTCGCCTATAATTGAGAAACGGTTACCCCAACCCTGCCTTCGCTCAAAGATAGACAAGTTTGGTACAGCTTAACCTCAACACGTGCAGTGAATGTGAAAAATAAAAAATATTCGAATTGAAATGTCAGTGGCTCCTATGTTCAATGTTTTGTTTTATTTCATCTGAACTCGAACACTTTTTAAATATTCCTGCTAGGCCTACAGTTCGCGGCTGCGGTGGCGATCAGTTATTGATACGAATTTGAACCTTGTGCAGCGCAAGATTGTTCAAAACAACCCAATTCCACTAACGAATCGCATGCGAGGGCGCAGAAATCTGGTTCCGGTATAGGTTGGCCGGCTAACAAACCGGTATTTCGCTTCGCTGGCATGCGTTTTATTTGTAGAATTGGGGACCAGCCCCCTTATTCGCTAACTCAGTGATGATCACTCAGTGATGATCCGGAAAAATTAAGAAGTTATTGGTGTCGTTCAATTATCGTGTAACCAAGGATATCAAAATAAGTCGGCTAATATTAGCCGACTTATTTTGATATCCTTGGTAATTGAACGACACCAATAACTTCTTAATTTTTACGGATCATCATTGAGTGATCATCACTGAGTTAGCGAATAATGGGGACCTGATCGCCACCGCAGACGCGAGCCACATACACCAGTGTAGCCTGCCCCCTCCTACCTGCAGCTCGCTGCTCGCCCTGTCCAGGGTGAGCGGGTCATGCGGCGCTGGTCCGCAGCGCGGGTGCCATATGGCGGCTCCTTGCAGGAACATCTCCTCTCCGTCGCCGAACGGGTCGCCGCACTTAGAGCAGCGCGCGCAGGTCGGGTGGAAGTGGTTGTTGTCTCCCGCCTGAGAAGGTAAACATGACATTATTTATTATTTTTAGCCTGTATCATCCCACTGCTGGACATAAGCCTCTCTTCCCCGTTTCCAGACATCTCGCTCCTGGGCCGATTCCCACCAGTTCTTGTTGTGGTCCCTCAGGGAAGTTATCTAGGGCGGCCTCGACCTCGCTGCGTTTTTTGGTACCCAGAGTGTGATTTGTTTGGCCCATCGGCCTGGTTGCATATATGTACAGTACGGGGCCTTTGTTTTGGCACGTCGGGACGGGACCCGAGTTGCCACGACGACGGCGTTTGTCTTAAGTTACGCGTCCACTGCGTCGGTATCGAAGCGTACGGATTTGTTGCTTTGTATTGATTTCTATCGTAGTTCGTGCACTGGATCGGCATTTCTGCGCTGGAGAGCTTTATCCCTTCCGATGACTTCATCCGCCTCGAACGGACCGTACGTTCCGATTCCGACGCAGTGGACGCGCCACTTTAGCGAGAGAGAGAAAGAGAGAGAGAGAGAGAGAGAGAGAGAGAGAGAGAGAGAGAGAGAGAGAGAGAGAGAGGTATCCGGCAACGTCTGGCCGAGCCGGGTATTGGGTCAGTCGGTTGGGTGAGACGAGTTTTTGATCTTCTCATCATGTTATAGAAAGAGATTAGATACTAAATTGACAATGTCACTCAGCAAGCAATATTTGCGAGCGATATTCGTCCCCTTGATGAAGATAAACGACACTACAAAGCAAGTCCACATTACAATGCGCTCGTCGCATTCATGAATGAAAGGCGTTGCGAACGGCATGACCACAATAGATCGATCATTTGAATGCGTCGCTGCGTCCCCAACGGTAGTACGAGTGTTGTGATGACATTGTTTAAGAATGCGTTTCGTTACGTTGTCGCACCTTTGTGTTGACTTTCTAGTTTCTAAATGACCATGCACATGTAATACTTATTTGCATGAAGAAATAGTTTGTTTATAGGTACTCGCTTTCGGCAGTAGTAGTAGTGAAGGAAGTCCACCTCTCGATTTACTCTTGGCCTTTTCTTTCATTTCAGTGGGTATCGCGCCTTTAATATGCCAAAAAAAACACGCTCTTCTTTCGTTACGCTTGGAGGAGGTGCATGTAAGTGGACGCGATCGTGGAACACTTTGTTGCCTGTTGAGTGTTTATCTACCATCGAAATCTGCCCCCTACCGCGCACCCGTGTCGGTATCGGCATCGTGTTTAATGGGCCTATTAGACTACGCTGTCGGCAGGGCCCTGTCTGACTCACTGTCTCGTTCTAGTCGTTCCATCAGAGTGAGACGTCTATACGAATCGTGCCCTGCCGACAGCGTAATGTAATAAGCGCGTAGACGCGAAAGAATGAACTTTATCATTATGACAATACGGCAAGTCAAACAACAAGCCGATGCCGACAGCGGCTGCGCGGTAGGGCCCCTGGGTGGACCATCATCGACTTCAGACCTCCTCGAACATTCGATTTCGCAGAACAAATGACAATCGATCCTAGATCGCGTAAGAGTAGTTTTTTGCAAACTATGTATAGAACGTTTACAAGCATAAGCTGTCAGACCAGTGGAACCCAGGCGTAGCAACCTGAAGCACGGAGATCTCCCTAATATGGTTCAAATGCCCGCTAAGTAAGCCATATGCAGGCACTTCAACCCCCTGAAGAATAAGAAGAAGAAGCGGCGTACCTGCAGCACCTTCCCCGAGATGAAACGCTGGCAGTACGCGCAGCGTACGCCGTACAGCCGCTGGTAGTCCCGCTCGCAGTACGGTACGCCCTCACGGCCCATGTACTCGCCCTGCAGCACCTGCCCGCACTCGCCACACGCAAAGCACCACGTGTGCCACTGCCTGCCGAGTGGGGAAACAGAACATTACATGGTATAATCTACCTACAAGATTACAGAGCGCTTTTCAGGACTACTGCGAGGAAGCAAAGTTAATTATACAGGAAACCGCCAACACCTGCCCGATGGTCCGACGATATCACCAAGTCTCCGACAAAGGTCCGACGACATCAGACTGGATCTCAATTCTCAATTCGATATACGGTTGGCGCAGGAACGTGCAGATTGGCGCTATAGAGAAGAAGCCTTTGCGCAGCAGTGGGTTGATGTGGGCTGTGTATGATGATACGATGAGGAAACCACCTAAGCGCACTTGCTTCGGGCAAAAAACCACACCTGCAGGGCGGGGAACGGTAAGAGAAATAACTGCAGAAATTATGAATTAAATAGCTGGAATAGGCGTGACGCTATCTATGAAGGTTTGTCATTTTCGCAGCAACATATTGAACTCACCAACAAAGAAACTTAAAATTGAACCAAACAGATCTTTAAAAATTACCTGTCTAACGCCACAAGGGCTTGTCCTTCCGATAACTCTTGGCCACATCCCGCACATTCTGAAAAAGGGAAATAATAACTTTGATAAATACGCAGACGTCAAGATGGCAGACCATCGGCCCAAAACCCGATTGATGGCATCGTAGCTATTGCCAGTACGAACAGACATAGTGCACACACCGATAACCTGTCCAGAGAAGTGAACAGAGGCTCTTCCCCAGGAAGAAATCCAATGGTCAGACCCTGACTCCCCACGCCCCAGAAGGGGTGCGTAACATGCTGCTTGCGTTCCCATCCACTATAGAAACCGGGATGGCAATGTCTGGGAGAACCATCAACAACCTCGGACCTCCTCTAACATCCAGGTCTCCCACTCCGGCTGGTGCTGGAGTTGGGATGGCTAAACTAGAAGAATAGGTGCAGGGGAAACGCACAGAGGTAATGCTAAAGTGGGCCAGATGCACTGCAACCTCCTACAAGCATTAACGTGATGGGAGCGTCCGGAGTGTTTGGATCGCGACTCCGCTACGAACGGCGCTGCGGTACGTTAAAAACTAAACAACATATCTGGAGCCAGCCTCAGAAGACCTAGGGCGAGATAAATAGTCGATTCTAAGAACGAGTCTTAGCCAAAGCACTTGCTTAAGAATCGATTTCTCTATCATAGACAGTACTTTGGCACTCTCTAAGTCGCGAAATTCGGACTAATTCTTAGCCGAGACTGCTATATTGAATACTTAGCACGTTATTAGAACACAATAGTAATCTGTGACAACTGTTGCAGTTCTTGACTTCTTGGCTTAGCCAAGCAAACGTCTAAGATATGTCTATTTTAGAAACACATTGATACTTAGCTAAGTTGGCCTGAAGTAATGCTTAGGGAAGCATGAGTACGGACTTAGGCTAACCAACGACTATTTATCTCGCCCCTTAGTATGTGTGGTGCACCAACCGTTCTCGCCGACGACCCTGGGCTCGCGCTCGGCGGTGGTGAGGGCGCGCGCGGTCTGCCGCTGCGGCGTGCCGGCCGCCACGCACGCGGAGCAGACCACCTCCGCGCCGGTGTAGGTCACCTTCTCGCCGGAGGGGAACGCTCGTCTGGGGGAAACGTATGAAGAGATAACGACACAAATAACATCGAACCTTTCTGGGGTACCTAAAGTTGAAATTCTCTAAAATGTCGCATCTCAGATGTTCTTTCAAATGTGCCACCTCTCACTATGTGGATCTGACAACATCTGATCGGACAACTGATGTGGATGCGGCCTCCGGGCAGACCCAGAGCTACAAGTCGCGTCTATTTTTTTGGCACAGGGCTACAGAGATGCATGAGCAAAATAGAGAGGTGAGAGTCCGCTCAGGTGTCAAGAATCTTGGCGCAGGCCACATGAAAGCGAATGTCGCCATTGTACATTGTCTATCTATAAGGTATAGGTACGTTATCTGTATGTCTTTCTTGAAAATATAAAATTACAAATTTCATGTCAAGTCTAAGATGATGAGAAGGGATCTGAGATTAGACTCAAGACTAGAGTAGAGTTACTTTACTTCGGCATTTTGGTCCAGTTTGTGGGGAATATAATACGGTACAAAAGGGCCACTCACTTGCATCTCGCGCACGTGAAACACTTCTGATGGTACGTGTTCCCGAGCGCAGACACCACCTCCCCCTCTACGTACTGATTGCACGCGGCGCATCGAGTGCCGAACGCTCGTTGGTAGTCCTGCGAAAATAAAATTAGATACATGTAAATGATATTATAAGCGTAAGTTTAGGTAACCTCACTTAGGAAATCGAATTTGACCTCGCCGCTAGTCGCAGTACCTATTCAAACGGGACCAGCATAAAGCTAACATATCGCAGACAGTAGTAGAGTCCGTCTTTGCATCGAATTGTGTCGTTCCTCTATTCTAGTAGTAGTAGCCTATGAATCCAGGTAGCCAGAAGAACCACCCTTTAGCTAACGAGGCTGAACAGGCCTGGTAGCAGCAAGCAGAGAAGCAGGTCGTTTGGAAGTGGTGTAATCCTCGGTCAACGATTCCTCTAGCTACAAGAGGTCGTTACCTGTGGACAGTTGTAGTGTCCGTCCCTGCAGAAGAAGCAAGCGGAACAACTTGTTTCAGTCTCAGCCCACTTGTGGAGACCTTGCTGAAGAGCCCCCCTTTTGGCTAACTAGATGAGGTCAGTCATGGGCCTGTCATGATTGAAACAAGCCTTCTGGAAGTAGTTGTCTAATGCTCCGACAGCGACTCCCCTAACTGCTAGAGTTTAGCAAAATAACCCCCTCTTGGCGAGCGGGGCAGAACAGTGTGGGATTATTCCTAAATCGTCTTATCCTCCGACAACGATTCCTCTAGCTGCTAGAGTCTAGCCTGCTATTCCTCTAGCTGCTAGAGTCTATCCTGCTATTCTTCTAGCTGCTAGAGTCTAGCCTCTCTAGCTGCGACTCTGGGAGAGGTTGTTACCTGTGGACAGTAGTAGTACCCGTCCTTGCAGAAGAACCCCCCCTTGGCGAGCGACGCGGAGCAGGCGCGGCAGGTGAAGCAGGCCGTGTGGAAGTACTTGTCGGAGACGCGCAGCACCTCACCCGAGCACTTGCCTGCGCACGCGCCGCAGACCACCTTGCCTGGGGGGAGAGGGGGGGGGGGGGGTGGTTAGACTGGGGAACTATGTCGACTAAACCTCGTATACATGAGCAGAATGCGCGTTGGTAGCAGACGACAGCAAGCTTATGGCCTCGTCCAGAATGAATGCGCGGTGACTTGTGTCTAAGGCGGGCGTCTTGTCACTTCAGTATGGCGGCCAGCGGCGGTTTCATGTGTACGCCATTTCGCGCCCGCCTTAGCCACCGCGCCCTCATTATGGACGAGGTCCAGTCGGGTATAGTATACTACACCTGCCGTCGGCTGCTGTTTATTGGGCGTCGAATGTGTCGGCAGCAGGCTTAAAACGTGCCTGCTGCCGAAAGAGACAAGATAAGATCTCCAACTATCGCCAATGACTGGCTCCCAGAAAATGAAAGTGATGGGGAACATGGGAACTAGAAAGAACTATTTATTCACATACATCCTATTTCAACAAAACGTAATGTTCGACCGTAATATAAACTTAAAATAACGCGAGATGCTCAACAAGCTAAGTTTTTTCACACGCAACTTATGGTATCTAAGGTTTGTGGTTAATTTATTCGACTCGTCCATTTCCTCTGATTCGCGCCGTCCCAACACTTGTGTGACCCCGTGCCTGCATTCCGACCTCGGCGATCCCCCGGGAGCAAGTAATTTAACCTGAAGGTCCATCTCGTCATTGTCTAACAAGGTGCACTGGGACTTCGGCACAGAATGTGCGGTAATGCCTACGGGGATTGGCGCGTGGATTGGCAATCAATATTTGGTTTGTTTTTTCCCCGTGACGACCTTGTCATAATGATATACCAAGCCAATGGATTAGATTTATGCCTGATGCGAAATACCGCAAACCAGGAAACCGTCATAACTCCGTAACTGCGCCAATAGGCTAGCACCCTGTCACGCAAACTGGAGTAACATAACATAGCGTCACGCCTTTTTCCATACGGTTTGGCACAGGTAGCTAGACAGTTGAAATTTTCACAGATGATGTATTTCTGTTGCCGCTATAACAACAAATACTAAAAAACAAAATAAATTTAATATGAAGGGGGCTCCCATACAACTAACATGATTTTTTTGCGGTTTTTTATAGATAATGGTACGGAACCCTTCGTGCGCGAGTCCGACTCGCACTTGGCCGGTTATTTAGTATTTGTTGTTATAGCGGCAACAGAAATACATCATCTGTGAAAATTTCAACTGTCTAGCTATCACGGTTCATGAGATACAGCCTGGTGACAGACAGACAGACGGACAGCGGAGACTTAGTAATAGGGTCCCGTTTGGCACCCTCCGGGTACGGAACCCTAAAAAGGGGTGATACTATGTTGTTTTTACAAATAGAGGTCATCAGATATGGCCCATAATATACAAAGCATAAGTGTTTGTCAGCACTTGGTCCAATATGGCTTTAGGGCGTTCGTCGGTTTGTAACCCGAGTAACCGAGTTGACCTAACTTCTATTAATATTAATTTAGTACTACAATAGTACTGCGTGCGTCGATGCATCATTTCGGACATTTGGGAAAATACGGCGACTAATTGTTAGAAAATGACGGTATCGTTTATTATGTTTAGCTGTGTCACGTGATTAGAGCATTAGGACAAAATATCTAATAGAATGTTAATATAAGTATCATGAATCCTCGATAGTTGAATACAGACACGCCTTTTCGATTCAATTCAATTCAGTTCACCAGCAATTCTCTGAAGCCTGTTTATGAAAGGCCCCTTTCCCTCATTTATCCATTGAACTGAATTCGCCCGCCGAAATATTTCAAAAGCATATCACGCACGTCGCGCCTTTGCGAATCCAATATTCCGAGCGGGCGCTAATGAACCTCTTTTGATACTCGCCGGACAAGAAAGAGTGAGAAATTCGGTATCAGAAAAGGAATAAAATAAAACTAATGTCTGGCTGGAATTGATGCATAAAGTGGCTAATTTTCGTTTTTTCCGGAAGAGGAGTGGAGCAGATACTACGGACGGACCTTCATTTGCTCAGTATACACGTACATCTATGAACCGCTGATCTACCTCTTGGGTCTTCATTCCGAATTGTTGGTTGTACCTTTGCGTGAGAGCCGTACATTTCACGTTTGGCAATCTCGGCAAGCATATAAATCAACCATCAAACTTTCCAAAGAACCACTGCATTCCAGAGACTATATATCGAATTGACAGCGCCTGCGGGGGAATGCAGCTCGCCAAACGTTTGTTGTATTGAACAAACGTTCGCATACGCAACCTATGTACGATGACAGGCCGCCAGACAGTTTCGCAGCGGCTGACCAATCACAGCTCTTTTACATCGTCCCCCGCCGCCCGTAAATTGGTGAGTTGTGTTTCAAAGGAAAACGTATCTAGGTATGCGCTCTCCACTGGATAAGTGCTCCCTGCTGTATTCACAGCTCGCAGCACGCGCCGCGCCGCCCATATGTTTCACGTCAGCCACTGCCCGTATCAATGCTTAAATTACGCATGTTTACGATGCGGGGCCCAATGCTGTTAGCATAATGACCGCTCAGTGACAATTTCGCGACGACTACCGCTCAACTTTAGATATCTATTTCTGGCTTTTGGAGTATCTTTTTAGGCAATTGAAGGTAAAAAGGTATTAATTACCTCATTTCTAGTCATTAATTCCCCAAAACATTATACTCTATTAACCCTACCTACTACTCTATCCACCCGTCTCGTTCTTATATGGTGTGCTTGGTTTGCTGGAAGAGATCTCTTACTAGAGATACACACGCCTTAGTACACCATTACAAGTATTTCTTGTACTGCCGACTGTTCGTGTGCAATAAAGATGCATGCCTAAAGTTGAGCGTTGTCGTCACATCTATGCCACTGTGCTGTCACTGCGTCACCGGAATCCAGGCCCTGTCCGTCCGTCTGTCTGTAATCAGGAGTCGGGCAGATGTGGGGCAGAATGCGCTGTTTGGAGTTCGGTACATTGATTGGTCTGAAGATCGGATGTTCGGTCCGGTGCTTGCTTGCTTGTGGGACAGTATAGTGCGCGATAGGTTATCTGCAATGTGCACAGCCAACTGTCTGCCAGCCAAAATGTCTGAGGGCTACTCAAAGTCTGCTGTAATACGAACTGAGACAGGATAGCGTCTCAGTATGACATTTAAGCTGGACTTTATTTAAGCAGTTGTCTGTGAATAATGGGCTTAAGGTTCTTTCATGACAAATTCACATACCTCCATAATGGACCCGTTTTATTGGGTTTTAATTATTTCCAACACTTATTTTAATAAATATTAACAATAATTTAGAATTAATGCATTCCATTGCGTATATATTACAAATTAATTACACAAAAATATACACAATAACTAATCTGAGGACAACAGAATCATACAATCATCTCACAGAACGCTGCCACATTCTCAATATGCAATATGCAGGCATTGCATAAGTGAGCTTATCCTTAAAATATATTTTCCGGCGTACATTTTGGAGGAGCTTTCATTCCTCCGTCGATGCTGATAATTCATAATTTTGCATGACTCGTTCGTCATCATTACAATTAGAACTAATAATGAGTAGTGGGAATAAGGGTATAATCAGAGCAGCAATTATATAACATAGATGGAGGGGCATTTGGAAATAAGTAGCGATTATTCTGTCACGCAAATTGTCGAAAACGTGGGTGTATGTAATGTTGGATGCATTCTGTGCCGTAATTTTTGTGACACAATTTCTAATAAAAGTTGCTCGTATGCAACCAGACTGATGTGTATGTATGGGCCAAACAAATAACAATCCAGGTCCCAAAAGATGCAGAGCTATGTCGAGGGCACCCTAGAATACATACGATGGTACATATAGGCTAATAATTGAAACAAAAAGTAAACTTTAGAAAAAACCGACTTCCACAAACCCTATTTGATTAGAAACTTTGTACAGGGATTCCTTAGTACCCCCTGTACAAAGTTTCATGGCTCTAGGTCCACCGGTTTAGGCTATGCGTTGCCTGCCCGTCAGCCACGCATTGTATTTGTACCTAGTATTGAGCAGATCTGGTGGTCATATGTGGTCTTCATCAGCAGTTCCGCATCACAATATTATGCTTACCATGTGCATTTGCACGAGTTATTATGAAAAACACAAAAATCACTATAGGTCTGCCTATAATATTTGAAGAGTTCCCTCAATTTCTCCAGGATCCCATCATCAGATCCTGACCTGGTGTCAATGGGACCAATGGGAAGGTAAACCCTTTCAAACAATTTTTTTTATCCAAATCGGTCCATCCGTTTAGGCGCTATCGGGGCACATATATAAAAAAAAAAAAAACAAACATCCGGACGAATTGTAAACCTCCTCCTTTGGGAAGTCGATTTTTTTGTATTCGATTTTTTAAGATTTTTTTGTATTCGATTTTTTGAAGATGATGTGAATTGTTTTGCATACATCGCTCTTTTAGTACGGTGACAGTGTGACAGTAAAGTCCAGCAGGGATACCCTACCATGAGGCACGCAGTCGCGCATTTTGTCATAATTTAATGTCAAAATCAATGCTCGCAAGTATGGAGAAACGTCATTATGTCGCGAAATTAGACATTTATACGCGACGCGAGGTGAGTGGCGTTGCCTCATGGTAGCCCCGCAGGACCATACGACAATCTGGAATTCTGTCGTCTCGCCGCCCCGGTCCGAATTTAGCTCATGGACTAATTTGGCCACTCGCCAGATTACCATATAAAATGCTTCCGTGTATGCCTATTACTCGTGATCCTTGCTTCGGTGAAGGTTTTTGATTTAATTGGTCACCCAGATATTTTAGATACCCTCCGGCTCTCAGAAGTAGACACTAGTACAAACACTGACAGATGACATCCAGACGTTATATTGCAAGGAAAAGAAAAGAAAAGCTTTTAAAATACAATAAAATAAAAATGCGGCGATGGGCTAGCCCCCTGTCACGCAAAATGGAGTATTGAATCACTGGCTGAAAGTGGGCGCAGTTGTGCCTCCGCCACCCCGTATGGGAAAAGCGTGGCAAAAGGTATCAAAATAATGAGGTATCTAATAAATCAAATGCAAACAAATCATCTCCAACCAACAACGGAACAAATGAAGACTATAGATATTTGCGCCATACAAATTCACAAACAAAAACAATCCTTGCCACCATCGCTATAAGATTAAATATTCCGAATAAGATATTACGTTGGCAGATGCGTAACATATTACATGAATCAAGAACGTGTATAAAAACACTTGTAACAAAAACCGTCTATCATTGACCGTGAGACTGAGTCATCAGGCGATGACTTTAGCGATCAAAAGTGTGCAAAAACTAGCCTGATGCCTCTTTGGTATTTCGTTTTTCTTTTGCTGTATGGAGTAAGTATCGATAGTGAGACCTGTCAAAAATGAGACGGCTGTCAAAAATAGTAACACCTGTCAAAATAGTGACAGCTGTCAAAAATAGTGACAGCTATCAAAAATATTAATAAATGGTAGTTTTTTGTTATCCTCTCCACATCTTTCTGCAAAAATTTAAAAGTCCATATCCCATACAAAACCCTGCTCAAATTATTCTAAGTCGAAAGTGGACGTAATGCGAAGTGGACGTTTCGCGAAATGGACCAAGTGGACCAAATGCGAATTTGATCAATAGCGACAAATCGAGCATACGAGCATAAACATGCAGCTTGGCACCGGATATCAGGATACTGGCCTTATTCTGTCTGTACCTACTTCAAAATCACCATCGCTAGAAAAGACAGCTCGCTCATCTAAATAATAGATCAGAACAGAATAAAACTACCGATGGTTCTCGCTCCACTCCTGAATAATGCGGGAAGAGAGAGAGAATACAGGAAATATATCGGTATAAATATATAATATCGGTTGAAGGAGCATTATCTCTCTCTATCATAAATATAGAAGGTATTTTAATATGTATTAGTTTATTTATGTTAGGTTTATTTATTTTATTTTATGTAATATTCATGTACTCATGTATTCATGTAATTCATTATGTAGTATATTCAGTAGATTAGTAATAATATTATGATTTATTTAAGTTTTATTTTTCACTCGAGCTCATAGGCCTACCTGTTCTGTATTTTAATTTTCAACCGACTTCAAAAAAAGGAGGAGGTTCTCAATTCGACCCGTATGTTTTTTTTTTTTTTTTTTTCTATGTTTGTTACGCGATAACTCCGCCAATTATGAACCGATTTGAACAAATCTTTTTTCGGCGTATTGGTAATACCTCAAGGGTGGTCCCATTGACACCAGGTCAGGATATGATGATGGGATCCTGGAGAAATCGAGAGAACTCTTCAAATATTATAGGCAGACCTATAGTGATTTTTGTGTTTTTCATAATAACTCGTGCAAATGCACACGGTAAGCATAATATTGTGATGCGGAACTGCTGATGAAGACCACATATTGCCACCAGATCTGCTCAATACTAGGTACAAATACAATGCGTGGCTGACGGGCAGGCAACGTATAGCCTAAACCGGTGGACTTAGAGCCATGAAACTTTGTACAGGGGTTCCTTAGTCGCGTGGGGTAGCACTGATATAGGATTTGACAAAATTAATTAGGGGGGGGGGGGATAAAGGGTTACAGTTAGTATTAAACTCAATCTAATCAAATAGGGTTTGTGGAAGTCGGTTTTTTCTAAAGTTTACTTTTTGTTTCAATTTTCTTTGTCCATCCTGGGTTTACTGGAAGAGATCACTTTTTAGAGATAAGCTTGCCTTTGTAAATTACTTCTCTGTATTTTCTGTGTTTTGTCTTTTATGTGCAATAAATACGAGTATATACGAATATATTGTTTGGTTCAATATTAATTCAAGGGGTAAAATATAATGACCAGAAACAGAACACCAAACACATCATGTCATTGATTCTGAATCTCTGAGAACAATATTTATCATCAGATTAAGAACCTGTCGAGTCGTCGCGTCGTCTCGGTGTGGTTACTGTGGTTAATTTACATAAACAATTCTCATTAAGTTTAATGACGAGCAAGAAATGTCACTGATGATAAATTATGACTAACTTATTTTAATTTGAGATGTTGATGACAATACTGACAAATTGCGGACGCCAAACGATTGCGGCGCGAGACAATTAAAATAGGGGACCTCCCCCAACTCAGCAAATAGAACCGATTGCATTGGACAAGGCAATAACTTTTGCTTGCAAAACAACAATAGCAACAGTGTGCAAGTGAAGTTTGTAGCGGCTGATAATTTTCGAACCACTCGGTTTTACTTACAATAATTTCCAATCGTTTGTTTAATTAAATAAAGCAGTGAAGTCTATACACATCGATTGGAGCGTTAGATTGCCATGGACAGACACACAGACAGAGAGACGCTTCAAACGTATAACATCAGGGAGTCTCTTTGCCCTTCCTCTCCCAAAGTGGACCAACGTAGAGAAGAGGCAAAACAATACGTGCTAAGTAAGTAAGTAAGTAAGTAAGTAAGTCAGTCAGTCAGTCAGTCAGTCAGTCAGTCAGTCAGTCAGTCAGTCAGTCAGTCAGTCAGTCAGTCAGTCAGTCAGTCAGTCAGTCAGTCAGTCAGTCAGTCAGTCAGTCAGTCAGTCAGTCAGTCAGTCAGTCAGTCAGTCAGTCAGTAAAGACAGATATAAAGACATTTGATTTAATCAAAACTTCTTTTATTCTTTTCCGTCGAGAGTTAAAAAGACTTTAACTTTAGTTTCCGTAGCTTCCAATCTCGACATTCAAATCGGTAGAAAAGTTACAAAAACACAACAATGACTCCTGATTCCCGCCACGGCCGCTGACGTAATGCTGACACAATGATGCGATGAGGTAGGCGGCCGGCGATGCAAGGTCAGTGTCATTCCAACGCCATCGCGCCGAGTATTGTTTGTTAACAACATTGTTTGTTTGCTACGGCTACATATTATTATGAGACAGAATTATTCTAGTACTAAAGAGCTTATTAAATTACGCTGTCGGCAGGGCCCTGTCTGACTCACTGTCTCTTTCTAGTCGTTCCATCATGAGTGAGAATCGTGCCCTGCCGACAGCGTAATGTAATAAGCTCGTTATAGTATCCTACAACTACATAGTTACTGAAAAAGTTATCGAAAGGACTGTGCCAATTGTTGGGGACATCACTTAATTATTCAGTATCTGGAAACCGAGCTTTGCTCGGCGGTTGGTGGTACAAACACAATAAAATATTATGTTTCGTATTCATCAGACTGCATTAAGATCAATCAATATACTGCTCTGTTTTTAAACAGCTGCAAACGAGAAGCAAGCAAGGAGGATGAATAGCAGATTATGAATTTAGATTCGACCTTATATTTGAACGAAACTTTTTGTATAAATTGTAATAGGCTTGTGGGCAAGGTAATCCAATAAATCTAGGAACAAGTCTTAAGTTGAAACATTATGTACAAAATGGCTTGACATTCTCAGAATTGTATATTTCCAGCAGATATATTTTGTAGTCAATTTGGTGCAAAAAAAGACAGCATTTGATGGCACTTTTACATGACGTCATTCTGTTGTTATTTCATAGAACTCAGGAACAAAAGTTCCGTTTTGAAAGTTCATAAAAAGTATTAAAAAGTATCTATTTTGACTTGACAGGCCACAAGCATATTGTAATTGTATAAATTGTGTTATGCAATAAAGTGACGCATTTGATTGATTTTTTTTTCTTCTTTTTAGGGCATTTAAATAAAAGCTTTGTTTATTTTTTCTTCTATTTTTTATTTATTTTTTAGTATTTGCTGGTTTGCTGGAAGAGATCTCTTTTTAGAGATAAGCTCGCCTTTGTACATGTGTTTTCTTTTAATGTTTAAATTATTGTGTGCAATAAAGAATTGTGAATTGTATTTATCACGACTAATCTAGAATTATAGTACTTATCAAGACGAATGAAATGAGCCCAAACACGATAGGATGACGTCGTTTGGTAACAGAGTTCCCATAGCCACCTTCCGTCTCCATAATCAGATCAGCTCCAAGTAAAAAAAAAATAGCATTGTCGTCCAACTTACATACGTATGCAAAATTTCAGCTTAATCAGATAACGGGAAGTGGTTGGTAATGGGGACTTGGGGAGTGGCGTTTCAGGAAGTGAACGTTTCGGGAAGTGGTCTTTGTAAGAGTTATGACATTTTGGGAAGTTGACGTTTTGGGACTTAATAGTCCAAAAGATAGTCTTTTTTGGAAAGTGGTAGTAATAGGAAGTGGTCCTTAAGGACATAAATACTACATACTTTATGTTTTCCTACTAAATATCTAGAATTTGAGATCAAACACGGACCATTAACTGGTTCACCGACACATCTTATATAACAATAGTTCGGTCGTTTGAGCGGTGTGCTTCTGGGAGTGAAGGGGTTAAACGCTACTTTACTAAAAAATGTCGAGGGGCATCTTTGAAAACACTGTGTAACGTTGCAGTGTTTAGGTTTAGCGTTCGTTGCCCGACATATTGGGGGACATTTTATGCTTTATCTCAGCCTTTGGTAGGTATGTTTGGTAGTCCAGACACAAACGTTGCTGAATGGATTTGGATATCACACGAAGATTAATTTATGATGTAGTTCGCTTTAGCAGGTGTAAACAAGCCATAGATCAATTCAAAGAGTTCACGATTACTGCTATTCAGCCTGGCACCAGGCGCAAAAAGGCCAATTACCCAACCAACCTCTAATCATGAGCGCCGGCCAACGCGCCGCTCGATCGTGATCTGGCCATCAATTTTGTGACGTTTAGAAAAAGAAAAGAATCTAAGATTTTTTTAGAGAGTGAAGAAGTGATGGATTTACATAACACTTGCCCGTTTTTTGCATGTGTTTGTAAAGTCAATTAACTTAAGTTTTACGGAAAAATCTGCAACAGGATTTGTTATAATAAAGAAGGTTTGTATCTGTCATATCTCAAAAAGACTCGTGTCCTTGTCGCACTACAAAACATTTGTGTATCAATCGGATTTGAGGCGAAAGAAAACTTCTTATTATTCTTCTCACTAACATTAAATTACAAGTGTCATAAATATTGAATTTTATTTTGTTTTTCTCCTTGCATTTAATTACAAATGCAATCAGCGAGCCGTGCGTGACGAACGAGCAGACGGAAAGACAAATGACAAATTAAGATTATAATAAAATGGACGGAATTATTAAGATACCAGTGTATCGTACCTATATCTTTGTACAACACGCCATTATATTTTTTAAAGGAATACTACTTATCTAAAATTAAATATGTAATATTATGTACTCGTAATTTTATAAAATATGATTTGATAAACTTTCCTATGTATACCTACTTAATATTTTTAGAAATAGGTAATTTTTCTGGTGAAGTAGGAATACGTAATATTATCCAATTTTTCTGCGGCGATGGGCTAGCTACGCAAAAAGATCACTGTCTAAATATATAGCAAACGCGACGGTCAATCTAGCTTGTGTCTAATACGCCCACACCCATCCTCGATCCTTGACCGCGCATCAACTCCTGCGCAGGAAGCGGCCCATTTCCCGCGGTTTTCCTCCGAATCGTTCCGGCCTTGAATCACGCGGGTGACATCAGCCTCCGGCTCGCCGCGCCGCCGCCGCCGCCGCGGCCTGATCTACATAAAGTTATATATAAACATAGCATCACGCCTCTCCCGTACGGGGTGGCAGAGGCACATTGTGCCCACTTTCTAGAGTAATGAAGGTTTCCTTACGATGTTTTTCCATTGTAACATTTCAGCACCATATAGGTCGATATACCCATTCGCCATCTATATAAATTGTTTTTGTATGGGAATCACTCTATATACTCGAATGCGCCAGAATCATACCCCAGGTTTATACATTCGTTGACAATTGCGCACGCGCATCAAGATACTATTCTAAATGTTACTAACGGAAGCGGAAATCCCGCGCCGTTTGTTATTCCAAGCGCCATCATAGTGTTTCCAACAACACTATAGACAGGGTATATCCAGAGATTGTGAAATAGGTCTGAATTCTTTCTTCTGCGCTAGAAACTCCTTTGTCGTTCACGCAAAGAGTTTACATACAACCAACGAGATCCGATTAACGTGTCGGGCTGAGTTGGGTTGGCCCTGTATGACTATGATGATCTTTAGATCCTGGAACTATGACAATATAATAGAGAGAGATAGGGAGGGAGATCCCGGGTTCGATTCCCGGCTGGGGATAAAGAAAACAAAAAAAAACCTCTTGTCTCGGATGTTTACTTGTGTGTGATGTCGCTGTTTCCGGGTCCTACGACACAGGGTATCCTAGTGTGGGGTCAGAACCAACGTATGTACCTGTATGTAAATGTCTATGTTTTTTAATACCAAAAACGCGTTGCAAAGCTGGCAGGGGCTTATTCAGAAAGCGTGATATAAAAGGGCCCTCAGACCGGAGTCCACACTTTAGAGACAGCCCACTACAGATTAACCGAGATTAGCTTTCACTCCCTTGCTATCATTACACCGGTGTAGTTAGAAAGTGTTACAGAAACACTCTTTGGAAATTGGATGACCTTTCTTTACGATGCTTGAAATTATCATGTTTTAGATACTTTTTATAGAAACGTTCTCTCGCAACTCGTACCTTTCGCAAATCGTCCCTCATGTGCAAATTCATCATACCATCTTTCAAATGAGTCAAATAATATTCAGAATCGATTATTTTACTCGAGTAAAAGTTGCAATCCTTGACACAACTGAAAAGGCATTCCCATGACATTCATATGATTCCATTCCTAATCTAACATCAAGTATTGTAACTCAATATTAACTTTCTGCAATTTACCGATTGAAAGTTTTCTTTCGTTGTTAGATAATACGGGTAACAGTATCTACATCCGGTTAGAGAGTGGCCAGATGATGATAATGATTAGGGTTTTTTTGTGTAACGTTAGCTCTTATTATTTCTAATAACAATAACCGATTGCACGCGAATCCATTAGTCTGTGTAATGTTACATATGAAATTATTTTATCAATACTTAGAAGCACATGGTTAAGTTTAGTTAGTACAAACAACGTTATTATTAAAATGTTAAGTCTTATAATGATAACCCGAGAGGGCCATAATTTAATGATGATCAGTGTTCACAAGAATAATAATATGGAAAGTTGTCCTAAAAGAGTTGAAAATAATATAACCTGGGTCTCCCCGTAGTAGATTATACACCAAAGGGGATAAAGCATTGTTTTATGTCACAGGCGCGATATTGAATGAATCTTAAACGTAACCAAGGACTGCAGTTTTTTTTTTTTTTTTTATAACTCCCGAGGTGAGGAGGCATTTATTAGTTGATTATCTCTTCATAACTAGGAATTAAGACTGACCATTACTTAAGTATACGATAAAAAAACTTAAAAGATAATATGCTTGTAGTCGATAAAGATCTATCAAGTGGCCAAGGCATTCAGACAAGAAAAAAATAAGATCTCGAAAAACTCGTGTGACCAAAAAAGGCAACATAGTCAATAGTACCGTGACATAAGATTATGTGATTAGATTAATGATAATGACAGCGATGATGATGATAATAAGATGACACACATAGACGTCGTCAACTATCAATCACTGGACAAGTATCGAGTAGGTATAGTTTTTATTGGACTTGTAATACGATGCGTGAGTCATGCGCGTGTCACGCGTGATTTACTTTTGAATATAGATGTCTCAATTATTTGATATACAATAGTTTTTTAAGAATAATTAAACGTGCCGACGACCTCAAATGAAATTGAGGGATTCTTTTATTGAGACATTTTTTTGTCTGCCTGCATCTCTTTTGGCAAAACGGCGTGGCCATATGTATGTATGTATTTTTGTTTTGGTTTATTCCAAGTACTAAAGAAGATGATGTGGAAAATGATACGCATAGACTTATAAGCAGCCAACACGAAACTAAAGGGTAACGAATGTTATGTCTGAAGTATTACTTAGCCAAGAGACGCAAAAGGTAGAAAACTTGTGAAAAGGCCAAACTAAACTAGTAACTTGATACTGCACAGAATAATCCGATGGCTTAGCTGAGAACAAAGAACAAAAAACAATTAGTTAATGAATTGAAAACAAAAGTATAAATAAATACTAGTTCAATATGAAAGGTTATAAATAAACAATAAAACATGAAAAGACCATTAGCTATTCGCGATTAGATCTAACTATAAGCAAATAAACACTATCAAACAATGTAGGTACTTGGCAGAAATAAACTGAGAAGCTCTGGTTTTCAAATACCTCTGCAAATGAAATGTTACAATGGAAGAGTAAATGGACCTAGGGACCTTAGATGCCTAGACATAGAAACGAGAGAAATATTTAGTATGATAGTCATCGGGTAAATTTTACGATTTTTTATGTCACACGAATGGCATTAATTCACACAAATTACGCGTCACCTGAAATCGACCCCATCGTGGCTTTGATGGTCATTGAAATGCAAATAAATTAGATATGTAAAATATGGCTGCTGAAAATCATGTATGGCTTTTCAACGACTTTTTGGCGCGCGATAACAGGTGGAACTAACGCTTGATGACGAATGATGAATGAAAGTTCTACGTTGATGACAGGTTCGTTGCAGTAAGTTGCGTAGAGCTGGCGCCCGCCTGTAAACGTCACTCATCAGTCAAAAGATCACTGGAAGACTCTACAAAAAATACACCATTTAAACCTACACTGCATTAAGCTACTGAAAACAAAGCTTACCAGAAGAATGTGTCAACAACACGCACCATTACACAATACAAAACAAACATGACGTGAATATGTGGGTATGCGACGGAGAAACCACTGCTAAACACACAGGTGTTACCGAACGCTACTCAAACTGAGAGCCAGTCAAATGTACTAGCGCCCTAGCACCTGTTATTTTCCTAACCACAGACAGCTTTAGTTCGGGAAATGACATCGAGTTGCAATAAAGTAGCACTTTATAATTGATTGATTGTAATGATAAGTTAAGCAGCAGATTGTGAATTCATCCATCAGTGAAGTTGGTGAATGTATTGCAAGTGGGAATAGCGGGATGGTATGTCAATGGCAATATAACGATTCTGCTCTAGAGGTAGATGGGAATTTAATGACGATGTAACCAACTATAGTATAAATATGTATAGTAGGAACAACAGTAATTCAAAGCGAAAGATTGAACATAGTTTTATGTACTAACTATAGAAGTTTGTGGCGCAGGTATTGTAAGAAGAGTCAAAACCTAAGGTCAAAACGAATATCGACATCCATACGACAATACTTGATTGTAATGATAAATTGGACAAATGTACAAATAAAGGTTTACCGTTTTGTCGCGTTACGACACGTTTCTCTTCTTTGCTCCATCCCTAAGCCCACAACTTCCGAACGGGAGGTAGCATACAAAAAATAATAATATTATATTGACAATCTGTATGATTTTATGGTCAATAAAAAAAAACTTGAACTTTGAAAAAGATTTGCACAAAATTATGCTACCCCCGGAGCATTCAATCGATACTCTCTCTATCATGCAAATCAATATTGTTCGCCAAGTAGGTACTTCAAGTATCGTTAAGTACAACCATTTAATACGAACACTTCGTATTCTACAAGGCTCGTGCATATATTTCATCCACAATTACCATAAGTGAAGTAAGCTAATAGATATAAACAACATCCATAGGTTTAGTATCCTTACAATGTCAAGTCAAGAATAGCTACTACTACTCGTATTATACATGTCTAGCGATCTGCTCTACAGAATGATGTCATTCGCATAATAAAAGAAGCATATTGCAACTTGCCTTGGACGACGTTTGTAATCTTATCAGCTCAAGTTTACTTGGTAATGAAAATATTATGGCTTAAAGAATCTTAATGCGATCGTATTCATTATAATCATGTTGAGGTGGTGGACGACTCTCGAAACTTACAGTCAACTTCATAGTTGCGACGATAGACAAGCCCTCTGTCACGCAAAATTGATTACTGAGACACTATACCTCTATTATCCCATATGGGAATGCATGACGAGACGTGTAGGTATTGTGACATTAAAACTATCAGAAAATTGTAATATAAAGTATGGAGGATGCCCCAAAAGTCTTGCCCCTGCAGCCCCTGAAGGCCAAGATTTGCGTCAATCAACACAACACATGATTTACGACATTAGTTCTATTCACAGCGCGACGTTATTTAACTTTATTGCTCTATTAAACTGACAAAGACAGTCGTAAGCCATAGTACATACATACATAGTGACGGTCAACACGACACGCTGTGGAAAACATCGTGAGGAAGGATATCCATAATAAAGTATTGGACTGTAAGTCAAAAGAGATACCTTTTAGGAACTATCAAAAGTAGATTTTTGTTCATGAGTTCTTTGTGCTTTGCCACCCCGTACGGGAGAAAACGTGACGAGAGCGTGTTGCTATATTTGCTTTATGACGGTCAAACTAAAGTAAACAGAGTCAAGATTAATTACATTTTGGCTGAAAAGATTTTAGATTTTAGATAGTAGTCCTATGGAACCCCGAGCAGAATCCAACATGGAATACAGACTATGCCAGAACTAACTTACTGGACTTTCTTGGTTATACAGAATTAGGAGAGCTTACAATATTAACTGATATCCCGAGACAAAGGCAAAATATTACAATGTATGCTTCAAAAAACTGATAAAAATACCTATAACGTTTCGAGCATAATAATATGGTGTGAAATTGTACAAGAATACGGATAACGCTTACGTAGGTTTGTGAAGTGAAGTCAATATAAACATAGAGGTGACATCACCAGCAGCTGATGGCAACACAAACAAAGGTATGTGTAGAGTAATGTATAGAGAACACGATGCTAATAATGCCAAGGGCAATTTTGTTCAACAACTTGACTTTGAGGTGAAAATTGCAGACTTTGAACAAGTTTTTCCTATCTATTGCAATAAGACCGGTTCGTGTGGATCATTTGACTATTTGAGACAATCGTAGAAGTTTATGAAAAAATATCAAATTGGAAGATCAACTAGAAAAAAATAGTTTACCAATTAGCCACACGCACTGTGTATTTTATTTTGACAGACAGAACAGTAGATAAGACTCAACACAGACAATAACTATAATCTACGGAAAAAACTAGCTAACCACAGCAAAAACAATTTAAATCACAAAACAAAAACCTGCGAAGGAAATTAGCTTAGCACAAAAAGAGTTCCGTTGATGGCACAACGCGCGGGAACCGTGGTCTGTTAAAAAAATAGGAGGCAATGATTCACGCTGCAATGGCCAGATGTTTGATAGGATGGCATCGCGTCACGTAGGCGGTCAATGAACGCGGCGAATGCGCGTGCGCAATAGACTGTAGGGCGACGGTAGAGGTGCAACTGGGCCACAGTTCTGAACTTATTTATGATCTTCTTATTGTGCCCCTCAAGTAATGAAGGTTGGAGATCAGCTCTCTGTTCCTCGCCAAGAGCTACAGCTGTTATACGCTAGCGACTTCTATCCATTATCTTACGTTAAATAGCTAAGACTTCCTATTGATGATTCAGGATATAGCAATATCTAACCTAGCTGATGTACGCAAGATAATAACTAGGACTAATCAAGCTTAGAGGCAGACGCTGGAGAGTTGGCAAGGCAAAAAGGATGGATGACGATTAATAGCCAAAAGCAGCCAAAGATTAGTCGGCAGACCACCTGCTAGATAGCCCGGTGACAAAGGGAGTAAGCGAGGATAGCCGTAAAGGTCGCGGGTTGCACAACTTGCACAGAACCGAGTTGAATGGCGTATAAGTAAAGAAGCATAAACCCAACAGATCCTTAACAGACTGAAGAAGATAGAGACATTCGTCTAGATAACCTTATATTTGCTATTGCGAATTCGGGTGATAAAACCAAAACTGTGAATATGCCATCCGTTTTCAAGTGAGTATTCAAGCTTGTTGCCAGCCTGCACGGACCGACACCACGCTTCGTAACTAGTGACTACGGATGTATTATACCGCTTCCGTGTTACTGTAATACCACGTTTATAACAGCTAGTAAAATTTATAGCATACTACAGTACCGGTGGAGTTCCACTTTAATCTGCATAGCAATAGTAACACATTACACCCTACTCTTATTTTACATTATTTATATTGAAAGTTCTATTGTTTGATCTCCAAAACAAGGGACATGTTTGGGGCGTCATAATATTATGACGCCTCATACAAAAGACGTAGTAAATATAGATGCCATAAATGCTTTGGATTTCATAATTATGGGTATTGAATAAAAAAACAAAAGCTGCTCATCAACTTACATATTATATGATAGAACACTGCCTGCGATTCCGAAGGCTACACGAACTATACTAACTAAACTAATATAGTGTGTTTGAAAATGGAATCTGTGGCCACCGCGCAAGAGCTGTCGGATTTGAAGGATGTCAGTTTAGTGCCTTTAGTTCCTCTAGTTAAGTGGTTTTGACACCTCAAGATCAAGAATAGCTCACATTATCTATTTCCATATGAAGCACATGTGCATGTGATTTTTATTCCAGGAGTTTTTTATAACTACGACACCAACCAAACAAATGTTTTAGCGTCAAAGGGCTCGGCTCGGTCGGTTATCGTCAAAACTAATCTCTATTGAACTTTAATTGGCATTATAATGGTCAATTGACCTAGAATAGCTAGTCTATTAACCGCGGCGCGTGGTTTATCAGTTCGATCTTAGTTTGATGAGTTTCGATTCGATTCCATCAAAGCCAGATGAACATGAAAACGATGGGTTATTGGTTATAGGGTATTGTCAAAATGTCCATCTTTAAGAGCTTATTACATTACACTGTCGGCAGGGCACGATTTGTATAAACGTCTCACTCATATGGAACAGTGATACAGACAGGGCCCTGCCGACAGCGTAGTCTAATACGTTATTCCTCACAGTTTCCAAATCCAGAAAACTGCCTCCCGTATGTGAAACTGCGTAACGCTATGGACAGAAAGAACATGCGGTGATACTTATGAAAATAAAACTAAACAAAATCAACAAATAAACAGGAAAACGAAAATTACCGGTTAGCGATTACGAAGCCAACACATAAAGGCCTAATAATGACTAAAACAAGTCAAATAATAAGTTGTTTAGAATCAATAAGTATCTGCATAGAAAGGGAATTAGAGATAAAGCTGAATATGATTTGTAAGAACATGATTTACAGTCAAATTATTAACTAGGAATGAATGCCTAATTATAGCAAGTCATATAAGATAAGACGTCACATATCGCATCAAATATTAATAGCAAAGAAAACACTATTTAATCTTTATAATACATTGAGCACTGCCTATAAAACTTTACTAAAAACTTTTCTTCGGCTGGTTGGTGCATCTTGAACTGATTGTACCAATAAATCTTAATAGATGTCATTTTCAATTTGAATGGTCATTTTTAATTCAATCTACAAATTGATTTTATTGACCAGAGAATTTAGCCTAAATTAGTACGACTCAAAGACAAAAAGAACCAAATGAATAGTTATTTATCCAACAAGTGAGGAAAGTTCGTTTTTCCTATGAGTTTTGATTTTGAGTCTTGAGCGAACGAAGGATTGAAAAATAGAATCACGAGCGCAGCGAGTGATTATAAAATTCAATCCTGAGTAAGCGAAAGACTCAACAAAACGAATAGCAAATGAACTTGCTCACATGTTGCATACAAAACTTTTCACCACTCCCAGCAAGAAAGTATTCAGTCACCATAGGTAAATAAATTAAATAGTCACAAAGCAAATCAAAATAATTCTTTATTATAAAATAAAAAGAGCTGTTATTCATGAAAATAATTTAAAAATGAAATGTTAAATTACTGCAATTTTTCAAGTTAAAAGTAACGTTTTTATTGGGTACATTTATCGTTGTTTTATTACTATTCACTTGAGTGTTTGATATTTCTAAACAAATCTTAGAATTTTCGCGCTTCTAATGTACTTCTTTCACAGGCTTCTTTCTTTGAGTGCGTTCTAAAATTATAATCCTAAATTTGACGATGTAATTTTTTCAATATTTTATTTAACGTTTTTAATGTTTCTGAACTTACAATAATTTGATAAATTTTATAAAAAACATTAATCTTAACTTATAAGTATTTCTATTCTAAGTATAAAATTATTTATTTTTTAAAATATCTTTAAAACTTAACATAAAAATCAGGCAAGGTTAGTTTCTGAACGGGATCATTACTTTCCTCACTGTTCAAACAGTGAGGAAAAACTAACTTTCCTCACTGTTTTCGTAGAGGAAAGACACTTCTTTCGTGCGGGAGTGGTGAAAAAACTATTGTGCTCCTCCAGGCTTAAAACAGATAGCAATTGATATTTATGTAGATCTCAGATTAGATAATATATTTGCTTACATACTCTATGATGTAGATCCAAGTAAAGTTTACAAATAAAACCCATTTCAATGTCTACAATACAAAGTGATTCAAAAGTGATTGTCTGGGAAAAAGGCTTGATTGGTGAATCTATAAGAGAAATCGTACTTTGGTTCTCTATAGTTGCTAATGTTTTCTATGGTACCAAAACAAACTCTCGGCAAATATAACTGTTATCTACAATGCACCAACTACTGGGTGTTTGGGTTCCCATAAAAAACCCCAGAGGGTAACCAAATTAACCTTTTTTATTATTCCCCATATTTGTGCAGTCGTACTTTCACACCCTATTTAGTCAGAATGGTGTTCCTTATGATGCCATGCATTACAATAATCTGACCATTAAGTCCGTTAATAAGCCTTAAATCGTGACTTATGTGAATTAGGGTGGACTAGGGATCTTCGGCGCGGCGGTGTGATAAATGGCCTAGTTTTGATAATAAATTGAATCTTTCCAACAGGTTAGAAATGTATTCTATTTCTGTTTTATAAACAAACAGACTCGAATGTTGTGTTTAATATAAATCTAGGAACCCGCGGAGAAGTATCGATATCGATTATTTAACACCCAATGTATAAAAAATAACAGTCCTAAAACAACACTTCTAAATATTATTCTAGAATTCCCCATGCAATGCTTACCATCTTATCTAATCCCGAAAAACAATGAACTCAATGGGATGCTTATTATTACTCAACAGTAGATTTCCAGACAGGCCAATGATGGTGAAGAATATCTTCCAGTAGATTTCAGTATTGAAGTTGGAGAACTTACCTGTAACAAATAAAACAACAATAAGATAATGCTTGGATAGACCGACATGGCACTGAATTCGCCAGACCACATCATGCCAGATGGTCCGATGATAACAAACATCCCAAGAAAACAGTGGACGCTATAAACTTCCACGAAGATGCAAAACAGCCATTAGAGGTACAGATGAGTGAATTCACATTAGTCAGTTTAGAAATCATACATTTTTAACATCTGCAATGACAAATATTGCTCAATAAGCACATATTAGGAACAGTCAAAAGTTCAGGAATCACATAGTCTAAGTCCTGAGTCAAGTTTAGGCTACTGCCACTGCTACCCCGCAGCTGACGACAACCACCTAATCGATACAGACCGGTTGGTAAGCGTTAGGTTTTCTAGTGCTTCCCACCACTTAGTGACCCGAGTTTGACCCGCAATGGCAGAGTGTTGCGTAAGTGCCCGCCAATTGACCCGGATGACGCGGCAGCGGCGCGGCGCTAATGTGTTTGGTTGGACGCTCAGATCAACTACAGTCTATTCTTGATAAGAATGCAGTGACATTTCGCAGCAACATTTTGCCAATTTGTCCCTATTGTATCTGATCTGAACCTTGTCACTACATGTACAGTTGAAAACGGAATTAGCTGGGCAAGGATTCTAAACGAACGTCCAATGACGTTAAGTTTAAATCATAGCTGTTTACAATACTGTACGCAGCAAATTAAACTCGATTTGTGGTGGTTGAAAAGTTGATCTTGAAATAACACCTGCATTTTTATGGGCATGAAAAGTATCCCTCCAGGGTTTCCTTTGAAATATGGGCAAAAAACATAGAAGAAAAGTGACAACAAGGCGACATAGAGACACAAACATGAACCTTACAAATTGACTCTAGAAACATATTAATTCCCTGTTTCAACCACCACGCTGACATGACATCCTGAAACGTACCATGGAATATTGCCAACTTACCGCTTAAATTCATAGAAATTCAATACATAACGAAAGATACTCGTATACAGGGTGTCTCATTTAAATGGGTCAGTATGGGAAAGTCTGAAACTATAAGACATACGAAGATCGTTCTAAGGAAACATGTCATCGCTTTTGATAAGAAGAAAAACTGCATTCATACATTTAAAAAAAACCTATACTTAGCTCGGGAATCGAACCCGGTATTTTGAAAAAAAAAACTTACACTATTTCTATTTAGATATCAATTGTGTAGGTCTTAAGCAGTGGCGCTAAGAAACATGATGTCTAAAATGAATTAAATGCATTGTTTTCACGTACTTCAATTTATGTCGGATATTTAATATGTACCAATGTAGTGCACGGGAGCAATTTCTGTCATTTTTAAAGTAAGCTTCCAATCATTACAAACTGCTCAGTGTTTGTAAAATTAACTGCTTAAGAACTACACAAGCGATATCTAACTAAATAGAAATAGTGTAAGTTTTTTTTTGAACAATCGTGTTCGATTCCCGAGCTTACTCAGGTTTTTTTTAAATGTATGAATGCAGTTTTTATTCGAATATCAAAATCGATGACATGGTTCCCTAGAACAGATCTCCGTATGTCTTATAGTTTCAGACTTTCCCATACTGACCCATTTAACTGAGACAACCTGTATTAATTGAACGAATAAATAAATCTTATGATTGTCGAGTTGGCACCAAAACATGGTGTTAGTTACGCCTTTTCCCGCACGGGGTGGCACAAGCACAGTTACCCAGTTAGTTAGGAACTACACTCGTGTGACAGGGGACAAGCGCATCGCCCCGCCGCTCGCGACTATGCGGAACCCTCGGAACTGAACCCAAATTAAACGTCCTCTTCCTGCATCACGAATTAACATTGGTATTTTCAAAACTCGAGTAAAAATAACCTCTAAACTTACAAACGAATAGGCCCAATTTCCTCTAACGAGGTGAATCAGTGGTTCAGGCACTTTGCTTTTGGAATGTGCATTCTATGATCGGGACACAAGGGTTCTTATTTGAGTGAACAGTACAGAGCTAGTGAATTTGCAAGTCCCCTCGTATGGCGAAGGTCGATGGAGATGACTTCATACGTTTATAATCGTGGGGAGGCGGCGTGGTACGCAGCTGGGTAACAGACGTAACGGGGGGATCTGAATTTTTGTATTCATCAAGATTAATAGTCATTTTTTTGAAGTAAAACTTCTTGGGGCACGGGGGTAAAATTTATTTAACCTCTCAACTGTGGGTTATTCATATATTTGCTTTTCAACTGCTACTAGCCGGGTGCTATCACGAGTGGCTAAGAAATGTAACGGAAATTGGAATCGGTGACGTCAGGGTCGGCTGAAGACTTTTAAAACCGCAACTATTTTCAATACGGTTTTTAACTAATCAGATAAGATAATAATACATTCGTACAATAAAGAATGTTAATTAGTGAGAGAAAAACCTGATGAAACGTTAACAAATAAAAATTATTTTAAGCATTCTTCCACGAGTTCTTGATTTCCGGTATGGCCAAGATGGCGCTCACTCTCTTTCGCTAGATGGCGTTAGTAGCCTAATATCTAGCATGACTCAAACTACTTCGTTCAACCTCTTTGTTGGAACCGGAACTTATGTTTGACAGCTGTGCGATGCGATCCATACAGTTTGTAAGAAAAGAGTTTCATCAATGTCACACGGGTCGATATGGATTTCTAAAACAAGCAAAGCAATGCATACATTTGAGCGAGACGGCTTAAAGACGTGACGTCAGATGGTATATAATCTGAGCGAGATGCAAATAGTAGTGACACTATTGTCGTGGAGTTCCACGAATCCCTATGATAGTGAAGTTATAGACAGACAGAAATGGCTGTGTTCACACGGCCGTTTGACATTGGAGAAAAAAGGTTGTAGGTAGTAGCAAGAATGGTTAGAAGAAAAATTGAGAGGTTGCCTCGCCGACCTGTGATGAGAGGTGCAGGAGAATAAGCTGGAATATTGGTAAGTGAGATTGAATACTTATAGAAAATGCTTATTGACTCATTCATATGGTGCATTAGATAACCTACACAAGATAATGTGAGATGAGGTGACACTAACCACTTTATAGATAAAACTAGAGATGGCTAAGATTTTCAATAGCCAAAGCCAGCCAATACGTAAAGATAGACGGCTAAGATAACGTAGTCGATCGCTGGACTGAAGAAAGAGTCCAGCGTTAGATTCTGGAGATGGTCAGGTATGGACGAGGGGTTGGAGGTGGTCCTCAGAGGGGCTTTGCCCCATGAAAGCTTAGATAAGTAGGTGTCAGATACTAGTCAAGACAGTCCGTGGGAGTAGGTAATAGATAGTCTCATTTAAACTAACTAGGTGAGACCTGACTATAACAGGGTCAAATGGAAGTGCGTAAGCCTAAATGATCTAGGCTAGATCTGACCTAAACTAACTAGGTCAGAAACGCATCGCTAAAGAAAGCCTAAACTAACTAGGCTAGATTAGCAAGTACTAACTCCCTAAGACTAATCATGAATAGTAGATGCCTACGGCTTTCAGTAGACGTATAGATGGCTTAGAGATAAATGCAGAATGAATAGAGATGGAAGATGAGTCACTTCATTTCGCAATATGTAGGTAGAAAATATCTAATGAACCTTTTCATGTTGTGTCGTATTATTATGTGTTTACACATTGTTAACCATGGTTTCTCCACGACAACTATTGAATGAGTTAAGTATATCACCACGAGCGCGACAAATTGTAGATAAGGAATGGTGGGAAATAAATGACATGACGTATTAAAAGTAAGTACAAGTATAAAATAATTTCAAATAATCGGACGTCTGAAACTTAAAAGTAACTTGAAGCAGAGATTGGATCTCAAAATTGGAAATTTAAATCTCTTTTAGTATAGGTAGGTATAGGTGTATAGTATAGGTACCACTTAATGATCTAGCTACAGAAGTTTTACTTCTAACACGTGTACGGTGCTACACGCGTATGTTTTTTTTCTAAAATGGAAGGCAGAGGCACAGTTTTTCTACGTTTAGCCAGGTTTCCATACTTTTTATTTTATGTTATTTTATGAACAAAAATCACACAGCCATTCTTACAGATAGTCGGAAACATGAACTTAAAATAAGGCCAATTACGGATTTCACTATGTGTTGTGTACAGTTTACAATAATTATTTACGTTTACAGTACATGTGTTAGCTAGCACGTTTTGAAAATAAATAAATTGTAAATCATTTTTCCACCACATCTGCCATGTTAATTAAAATACAAGCCAACGCCAATCTGCAAGTTGTTTATTTTCGTTTCAGAAATTAATTAGGCGATAAAATACGACGCTGCGATTGGACGGAACAACAAAATGAAGTCATTGCTGTTTTTTAAACGCGATAAGCGCGACATCGCGAGATATTAACGACTATCTTACGTTAAGAGCTGTGCTATAAAGCTGGTCAGTGAATATCCAGATACTGTATACCTCAGTCATCAGTCCGATGACCTTGGTAGATGATTTCGATATAACCTTACGATAATCACAACAAAAATTAACGTTTGAGCTACCTATGTCCTTACTTAACTTCGTTTTCAATCGATATTTTGTCCGAATATTCTTAAAAACCTTACCTTGGAAACGGGCTTAGAAAATTTAATGGAATCGAGAGTGACAAATTACTGTTCGGTTGATTCGACTTTACTATAATTCCACTGGTCTTGGTCAAAACAAAGAAGAGGTAGACCTTGAAATATACTTTGGTAAGATGCGTCGAAACTAACCAGTAAAACGAATTCCAGATTAATACAAGCTTAATACTTTTAAATACTTTTTAAAATACTTTTAAATCTCCGTGGACCAGAGGTTTTATGCTTGCTTTTCACGCTAATCGTAGGCTCAAAAGGGTCACTTATGCCTCCGCTCACCCCGCCCACCCCGCACCGGAAGAGGCGTGATGCTATATACAAGTATGTGAGTTTATCAGTGAAAGATATCCATCCTACAGACTAACGATAGAGTTATATGCAAATAAGCCATCATTTCACCTTCAGAAACGCTCAATCGTTCATCCCACTTACGAAGTCAAAGCAAGGTGGTAGAAAACAATAGTTCCCAGCATAATTTACTCAGCCATAGTTCACACTACAAAACAATATGAAGTTATGCGTAGGGAATGTACTATACGGACAACTTGACTAGCCACCTCGCGCAGAGATGTGTTAAGAAGTTATTTCATAGCAGCAATGTGACTAGTTAATTTGTCCGAGTTATAATTCACACAAGACAATACAATGTTATGAGCATGCGTAGGAAAACTAGTTGGAAGCGTGTCAGTCTAGTCAAGCAGATGATGACATTGACCATGTATGTGTCGAGATATTTGCTAGTGGCGGATCAAACAACTACTGTGGTACGAATTAACGGCATGTAGATTTACAACCGACTATCTTTTGGCTGATGAGTGACGTTTACAGGGGGCGCCACTTCTACGCAACTTAATTAAACGAACCTGACATCAACAAACACCGACCTTTCATTCCTCATTGGCCATCAAGCGCTAGTACCACCTGTCATCGCGCGCCAAGAGATCGTTGGAATGTTGTACAGGTTTGGATCAGCAGAGAGAGAAATAGCTTGCTGGAAATAATGGAGTCAGGAATAAGACGATTTTTAGGGTTCCGTACCCGAAGGGTGCCAAACGGGACCCAATTACTGAGACTTCGCTGTCCGTCCGTCCGTCTGTCTGTCTGTCTGTCTGTCTGTCTGTCTGTCTGTCACCACGCTGTATCTCATGACCCGTGGTAGCTAGACAGTTGAAATTTTCACAGATGATGTATTTCTGTTGCCGCTATAACAACAAATACTAAGAAACAAAAGAAATTTATTATTAAGGGGCTCCCATACAACTAACGGGTTTTTTTCTTTGCGGTTTTTTATAGATAATAGTACGGAACCCTTCGTGCGCGAGTCCGACTCGCACTTGGCCGTTTATTATGTTATTGGTTTTGTCCTTGACCGGGTACGTTCAGTTTGAACCCCCAGCTTTTTCTAATTTTGTTATCAAGCAAATCCGTGTTGTATCTGCAATTCTATTTCACTTATCCATTCCAGCAGGGATAGGAGGTTGTGTATATTTCCCAACTCAAACAAACATTATTTTATTACTGCAGACATTTTCTTATATTTTCTAGGTGGTAAAGCATACCGCACATTCATTCATTGAACCTATTCATAACATAGTATTGTTGTCTGCCGGTAATATGCGGTTCCCACACGATGTTTTTAACATCTCGCTGTAACATCTTCCGGTATGCTACAAAGATAGATGAATTGAGTACACACACGAGTGTTAAGTATTCTAGCGTGGAGAACTGGAGACTGCAGCGGGGTGATTCTGGCGCTAGCGAGATCATGTCATCTTGTGGGAAATAATGTGATACTATGAGTCTTTTCGACCCTTCGGCCGCCTACGAAACCATAGCTACGTACGTAATCAGTTACGTACAGAGCCACCAATTTAGCTGTTCAGGTGGGAAAAATTGGTACTACGGACTTGTCAGATTTCAGATTCTTTATTTTGGAACGTAGTTAAGTTTAGATGTTACATATAAGTTTTGATCTGACGTTAGGCATACAAAAATAAGGAAAGAAGTGGAATGAAACACAAATAATATGCCAGATGAGTTCAATATAGATACAATGCCCAAGAGAAAGTTTAAAGGTATGTTGAAACATTATTATATTAAAAACCTATCCATAAAAAAGGAACGGGGGATGGGTTTAGTATTAATAAATTAAAAGTAAAAAAACATTTTTAAACAAAGCTTTTATTTAATGCCCTAAAAAGAAGAAAATAAAATTTCAATTCAATCAAATGCGTCATTTTATTACATTACACAATTTATACGATATAAAAGCTTGTTGCGGGATTTATCTCCAAGTCTGTGCAAATAGGTGCCTACCCACCTAATTAAGTCTACACAAGTAAATCTCGCAACAAGCTTTTACATCGTATAAATTGTGTAATGTAATAAAATGACGCATTTGATTGAATTGAAATTTTATTTTCTTCTTTTTAGGGCATTAAATAAAAGCTTTGTTTAAAAATGTTTTTTTACTTTTAATTTATTTTTAACTTTTTAGTCTCAGCATCAGCTCAGCTCCATGTCATAAAAAATATTCTAGGACTAAAGTATTCGTCAAGACGAATCGAACGAGCCCAAATTCGACGGGCTTGCGATGTTTTATGACAGAGTTCCCATGACCGTCTTCCGTCTCCAGCATCAGATCAGCTCCATGTCATAAAAAAATATTCTAGGACCAAAGTATTCGTCAAGACGAATCGAACGAGCCCAAATTCGACGGGCTTGCGATGTTTTATGACAGAGTTCCCATGACCGTCTTCCGTCTCCAGCATCAGATCAGCTCCATGTCATAAAAAAATATTCTAGGACCAAAGTATTCGTCAAGACGAATCGAACGAGCCCAAATTCGACGGGCTTGCGATGTTTTATGACAGAGTTCCCATGACCGTCTTCCGTCTCCAGCATCAGATCAGCTCCATGTCATAAAAAAATATTCTAGGACCAAAGTATTCGTCAAGACGAATCGAACGAGCCCAAATTCGACGGGCTTGCGATGTTTTATGACAGAGTTCCCATGACCGTCTTCCGTCTCCATCATCAGATCAGCTTTAAGTCAGAAATATATTGCATTGTCATCCGACTTATACACGTATGCGAAATTTCAGCTCAATCGGATAACGGGAAGTGGGTCAAATTCAAGCCGACATTTTTGACGCGAACCGTGATACCCACAAACAAACAAACAAACAAACAAACAAACAAACAAACAAACAAAATACATACAGTGCAAGTTTAATAAAAGCTTTTAAAAATAAAGTACTGTTATAATTATTAAGAGCCAAACTAACCTGCCGACAAACTTTGGCAGACTTAAAATTATATAATTAAGTGCTTTTTTCAAAAATAAACGTTATAATAATTATAAGTAACTTAATTAAACAACATCCATGTCATCCGCCATCAAAGAGAATCCATACTATACTTTGTCCGCTATTATGATTTTTTTTTGCGTGGGTAGTCCAACAAAGCAACATTGAATATTCAGTCTTTAATTATTTTAATTTATTTTAATGTTTACAATTAACTTATGAATAATCGACAATAATATATCTGACCTGGATCCTTCACTGCACACTCCTAATTAAACACCACTACAAAATCAGCTCATCATCAAACATAACCTCAAAGCAAAACATGGACCAGTACTCGGAGATTTCTAAGGGCATTGAAGACCTTGCTTCTACATTCACTGATCGCATGGCCAAGTACGAGAAGGATCTGCAGCTGGCCGCCTCTGCTAGCAGCCCCAAGGATGTTGGCAGCCTCGCTCAACAATTCTCAGACTTCAGGTCCCTGATCTGGAAGGCTCTCGGAGTGCTGAAGTCGCAGATCGAGCTTCTGGGTCTGGGGCTTGACCGGCATGAGCAGGTGATGCGGCGCAAGGTGCTGCTTGTTCACGGCGTGGCTGAAGAACCAGAGGAGCAGCCCGTTGCCGTACTGACTGCGGTTTTAGCAAGTCACCTGAAGTCCTCCGATGGCTGTCTCAGCAATATAAAGGTTGTTCACCGCTTGGGAGCAAAGAGTGCCAAGACGAGGCCTCTCCTTGTGCGTTTCTGTTCTCACGAGGCACGCAGCAAAGTATGGGAGTCGAAGAAGGCCCTCAAGGGTTCGGGTATCACCATAACCGAGTTTCTGACAAAGTCGCGACACGAAGTGTTTATAGCAGCGCGCAAATACTTTGGCGTCAATAACTCGTGGACATCTGATGGCCGAATCTTTCTGCAGCTGCCGGATAAAACCCGTCAGAAGATAGAGTGCTGGGCGGAGTTGCGGCCGCTCTTGTGCAAGTACCCCAGCAAGCCCCCGCAGTCAGCCGACAAAAGCAAGAAGCCTGCTGCGGACACTCCGACGGACTCCGTCAGAGGCGTAAGCACCAGGAGGGGGGGAGCGTCTCAGGCTCGTGCTACCATAGACCAGTGAAGTGAGGTTTGCAAAGTGTATTTCACATGCTCGGTTGAGTCGCGGGCTCGATTCGATAATAAGTGTGTGTGTGTGCACTCGTACATAAGTGTCCTGCTGCACTGTCTCCCCATTTTGTGAGGTAGTTTGTCTTTTATTTAGTAATATTCTGCTATGTATTCTGTCCAGTTTCGTAAAGATTTCAATTCATTCACTATATTATTCACTTGTCAGTTGTCTTCAACTTCAACTTCAATTTTAGTTCATGGCAATCTGTCTTATGCCAGACAATTTATGCCAGTGTCATGTGATGACGAAACATGTGAGACGCGAACAAGATTTAAGAAAGGGTGGTTGACTTTTTGGGATCTGATATTAGAAAAATCGACACAATAATTGTTTTAATTATATTCAATATTTACAAATATACATGGAACACATAGTTAGTGAGCGACCGACGACTTCTATAATTTAATTTTGTTTACGTGCAAAAACTTAGCCAATAAAAATACTACTTTAGGATTAGGGAATAAGGAGAGGAGGTGGCAGATGTTAATTGGGGTAGGGATATCTAGGGAGGGGATTGAGGGGTATAGGGAATCCATGCCATAAATGGGACAGTTAAGGAAGATGTGATCCACAGTCCCATCTTCCACACCACAATCACAAGTCGGGTCGGCTCTGATTCCGATTTTTTTAAGGAATGCAGGTGTACAGCAGTGACCTAAACGTATTCTACATAATATTGAGACCAAAGATTTAGGGAGATTTTTGAATTTGGAAAACCACGGTTTCGTAGGGATACTCGGCTGAATCGACGCATAACGCTTTCCCTTGGTCTTACTTGAAGCACACCATTCAACCAACCAGGTCTTCTGCATGTCCGTTACAGGTAAGGCCAATAGATCATAGCACTGATTAGTGAAGTGCTTACGGTCACTGGCACTATTCTCTAAGACTGCACATTTAGCCAATTTGTCAGCATGTTCGTTCCCCACTATGCCAGAGTGGCTAGGGACCCATATTAAATTAATTTCAATGTTTTTTTGGGAGCACTCGAGAAGGCAATTTTTGATTTCTAAAAGGATATTGCTGTGCAGTTTTGATTTAAATTGATTTTTCAGGAGGGCCTGCAGACAGCTTTTGGAATCCGAAATGATAAGCGATTTTTTTATGTTGTGTGACTCTATAAATAAGCAGGCTTCCAAAACAGTTGTCTTGTCTCGCTCGCGATATTTTGATTGACGTGTGTTGACGTGTATTGACATATTTACTTTTAAACAGCACAGAACACAATTTCGCCTTTAGAGTGTGTTCCGATTTCTGCTGTGCATAGTGTAGCGTAGTGGTAACTTATTTGTTTTCTTTTTTTTTTGTGTGTTTTCCTATGAATGTTTTTGTAGTGTGAATCTAGATTCCTCTCAGCATTCCTGTGTGGCTAGGATCTAGGTCAGAATCTATTTATATTTTTATCTACTCAATTATTGAGTAGTCAACTTTTTAGTGAGTAGGTTAGATATATTTTATTCTGTACAGTATATATATATTTTATTCTGTATGGATAGTTTATGTAATATTGATAATAGTTTCTTCTCCTGTTCGTCAACCGACGATTATATTAGTGCAGAGAGCGATAACTCCCTTGTGGATGAACCGCTTTCCGGCAAACTTTCGACTGCCTTTGCTGGCCTGGGAAATAATCTAAATATAGTTCACATCAACGCCCAGAGTATCCACACCAGCTACCCGGATCTAATCGAGGCTTTCAGCAGTCAACATGTGGATGGTATACTTGTTTCTGAATCTTTTCTTAAACCGACCTTACCATCCACTATGTACTCGCTACCAGGGTACCAGCTCATTCGGAATGACAGAGTTAGCAAGGCTGACGGCGGCGTGGCTCTTTACCTTCGTTCGGACATCCCGTGCAGAGTTGTAAGTGCTTCACCGAGTGAGTACTCCGAATCCGCAGAACATCTCTTCCTTGAAATTTGTCTTCACCATAATAAAGTTCTGCTCGGTGTTCTCTATAGTCCTTCACTTCGTATTGATTACTTCGACTCGTTCGAGTCTTTGCTCAATGAGCTAACTCCTCTTTATAATGATACTCTCATTCTCGGCGACTTTAATACATGTCTTCTCAAAAACGATTCCCGCTCTGCCAAACTTCAGTCTATTGTTAATTCTTTCAATTTACACATTCTTCCGCTCAACGCTACTCATTTTCAACCACACTGCAGTCCGTCTCTCCTTGATCTCATGGTAGTTTCTAATCTGGAAAAGGTTGCGGCTCATGGGCAGTTTAACTCACCATTTTCCTATCATGACCTCATTTACCTCTCTTATAAGGTTAAATCCCCCAAGAGCAGAGCTAAATTCATCCATATTCGTAGCTTCAAGGGTATCGATCCTGCATCCCTTAAATCTGATGCCGCGTCCATTGACTGGTCACCGGTTATCTCCAGTGAGTCTGTTGATGATAAGATCCATCACTTCAATTCAATTGTTCTGGGACTCTTCGACAAGCATGCACCGGTCAAGAAGGTCAAGGTGAAACACCTTCCTGCTCCATGGCTCACTGATGCTATCAAACGCCTAATGACTAAACGCAACAAAGCCAAATGCCACTACAAAAAGGAGCCTACAACCGAAAATTTTGCTATCTTCAAATGCCTTCGAAACCGGTGCAACCGCATGTGTCGTGACGCCAAGCGTCGCCATATCTTCCAGTGCATCGAGAGTTATAGTCCAGGCCAAGTGTGGAAATTCCTCAAAACGCTTGGTGTCGGAAAGTCTCAGGATCAGTTGGTTGGTAGTGTTGATCTCAACGGTCTTAACAAATTCCTATCAGCCGCCCCAGTCGTCATGAATCCTTCTGTGAAGGATGCCACTCTTAGTCACTTGCGCACGAGGTCCACTTCTACCTCCACTCCATTTGTCTTCAGACTTGTCGAAGTCGATGCAGTTAAAAGGGCTGTGCTCGCCATCTCCTCCAAAGCTGTAGGCGATGATAATATCTGTACAAAAATGATCAGTACTGTACTCGAAGAGCTTCTACCGGCTATCACACACATTGTAAATCACTCTCTCTCCAGTAGCACCTTCCCTATTGTATGGAAAAAAGCTTTAGTCATCCCTTTACCCAAAACATCCAATCCCACCTCCTTTAAAGAGTTTCGTCCTATTTCCATCCTGCCAATCCTCTCCAAAGTCCTCGAATCCATCGTCCACTCTCAGCTCTCCTCTTACCTATCCTCCAACAACTTGCTGAATCAATTCCAGTCCGGATTTAGGCCGGGTCACAGTACCGTTACGGCCTTACTCAAAGTCACCGATGACATTCAGCATGCGATGGATGAGAAACAGCTCTCGGTGATAGCGCTTCTAGACTTTAGCAGCGCCTTTAACTGCGTCGATTTTGACATCCTCGTTGAGTTACTGAAGTCCCTGAATGTGTCCTCCGATTCTGCTTGCTGGTTCGATTCGTACCTGAGAGGGCGACAGCAGCGTATCAAATCGGAGGCAATTTCGACGGAGTGGTGTGACCTCTTTGCGGGAGTGCCCCAGGGTGGTATACTCTCTCCCCTTCTTTTCTCTATCTTCATAAACTCCATCTCGGATGTTCTCTCCTCGTCTTATCATCTTTACGCCGACGATCTACAGGTTTACCGCCATTTTTCTCCCTCTGAGTCGGCGTCAGCAGTAGAATTGTTAAATGCCGATCTCGAAAAAATCAGGGACTGGGCCTCGTCTTATGGATTGCTGGTGAACCCTAGTAAGTCTCAGGCCATGATTATTGGTTCCAGGTTCTCCCTTAACTTATTACAGCATTTGTCCATTGCTCCCGTAGCCTATGATGGAACCATAATCTCTTATAGTACAAAGGCCAAAAATCTAGGCGTTTACTTCGATAACCAGCTGTCCTGGTCAGTGCATGTCAGCGAGGTTAGTCGGCGAGTCTTTGCCAGTTTCCACTCTCTCAGGCGTCTTCAAAGCTTTCTTCCTCATCAGACAAAGATCACACTTGCTCAGTCTCTCCTCCTCCCCCTTATTGATTACGCTGATGTCTGCTGGGCGAGCGTGAACGAAGAGCAACTGAACAAACTCGAGCGACTTCAAAACCTCGGGATTCGGTTTGTTTTCGGTCTACGCAAGTTTGACCACGTCTCGGAGTATCGCAGGAGGCTGAAATGGCTCCCAATTCGTCTTCGCCGGGATTCCCATATCCTCACCTGCCTTTTCAACATATTATTTAATCCTCGCTACCCTGGCTTCCTGCGGGATCGTTTTGAATTTGTGTCCTCGGATAGGCCACGGAGATTACACGCTCGGTCGCTACTTATAACTCCGCAACACAACACTGCCGCCTATGAACATGGTTTCCGACTAAGCGCTATCAGACTCTGGAACAAGCTGCCAAGTGCCATTAGAGACAGTCCGTCACTCGGAATATTTAAAAGTCGGTTGAAAGAACACTACCTTTCTCTTCCATATTAAATTTAAGTATTTGTATTTATGTATGTTTTATTTCCTATTTATATCCATTAATTCTGGTATATATGTACGTATTTGTATGTAGTTTATATTATTATTATTTTTTTTATATTATTTATTTTTTTACTTAAGTATTTGTTGTTGATGTTGTACACTTGGATCTACCTATTGTTGATTTATTTATCCTTTCCTTCCTGGGTTTGCTGGAAGAAATCTCTCGATAGAGATAAGCTCGCCTTTGTACATGTCATTTCCATTTTTAATTATCATAATGTATTTTTTGTGTGCAATAAAGTATAAAGTAAGTAAGTAAAGTTATGAAGACTACTATGACACTAGCGACCGCTATCAACTGAACTGCTAAGTTGGTGGCACCTGTATGAAGAATCGATGTCTCTATTTGACATGCGCGTTGACGCCAACTTATTTTTGACGAAGATTCAAAGTCTTCCTCTGGCTCAGGAACTAGGAGCGCCAATATGACATTTAAGTTGCACTTTATTTGAGCAGTCCAGCAGGGCAGTTCCGCGGAACTAAAGCGAACTATTGGTAATTTTCTCCGTCAAACAACAAAACAGTAAAGCCCTACCAAGCCAAGTTACGCAAGATAATGCATATTATTGCAAATGCATGCAAAGCCAAACAAAACATCTTACAAATTCCATATAAGTTATTACACAGTCAAATTACATATACCAGAAATTGATTACGATTTGCCTAGTATTTCCTGAAATACACATGAAAATAGCACCCCTAATTTATTCATGAGGCGCCTTAAATGTACACCTCTGCCTAGAGTGTGGATATTTGCACATTACACAAGAGCGTCAGTTGTGCCCCTTTTCCATTTTGTGTGACGTGGTGCCTTTCTTGGAGGGCTTCTCTCGGTGAAAATCACTGACCATTTACAAAAAAAAATACGTACAATTTATAACTAAAATTACACGGTGACCTACCATGCACAATGAAAAGGCCGAGTGCCGATACTAATCTCACAAGCGATTAGAGCAAGGCTAGACTTTGTATTGGAACTAATAACATGGAGTTACTGTTACGTCACACTGACCTTAAGGTCGGTATTACATCAGGGACAGTAATAAGACCCACTGACTCATTCGACCGTTGATAATAGAGATAACGGGTGATATAACTTACACATTTATATACAGGCTCATATATTGCATCGTAGGTACCAGAGACAGCGACTTCACACACATAAACAACCGAGACCTGAGGAACTTCAGTTTCGTCTTCCCTAACCGGGATTCCAACCCGGAGCCCTCGCTTGGGAGGCGGAGTCTCGAACCGAGGGCTAGGATACCACAGAGATTGTGAAATGGCTTTAGACAATTTTGTGATGGCGCGAGTAAGGATAAAGATAATAAGAAGAATGCGCAAGCGTAAAGATAGATTTAAGCAGATGCTGTATTAATTAAAAATAACCAAAATTCTTCAGCACTAATGTAATCTTTGATCGTTGTACAAATTAAAGTCAAAGAAGTCAAAAGGCAACGAAGAAACACTGAAAATAGACAATATCCAAAGGAAACAGAAAAAGATCGAAAGACAGGAAAATCTCATTAGCAGCTTAAATAAATATAACGCCAGACGCCGGGGAATGGACGGACGGCATTCTTTGACGTCTGAGAAAGTGAGACGTTAATAGAGCAAACCATTTGTGGCAACATGACCGGGAGAAAGGTGTACAGGTTGCACTGATTCCGAGAATACTGTATCGATGGCAAGAAGAGACGAGATCTCGTACTAGAGATAAGCCTTTGTTAACTTTTACTATGTATATTTTTCGGTGGGGAGGTGTTGACTGCTACAAAATATACCATACTGGCACATGCTTTAATCCCAAGATAAGGTACCTACCTCATGCTAAAACCCGCAAACCAGTATGTCTAAATGAAAGGCCTTCTTTTGCATGGTTTTGTACATCGTTGTCAGAAGGAGCATACACAAAATAGTATTACTAGAAGGATATAACGAACGAAAGTTAGTTATCAGACCTTTCCGCAATCTCAGAGCCAGTTGTTAAAGTTGTCAAGTGATGGTCATCTTCTTGAAATACAAAGTTATATTCTAGAGATCTTTATTCAATCGGAAAAGTATTAATTTGAAAATCTTTGAATGCATCCACAGCACACAGATGCGTTCCATTCGTCGTCACCTCTTTAAAACGTATCCTGTTATTCCACACCACCCCATATCCTTATCCATTCCATATTTCTTCACCTGGAGACCAACACGCGACCTTAGCCACTTCTTTTAAAAATAAACCATAAGAACCAGAACACCATTGTGTATTTTTAAAACAAAGAGGGTACCACACCCCATAAGTTAGTCCTATTCAACCGCAAAGGCATGTCTTACATTATCTATTCTACTTACAAGTTCGTAGAAGAAGGGCGTGCCTTATAAACTACTGGGTACTATTTCGGGTCCGTGATATGATTAGGGATCTAATTATGAGACATATCCGGTGATTCGGTTGACGTTTACGGCGACAAAATGGCGGTTCCAAGCTTCTTGTTGGCGCCTGATAGTTTCAAGGATTTGTTTTATTGCCTCGAAGCAACTGGTTGGGCTTGGCGGAATTTGGTCAAGGGGAATTTGGAGCTCCGACGAACCGTCAAAAGATTGGACTTAAAGATTGAATATGGTTTTAATCTTTTGAAAAAACACAGCACAGCCTTTACATTTTATGCAACTTACTTTCGCACAGAGTTTAAGTGATTGAATACGGTATTATTGCTCATGAAAGAATAAATCTAAGAATGCATGTCCGAGGTACAAAAACGAGACAGGTACCTAATACGCTAAAAGTTAATCGTCGATATTAATCTTTAAAAATGCAATTTGTAATTCAATTTTAAAAGTCGTGTTTTCTACTCAGTTTCGTCATTTGACTAAAACACCATTCGCCATTTTGACTCCGACGTGACGTCACTCCGATAGTATCTCATCGACGTAAATTAGTACTTACTTACTTGGTCTTTGCAGTCGTCGTGTGTTTACTATCGGAGTGACGTCACGGGCAAAACATCATGGGGCGGCTAGCGTTTCCGCGCGACAATGCACTATCGTAAATTAATTAATGACTTCAATGCATTTATCGGTTTCACAAAATTAATATAAAACTACTCATTTATCACGACCTCTTTTTTTCATACAAAAGCAATAATACCCTATTGTATGTGCACAAATGCACTCATGTGATTAAATAGTAGATTGTTTACCAAGGGAGTAAAGAACTATTTTTAGGGCGAGAGTGTTTTTTGAATCCTGAGCGACTGAGGGATTCTAGAGTTGAGTCCCGAGTGTAACGAGGGACTCAAAAGTAGAATCCTGAGGGAGCGAGGGATTCAAAGTACATCACTCGAGCCAAAAATAGTTTTTACTCCTGAGGTGGACACTCTACTTTTCATCACCCTCTATGAGAAAAGTAGTAAGTAATCAATAAAATAACATACATGTACCTATACAGGGTGTAACAGAAAGGGGTGTACAAGCTGAAAGAGGGACATCATTCTGAACAACTTTCACTATGGGATCGACTTGATCAGAGCAACTTTATTTTTAACTCAATACATTTCGGGCCTAGCGCTCAGCTGATCTGTATGGTGGAATGAAAAATAATGTTGCTCTGATCAAGTCGGTCCCATTGTGAAAGTTGTTCAAAATGATGTCCCTAACAACCTTCTTTCGGCTTGTATACCCCTTTCTTTTAGACCCTATATTTATTTATACAATATGTTGCGTGTAATGGTTTGTTGGAAGAAATCTCTTGTTATCTATTATAATTTTCTGTATTCATTCTTGTGTTAGTACAATAAAGAAATTACGAATTACGAATATGTCCCCCACATAGTTAAAGCTTGTTTAGTATTGGCTAAATCTTGAAAATTGGTTCAAAAAGCATTTTCAGATAACCACTAGTTTTTACATACCTATATTCCTCGTGATTTTATTGGTAACAGATCTTGTATTTGTCATTCGCGTTTGTTGTTATCATCTGGAGTTACACACTCACTTTCACTCATATTCTTTATTCATATCCGCAAACGAAATTGAAATAATTACAGCATTCAGATTTGGCGCGCTTTGTTTACAAATTTTCCACAACTTTTTTAATTATTTGGTCCGTGTTTCGATATCAATTCTGTAAGGTTGTTTCTCTGTTGTCACCAATCGGTGTCAATCGATTCGGTCGATCGGATTATCTAATCTGTGTCGAGTACGCATTTTAGTACAAACTTTTTTTTATTGGCTGCGTTTAGAATCGATCTCTCTTTTAATTGGGTCTGTCAGCCTGAGTGGTAGTGAAACTGATTAGTGACAGCATTGTTTTTCCTTTGTACTGGCAACAAAATTAAAAAGTTACTTTTAGTCCCTAGGGACTAAATGACCTACTTTAGTCCCTGTTGGCCGGGACTAAAGTAGATCTTTTTGAATAGATGTGATGAAAAACAAATTACTGGAAAGTATCAAGAATCGATTAAAAATCGTACTAAACCATTAATATGATACGATTCATTCACATTGCATATTCATGAACAAATAACAGAACTGTCTAAACGCAACAAAAAATATGTATCATGTTCTCTCCGTTAATTTGGCTACACGCAAGCGATTCAACCATAATACAAGAACCATAGAGTCGATTATAAATTTAATTCTAGTGATAGTACTTGGCTTCCAGACAGGTTGTTATGATCGATTTCTTTACATAACGCAATGATTAATGACGTAAAACAGTGGACCATTTCATAAATCAACGAGTTACAATTTGACTAGTCGAATCTGGCAACTCGCAAAAAAAAGCACACTTTTATCAAAGTTTCTAGTGTTCACTTGTAAAATTGTGACTGATTACTTCATGGGCCACTGGGCTAATAGCCGATGCTTTTATACAATGTCAATGTCTATCTGCATCGAAAATTAAGATATGATAAGAGGACGTTGATACGTCGGCGGACAGTTGAAGGGCAGGTGCAATTATAATAACGTAAAGGCATCGCATCGATAGGATAAGCTATCGATCGCAAAACAGAGAGCATTGAATAATCGGCTAAAAGTGGTCAAAACTGCGCCTATGGGAAAAGGAGTGACCGTATGTTATGTTCTGTTATATGGAAGGTTCCCATGGTGAGATAGAGAAGTTCTCAAATGTTCTCTGTGTTTAACCGACTTCCCAAAGGAGGAGGTTTACAATTCGTTCTGTGTTTTTTTTTATGTATGTGCACCGATAGCGCCTAGACGGATGGACCGATTTGGAAAATTATTTTTTTGTTTGAAAGGGTTTACCTTCCCATTGGTCGCATTGACACCAGGTCAGGATCTGATGATGGGATCCTGGAGAAATCGAGGGAACTCTTCAAATATTATAGGCAGACCTATAGTGATTTTTGTGTTTTTAGTAATAACTCGTGCATTTATTCACGGTAAGCATAATATTGTGATGCGGAACTGCTGATGAAGACCACATATGGCCACCAGAACTGCTCAATACTAGGTACAAATAAAATGCGTGGCTGACGGGCAGGCAACGCATAGCCTAAACCGGTGGACCCAGAGCCATGAAACTTTGTACAGAGGCACAGAAGAGATAATAGTTGACAGAGGTTCCTTAGTAGCGTGGGGTAGCACTGAGATGGAATTTGACAAAATTAATTCCCCAAGGGGGGGGGATAGGGGGTTACAGTTTGTATTAAACTCAATCTAATCGAATAAGGTTTGTGGAAGTCGGTTTTTCTAAAGTTTACTTTTTGTTTCAATTATTTACCTCCAATTTATGGTTTATCACCGCACCGTATAAAGATCTTCCTCTCGAGTGCTCGCACGATGAGTGTGCACTCTTTTACGCGCACTCTACATAACTATAGCATTTGACATTGACCTCAGATTAGTTCCAATTTTCGCAATCTATACGAGTCACTATCTCTGCAATATTTTTGGCTGACACAACGCTGACATTGAACGTATTTGCTGAATTCGCCTTGAAGCCTAGCTATTTATTATTTGATGATCTCGCTAAAAACAACACGGCGGAAAAGCCATAGGAGGTAGCAGCAGCACAGATGACAATTTTTAACTACAATGTAATACTGCGTGTGCGCCGCAATGGGACGAGGGTCCGAGTGACGGGAGGCAAGATAAAAAATAATTTAAAAAAAGTCGACTTCAAAAATGAACTCAAAAGTAATAAATAACGAAATTTTAATCACACTCACCAATTGAAATGTAGGTACAAAACTAATTTGATGCCGTTTTTTTTTGTTATTTAACATTAACAAACTCTTATTTTTTAGGTTTCCGATCCTTAAAAGGAAAAAAAGGGGTCCTTGTAGGATCTTCACTTCGTTCGTTGTCCGTCCGTCCGTCTGTCCGTGTGTCACTTTATATCGAGAACGCGCGGACGTATCGAGCTGAAATTTATATCAATTGCTCAAGTCTGTGGTCGCATAGAACTGTGAAAAAATCAAACTTCTAAGTCAACGCAATCGAACGCTGCGACCGTATATGCTGTAAAATTGATAGATTTTCATAGTAATAGCAATTAGAGTCTAGATCTATTGAATAGACCCAAAACCTATAGGGTACTTCCCGTAGGCCTATAATCACAAGTAAAGGGACAAATCTGAAAACTGCAATTTTTTATCTGTCTGAAAAAGTATGTAATTTTGTTTACATGGATGATATCATACTTATTTTTTATGTAGAAGCCTAATTGCACTAGTTTTGCTCTGATCGGAACCCTTGGTCCGCGAGGCCTGCTCGCACTTGACCGTTTATTTATTAATTACTTCAGCTGTGCTTGTTACGCCTCTGTATTCGGTATGCTATACACTCATTTTCGTCACCAGCGGAGCGCAGACGCACGCGAGGCTAATAAACGATACCCATGATATAATACCGAGCACATGCAGACAATAGTAAACAATAACATGCATGCTGGGGTGCAATTCCGTAAGCACAATGACCGCTCAGTGACAATGATGAGACAACGACGCTCAACTTTAGATACCCATTATCTTGGAGTATCTTAATTAAAGGTAGACGAACAAAGGTAATTGATATACCTACAATCCATCTCTTAATTGCCTAAGAAATATTCTGCAAATGCAAGAAAATGAAACAATTCAATTTCTTAATTAATGGCGGCGGTCAAACAACTTATGTCAATTTTGTCAATTTCGCCAAAATCAATTTCTTAATCAATGGCGGCGGTCAAACAACTTAGGTTAATTTCGCCAAAATCAATTTCTTAATTAATGGCGGCGGCGGTCAAACAACTTAGGTTAATTTCGCCAAAATGTCACGTGTGTTTTGTAGATTTCACTGTATGTGGACAGGTTCTCTCTCGAGAACCTGGACATGTAAGTGTTTGAGTTTTTTTTTCTCGTTTAGTACTACCCGGGAAGGAAGTGAAGGGCTGTAGGGTAGGTACCAAGTAACGTGAGAAACTGCCTGCCCAAATGGATATCTTAAATCCAGCGTTGTCGTCGCGACAATGTCACCGAGCTGTCATTGCGCTGCCGGAATCCAGGCCTTGTACCTGTTTCAGTGTGCAGTTAAACAATAATAAGTGAAAACTCGGTCAGATCGGTATCTGGTGCGAATTTGGACATAACTCTGACGGGTGTTGCGAAACCGACTTAAATTGCCTTGCGATAAACTTTTTGTAGTGTATAATTTCGTGCAACCGAATTTGAAGTAGGAATTATGGCGAAATTAGCGTCTAACTGAACCAGAATGATTATATGTCTGCTACATCAACTTAAAAGATATTAGAGTCTGTTACATAAATTAGAGATAATTGTTTAATAATGTAAACAATTATTTTACTGAGGTCAAATGCCGAAACCCAAAGTAGTTTTGTAGCATAGAGAAGAATACTTGCACACAAATAATAGGGAAAACAAAAAGTAGACACATAAAAAATTACAACAAAGGCGAGCTCATCTCTTATAAGAGATCTCTTCCAGCAAACCAAGTTCCGATGAGAGAGGAGAATTCATCGCAACCAGAACTTGAAATAGAAACTTCATCCCAGAGAGGTTCGTGAATTTGCAAACAAGCGGAATCGTGATAGACATTAAAGACGGTTGTATGTAAAGCAGTGCATAAATCTTTGACTATACGGGGTGACCTGAATCTTCTGAAACATCCGAAACAATCGCTTCCCCCGATCTATATAGTTCGGAAAGATGGTTTCCTGGTAGAAATTATCTCACGTGTATTTGTATATTATAAGTTATCAATATTGTCTGTTTCAATCTTATATTATGTTACAAAATAAATCTGTCTGATCACACACATTTCACCTTTTCCCATTCTCCTAGTTCCCAAAACGAACATCAAGAAGAAGTATAGTAGAAGAAGAAGTATGGAAAGCTGACCAGCAACCAAGGCAGGATAAAAATCAGTTGCCAGACAAAGCCAAAATGTAAGAGTAAAACAAAATGACAGAAGTTTATCCAATCATTTACGTTTTCTTTGGCAAGGGGAACAGAAAAGAGGTCTGATACACCTTTGGCCATTGCTACATTATAAATATGTTTTCTTATGATATTTCGGCATCTCAGAAGATCTACTAAAAGGTAGCACCCTGTATATAACCATTTGGCAGGACCGGGCGGTCACGCTCCATCTAACACAATCGAACTCGAACACACGAGAATTCATAAACTGATTGAAGGAGAAATCTGAAGCATTTCAACAATAATCGATGCATTCGTCATTTCAACATGCGAAACTGAAATCGATGACGCAATTGATCCTGGAGTTACAGAGTTTTTGTTGGGAATTTGTTCGTCAGTAACAGAATAATATACCAAAGGGACAGTGGATGCTCTAATTTTAAAGTACCCATACCATAGTACACACACACACACACACATGTTGCCTTTTCCCAAACGGTATGACAGAGGACGTTGCGCTATTCATGTGACATTCCTATGCTACTAAGGTCCGGTCTTTCAAGAGACTGATAAACGGTCTGATAACTTTACTTAATTTCATTTCATTTCATTATTACATTACATTTATTTGACACTATACGTGAAAAATGTCAAATGCCTGAGATAAGCAGATAATATATAAACGCGAATATGAGAATGGAAAGATCGACACTAAGCTAATTATCTTGAGATGATGCTCAGAATAACTCATTTAAGAAGAAGCTAGAAATCAGCCTATGTAAATATCATAAATGAAACCATTAAGGTTAAGCAGAAATGACCTCACTAAGATTAGCCTGTTTATCAACATATTGCAAATTACATATCATAATCATAATAACGTATGTGCTGAAAATAACACCTAAATTACAAGGTTTTTAAGGAAAATATAAAGTGTAGAGAAATGTAGAGCAAGCGCAACAAATTCTCAGAAACATATCGTAATACGTGTCAGCCCAAAATGTCACCACATCAGGTTGACATATAAAAATATTTCAAGAACATTTCTAAGAATACAAAGGTGAACGCTCTTAAAGCAACCGAGTCGGCGGCGAACATTTGAAAAAGAACCGAAAGATGCATTAGTTTAAAATAAAGACGTCTTTTGTGAAATGAGAGGCATCATTCTACAGACAATAATATGATTAATACAAATCGAGTAATAGTCAACAACAGTCTTTGTTTAGAACAAAGCTGTTAGCTGATACAATCGTTGTATGTGAGCCGAAGCAGTTCGCTGAAATTGTGGAGATTGAACATCTAAATATAAACCCAACAGTGAGTAATCAGAAAGAAATGTTTTCCGATAAATCACCTCATGTCAAGGCCGCCGTGTTACCGTGTATGACGTAATGCTGTTAACCGGTTGAATATTAATTATCTCGAACACTATAAATATGGGTTTGTTCAATGTTTGATATTATATTTCTCAAAGGCTGAAAATGTTATCTGTCTTTGAATAAGTAGAGATTAGGCGCTTGATACGAGTTTGATAAGCGAATAGCAGCTTGAAAGGTTTGCACGGTATGTAATGTCTATATTCTGACCTTTTTTGGCATGTTTCTCGCGTTCCCTGTCTTTCTCTTTGGCTTTCCTCTCCCTCTTTTCTCGCTCCAACTTCTCCTTCTCCAGTCTCTTCATTTCCTTCTTAATCTCCTTCTCGCTCTTCTTCGACTTGGTGTCATCTATCTTCTCCGAGAGGATAAATGTCCCACTTTGGATTTTCGCATTCGCCTCCTCCTTCGGCCTCATTTTTCCACACTACACCGATAGCGAACAGAACACACACAAGGATAATGTAATTATAGCCGAATCCCGTGTAAATGCTGTGTTTGGTGCATTTACCGTGGCGGTTTTCGGCGTGAAAAATCGGCTTCGATTCGGATTTGGTCCGGCGGGGTTCCCAGCGTTTATCGCTGTCGAAACGGTATCGGAATATCACTGACACTGACGATTTCGTAATCCAACACGTCGGATTCGATAGCACGGGCGAGAACCGAACGGGGCACCGACCGTGACGAAGTCGCGGCAAGCACTGACGCCCCTCTGCCCTCGGCAATGAGAGGCTGAGAGCCGGCGCGCGCGCAAGCCAACTATAAATAACCTTCACTTCCTATAACAGTATGGGATCGCAAGATTTATGGGCGTTGAACCCATGAAAAGTTAAAAAAAAGTTAAGACTAAGCTTTCGGACGATACCGATCGGGCAGTTATCTTCTGATAACATGTGAAGTACAAGATTCTCTATTGCTTTCTTTGTAGAGCATATCAAGTGTAGCCGCTGGATTTAGATTGTTTATCGCAATAATTTATCCAGCCAGCCCTTATGTTTTGCTAGCCTGCGGTAGTTTGTTCAGTAAATTGCAACATAGACCTTTGATACCGCCACTTGTTTCGCGCTGGAGGCGTAATCGGTGTCTGGTAGCTGGTAGTGAGGCCTCTTCGTATGTCTGGCTGTCGAGGTCTACATTTCGAGATAGGAATTTTATTGGCGCTTGCCGCTTGCTCATGGTAGGTGCTTACTTTTATTATTGCGTTAGACGTTCTTGTTCGACCGAGCATTTTGAATTCCAATGAGAATGTTCTTTTCCCATATGTACGTTACTTAGGTTTACTTATTTTCCATCATAAGTGGAACATTATTGCAGAAGATAATCGTGATATCATCAACTAAAAATATTGTTGTGTTTTCGATTGTACGATTTACTTGTACAATTAGGCGAGGTCCTAATAAACTTCCTTAGGAAACCCCTTTTGAATAAAGCAAGTTTCAAGCATTCGTGACGAAGATAGTGTCTCAAACAAAACAAACATAGCGTCACACCTTTTCCCACACGAGGTGACAGAGGCACAGTTGCGAAAGTGTCTCAAGCAAAGACAAACATACTTCCATTGTTGCCACCAGACGAATCTCTCCAGATCGTGCCCTACAAAGTTCTGACAAAGTCGAATTTCGAGTTGAAGAACCTGATTCGAAATCCAATGAGAATAAGAAGATCAACTTTTTTGGACCTGGGAACCAACTATTGAGTTGATGGTGCAGGAAATCAGTTTGATGGTGAATCTGAGTTAAATATTGTAAGTAACGATACAATTTATTCAGAATCTTGAATTGGACCCATCCAAAGATGATCGTAATTGGAAAATTGTAATAGTCATTTGTTTACTCATAACAGTTTTTGTAATATGGAGATATAATGAAAATTCCCAACCTGACACCTGAAACAGTGTAAACAATCGTCATATAAGTATGACAGGTGACCATATATGGTATTATTCAGTGTTTGACAATATCCATAGAACTTTGCTGTAGAAATGTACCAAACAAACACCCAGCGCCCTTTACCAAAAAGTTGTGCGCAATCTTCACAATTGTGAAGGAAAATCGAGCCTAAAACGACGGTCTATCTATCGGCAATAATCGGCATAACCGTCAACAACCTCTAACAATAGTGGTGGAGGCCATGACGGTCGGGCCTTACATTAGACAAGGTTACATCTTTTGAAATGTCTGTGACATTATTTGATTGAACTGATGGGGCACTGTTCGAAAGCTGTGTAAATAACTCTCAGATATTGTGAAGATTTAGGACAATAGGAACACCTTATAGGAAAATATGAAAGTGACACCTGCTTACATTTAACTAAATGTAAGTAGGTACTTAGTTTATAGGTAGTAACATAGTAGAACATTAAGGAAAGATTTTACGACTACCTACATTTTGACATTGAACTATTGATTATATCTATTTAAATTAAAGCTAATCACCATTATAATCCATTTTCAATATGTTAGATAATAAATACAATACATTTTTTTTTTCTTTTTATTGCCAATTCAATTCCAATTAAATTTCTGATACCAATTATTTCAATTTTCAATTCCATTAATAACATAAATTTAATTTTGTTTTTCTTATGTAATTACTAATATAAATTAAATTGTGTAGGTACTTGAGCCACTGTTGTGCGTCCGCTTTGGCCCTGGCAGAATACCAGCGTCACAGATTCGTCTGTGGCATTGCTGAGTCAGGGCCATTTCACTGCCGTGGTACAGTCACATAACCACACAGCTGTAGGTACCTACTGTTAATTGCATAGTGCGTGCTATTATGTGCCGTCTATTTAAATTGTTTTTTTTGTTATTAATTTATGTGTGTGTACCATGTCCTTTGAATAAATGATTTATCTATCTATCTATCTATCTAGTATATTGTTTAGAGAGAAAAATATTCAAGTAGGTAAGTACTACAGTGATTCCGCAATGTATTTCAGATTAACTATCAGTGATAAATGCAATGGTCCATGAATCGACATTCCTTTGATAAGATGATAGTCTCAAAATTACAAGGTTGTGATAAATAAAAACGCCTGTATGACATGCGTACAAAGACTGGTTGAGAATTTAAAATAAGCAGAAAAATATTTGGACAAACAACATCGTGGATGACGTAAGAGAAGATGAAGACTTATCAGTTATCAGTCTTTATCTTCTCTTACGTCTGTCACATGAAGGGACAGACGGAAAGCGGAAGTTTAGTTATAGGGTCCCTTTTGGAATTATTCGGGTATGGAACCCTACAAACAAAAAAATACAAATCACGAATCATGGTCGCACCAGCTGCAACCTTGCACAATTGATGAGAAAAACTTAGAATAAACCCAAGACAGCAAAAGAATGTAAACTGCATTTTTGTCATGAGTGAAATAAAACACCAACCCGGCGATGACTGGCAGGAGAAAGGCGGATGCAAATGGGAGAGAACGAGTCAACCGATTTGGACATTTGATGGAACTGGAACTCGTCTCTACTCTACTCTACCTTGAGCCACGGAAGACAATATCATTTTTTTGGTCTGTATCTGGATATCTAGACTTGACATTCTTAGATATTTATATTTGTGGGTTCTCCATGTCTGGAAGTAGTCTTAAACCTGGTGTCAGAATCCTACACTCCTGCTTTTGGAGAAACATAATAATCTCATTGTAAAGTAAATGTAGCCCATTAATGTCCCCACCGAGGGGCATTGTAATTTGGCATTGACAATCTCATTTTAATTTCCAAAAATGTTTTTATACCTACTCAAGGCATGTGAAGGGTACCGGAAAAGGAGGGGCTCATTGACATTTATGTTATTTCAAGAAAAAGCTATTTAAAGACTTCAGACTATGCTATCCTGAGTTTCATAGATGATTTTAATGAATATAAAATTTTATCTACACCATAATTATATTTCCAGTCGTGGCACAAGCATACTAATATATGATTTTTCCGTTCAAAATCTATGAACTAAAATTGTTGGTTTGATTTGGACAAATATGTCCATTGTCCATGAACCCCTTCTTTTCCTGTATATTTCATGTGTTTTCGGGACATAAACATTATGTGACGTACGAACAGAGAAGTGGAAAACGAATAAAATAATCTATTCGGTACTAAAACCATGAAAGCTTCAAAACGAAATCCCAGCAAGTATCCTTACGAAGAAATAACACTATAAAAGGAGCATAAAACCGATCCGCGTGCGCTTAAAACAACAACTGAGCCAAGACGAGTAAGTAAGCCATAAAAGGCCGGTAAATAATGAAGATACGATCAAAGACTACAAAAAGCTACAACGAAATATCTTATTAAACGCCACACCTTTCTTTTCAGTGCAGTGTGGATGCTGAACAGTATAGTGACTTGTGATGAACCACTGGAGAAAGTGAAGGTATTTTGTGCACCCTAGTGTGTTAAAATAAATGGTGAATATGCGTATAGGCACGGAGGGATGACGGAAGGTGGACCAAAGCGGTAACGGAGTGGCTACCCAGAACCGCGGTTGAGTTTTCATTTAACTTTGATTCAGCCAGCACTGTGCAGTGATATTGTAATGAATGACACCAAGACAAACTAACTAACACAATGACTGCTGCTATTGCTACGCTCGCCTGTTTTGGTAACCTAAGCTTCTATGAAACTTCTAGGTTTAATCATGATTGGCCACATCATCAAATGATAAATTTCATGATCTGTCTACGACATACTGTAATAACAGAATGTACAAGAACTGAACGGCGGCTATAATGTAAGTTTTTATTCACAAATCTGTGTCGAGGGGGGAACGGGACTTGAAACAGAGCCGATGGGTCGCTCCCATTTCACACTGATTGCACTTGTAACTGTAGAACCTATTGCTTTTTCGCTTGAGTGATTGGGTGTTGAGTGACAATATCTATGACAAACATACTTATTAGAATAGAACAGAAAGCTTACTTATTAAAGAATGGTAAAAAAGTATTATTAGCTACCTAATTAACTGTATTAATTTACCGTTTGACATTTATTTTCATAATCATATTTTAAATTTAGCTGACGCTGTTGCTGTCAGATGAATAAACCTTATAAACCTTAATAAACATAGTTTTGAGTTACCATCCCCCCAGGTAAAGAGTTTCAGTGGACTGGCGCATAGTCGCTATATAGCGTCACGCTATTTCCCTTTCAGAGTGCGTTTAGCCAGTTACTCAGTACCACATTTTGCGTGAGCCCAAAAAGAGCTAAAAAATACAAAACCGAGAGACAGTACAACAGCACGCCAATATCGTATTATAAATTATTAAGCTTCGTAAAAGCGCCGCGCATCAGACAGCAACTTATATAGCGAGACGATGACTTTGCGAACCCTTGGCGATCGTGCAAGGCGACGACGACGCCGAGTCTGATTGTGAAAGTGGGCCCTAAACTTGCCCTAAACTATAAATATAAATATTGAACACCCCTAACACAATGTTAAACCTTGATTTGGCTGACTTGTTTCCTTGATAACCTTCGAACCACTGCCACTGAACTGATTTTCATCGCAGGGAAGTCTATAGAATAGTAGTAACTATTTATAGAGCTGCATGAAAATCAGACCACCCGTTTGGGTGCTAGAGATGCCATAACACCCCTCTTTTTTCGTCTTAACAACTGGACTTTCAGTGCCGTTTTTTTAATACAAAATAATCTATCATCAATGTTTCTTAAACCTGTGTAAGCCGGCGTCGTTGAATTACAGAACATCCTGAAGTGTAATGTTATGTATGAACGTAGGCACAACTTTCTGCCACCACGCATGAGAAAGAACATTCAGGAACCCAGCAATCCAGCCACAAATAAATTCGCCACTGCAGCGAAAGTGGTCCCGGTCTCTAAATGGGTTTAAAAGCCATTTACGTAGCAGCGATTTATAACCGATAAACGGCGGCGGCGCGTGGGAAGTTACTGCCGCACTTGGTGACTGTAAATGCACAATAATAGACAATTTGTAGGGTGACTTGTGAAAGCTTAGGAGATATCTGCGGAGGAAATCAACCAGCTGTTTGAATGTTCATTATACTGAAGGCGATGGAAATCAAAGGAAGAAAAACATTCGTATCTTCAGAACAGCGAACTAGCTTTTAACTCTCAACACTTACGGTTTTTACAGAAACGCAAGAAAAGCCATAAATCAGAATCATTAAATCCAGTAAAACACAAACACATTTTCAAATGGATGTATTTATCTTCGTTCCAAAAGAAACTTAACCAGACAGTTGCATCTGTCAAACAGCACGTCCGTAAAAAGCTCGAGCAGTCAAATAAGCCGTGACAGGTCAACTTGTCAAGGGTATTTACGACTGTGTACAAGTAGCCCTATTCGGGGCAATTGACAACATTTCAAAAAAAATAGCAGCTGGTTTTATTATCTCATACGAAAATAGATGGGAAACGATGGGACCCGTATTTTTATTTTAGTGTTTATTCTTATTTTTAAGTTATAATTCAAGATTTTTAGAGTTACTCATTCTAAAAGGGCGTAAGTACAATGTCAGGATTATAAAACGTTGAACTTTTGCCCGTCATTGCATTAATAAAAAAATTAAATGTCATTATTCTGTCATAATATCACCCCCTGTTCCGAGTCACGCCAAAATCGATTACAGTCCGAGTCAGTTTTGGGTTTTGGCGATACAAAACGATGGCATCTTAGACGCTGTATTCGATTATGGCGCTGACGGCGATGCAATGTCGCGAACGCACTGTCAATATGTGTAAATACTCTTTTGTTGTTGTGCAACTTCGTGACAAGTTGACAACCAGCAGTGACAAAATTTAGATGACAGATGATGACTGACAGTTGCTTTTTTATTTATATCTAGCCTGTGGAACACATGCCATTAATCCTGACCTTGATAATTTGGACAACATTTCAGTTTTTATTATTTAACTCTTAAATTACTGATCTAAAAATTCTGAAAAAAATATCTAAGAGCTCAGAACACTTAAATCTCGAATTGGTTTTCTAATTTTAGTACCTTATCAAAATGAAAGGTTGTCAATTCGGGCCCGTGATAATTAACTGCTTTCAGCTATGTCACAATGGTGGTAACGCCATATAAAATACGCGTTTAAGATAGCTCTCAGAGCTGAGAGCGGATTATTATGAGGGGCCTTTTGTATCTTGACATCTATCCTTGCTCCTCCAAAATGGATGTTTTAAAGGTTGTTCGCCCACTCAAAAATTATGCTGCACTAGCAAACGTGCCTACATACGGTGGATTGACCGTAGATTTCCACGGTGTAAAATTCGAGTTTGTACAAAAGGGCTATGAAAACGTGTATGCGTGTGTACAAAAGGGCTTAGCCGACACTGAATGTGAGCCTAGGGGACGCTTGACAAATATAAATGACGACCAAACACGCGCCGGCGCCGCGCCGGTGCCGCTATATAGGGACAGTTTCCGGGATCGGCGACCCGATATTGCCAGGCAGGGACAGAAACAGCGGCCTTCTAGAATGAGAAAGTGGGACGGGCTACCAAAAACAAAAACGAAATCACCTGCATTCGAGAAATTCGGTTTTAGAACAACCGGGATGTTGCAATTGGCAAAGGTGACAGGTGGACTAGATATCTGGGTCTGAGAGATTTGAGTACGCCAAGCTTGAAAATATGCTGACGGATGACTGGAAAGTGACTAATTTCGAAAAATTGCCTTTATGACGTACTTCGTGCTAATACGAAACCATAAACTGGTGGGACAATCCATAAATCTATCATACTCGGATGCACAATGCAATACAAGGTGTAAATGAATTAACGCAAAATGAAAAACTACTTTGTTAGGGACATCATTCTGAGCAACTCTCATTATGAACCCGATTTGATCAGAGCAACTTTTTTTTTCACTTCTTCATTCAAATCAGCTGTTCCACTCAGGCCAAAATATACTGGGAAGTGAAAAATAAAATTGCTCATATCAAGTCGGTTTCATAATGAAAGTTGCTCAGAATGATGTCCCTAACAAAGTAGTTTCTCTTTTTGCGTTAATTCATTTACACCTTGTATATTCATCAGAGTGAAAGAGGGGGAGAGAGGCCTTTGCCCAGCAGTGGGATATTACAGGCTCATAATAATAAATAATAATAATAATAATAATCATCAAATAAAAATACCTATGGCGCGTTTAAAATAATTCTTCACGATTATGAAACTTTGCTTTGCCTTGGGTTTTTGAAAATTATCCAATACTTATCTTCAAAAGTCATCGGAATTATTTTACTCGGAAAACTGTAGCAATTGTTTTAACCATCCATACTAAAACATCGGTAACTGTTTGATTTACGACGGACTGGCAGAATTCCTGCGCTATCTTATCAGAGGCACATATGCTCGCTCGAGTCGCTGATTGCGAAATCGACGAGTAGACTCGAGTTGACTCGACTCGATACATCTGGGTTGTGTTTTGGCATGTTAATACTACGTGTAGTTTGACCCATGGTCTTATCAATACTTACAGGACTGATTACTCTAGCTAAGAAAACGAGCGAGAGGTTCAGAACATGCAGACGTTATCGCTTTCTAACAGACCATAGGTTTAATTTAAAAAACACAACCGAATTGAGAACCCCCTCGTAAAAAGAGGGGGTTTTCAATTCGGTTCCCCCTCCTATTTTAAGTCGGTTAAAAATGGTAAAAAGATTTAACTATATACACATCAAAAGCCACCACTGGATTCAACTGCACACTAGGTATGATCATCAATCAATCACATCGACAGCTTGCTCAGTGGATTCACGATTCCTGGTTTTGTAGGAATTTCGGGATAAAATGAAGCTATACAGGGTGTAACAGAAAGGTGTAGTCATATTTTTGGGGATTGTTAGAGACATCATTCTGAGCAACTTTCACTATGAAAATGAAACCGATTTGATCAGAGCAACATTAATTTTCACTTTTCTATACAAATCCGCTGACCGCCCGGACCAAAAAGCAATAAAAAATAAAGTTGCTCTGATCAAATCGGTTTCATAGTAAAAGTTGCTCAAAATGGTCTCCCTAACAACTCCCTAAAATATGACGACACCCTTCTGTTACACCTTGTATGTTAGGACTATGATTTGGCTACAGTGATGGGGTTTGGAAGCTTCTGTCAGATCTGAATGCAGTGTAGGAAGAGGCTATCAGATATCTGTAATAAAGTACTTTTAAATACAGAAATGGGAGTTCATGGTACACTTCTTCATTACATTTGACTCTCTTTTTCGTGATAGATATTGTATGTATGTAGTTTTGTTAATTTTGTACATATGTAGGTGTATATATTTGCATATTGTGTATTTATTTAGTATTATACTGTTTTATAAGTAGAAATCTATATTTATTCATACTTGTCATTAGTTTTAGTCATTTGTGCACTGACTTCCCTATCTTTATCTGTTTTTTTCCTGTCATCCCTAGGTTTGCTGGAAGAAATCTCTTTTTAGAGATAAGCTCGCCTTTGTACATATCTTTCCGTAAATGTTACGTGTTTTTTTTTTATGTTTTTTGTGCAATAAAGTTTAAATGAAATGAAATGACTCAGTAGATGTGCCAAATGTTATTTGTTTTCTGGCTCGCCTGGCCATTACGTTTGCAGCTTGGTTTGACCCTTGAAAATCCGTGACCTACAAGTCAACATAACAAGTTTTATAGTTTTCTAGAGTACGAGTTTTAAAGAAACACAAAACCGCTAACACAGTACACACGTATCGCTAATACGGAGCAGCTATTAAAATAAAGTGTTGCAATCTGAGCGTGAGCTGATAAACTAGCTACATCTGGTTGGTATGTTCCCGTCTCGGGATTGGTCAGATGTTTTTTAGGCGTGATGTCACGGGCCCTTCGCTCGAGACTAAACAGTCAAATTCCTCGAGTGGCGGTATACAATTAAATCTCCCGCGTACTATACTACACCCTACTGGGCCCGAATTCTACTGTTCACAAGCATACGACAAGCTTGGCACAAACTTCAATACGAGGTATTTGGTATTCTACTAAAACCGGAATCCGATTCACAAGCGTCAGCGTGAAGCCAGCGTACTCCGTATTCTACCGTCCAAAACGTACTTACGCTGGCGTCAAACTGGCGCCAGCGTAAGAACGTTGGAGAGTAGAATACGAAGTACGCTGCTGTCAAACTGGTGCCAGCGTTAGTACGTTTTGGACAGTAGAACACGAAGTACGCTGGCTTCACGCTGGCGCATGTGAATTGGATTCCGGTAAATAGTAGAATACCAAATACCTCGTATTGAAGTTTGTGCCAGGCTTGTCGTATGCTTGTGAACTTAGTAGAATTGGGCCCCTGTAGGTGTGTATAGTACGCGGGAGATTTAATTGTAAATCGAGGAATTTGACTGTTTAGTCTCGAGCGAAGAGCCGTAATTCTGCAAGCGAATAGCATGTCTATAGGTATAGCGAGAGCACAAAATGCAGGGTGCCGGATTCCGCAAGCAAGTAGCTTGTTGTCAATAGCTATAGCGATACCCCTCGCTATAGTCACTGTCATACGAATCGCTTGCAAAATCACGGCCCTGGAGTCGCCTACAGGAATGGCATGCAAAGCAAACCGGAATTTCGCGCCCTCGATATTGCCGTGGGGTTCAGTACGCGACTCAGGGCCCAGACGATGAACGCTACTTAAATCAACTGTTGACAGATGCTGACATGTCTGCAGTTGCGAATTTAACACAAGGGACTAATTTTACCTCTAACCTTACAAACCCAAAGCCAAAACATATAAAAACAAAACATCCACCATTGTTTGTTCAAAGGATCGTGTAACAGAAATAAAGAAAATAACAGACGCGAAACAACTCAAAATTCAACGCATGCGCACGTACAGTCGTGGATATCGTGGAATACCCTTTTAACGATGAAGGTTCTTATTTCGTGTGTACTAAGAACTGCATTTTGAGTATCTCGATCGATCTGAACAAGGCTGTACCGTACCGTACTCTTTTATTTTACTGCTGCACTGTTAAAACACATCTGCGATTGGTAACGCGAGAATTTAATATTATACGCTCGGAAAGTAAAGTAGATAAACTACTACTAACTACTACTAACCTAGATAGGTACTACTAACATTAATAAAAGTATCACTTGTCATTCATAACATAACATAGCGTCACGCCTTTTGCCGTACGGGGTGGCAGAGGCACAACTGTGCCCACTTTTAGCCAGTTTTTCATTACTCCATTTTGCGTGACAGGGGGCTAGCCCATCGCCGAGAAATTAAGGTTTCCTCAATGATTTCCATTCAAAAAAATAAAATTCTAAAATGTCCATCACCGTTAGAACGTCCGATATTGTACTTTAGATAAATTATTACTTATCTCATTGGTACATGGTCGGCATCGGGATTCGAACCTGCATCTCCTGCGTGAGAATCAAGCGTAAACCCACTATACCACGGAGCTCTTCACGTGTCATTGTTAAGAAAATACATCACTTTTAACATTCATAGAAATATCGATAATTTTCCTTCAAACTGACGAATTAAAAGGTAATTAGGGTTCCGATCCCTAAAAGGAAAAAAGGAAACCTTATAGGATCACTTTATTGTCCGTCTGTCACGACCCCTTTTCTCAGGAACGAGTGGAGGTGGAGGTTATCATGTTGAAATTAATATCGATTATTCAGGTCTATGGTTCCTTGGAGCTGTGAAAAAATTAAACTTCTAGGTCCACGCAATCAAAAGATACTGCGATATTATGACATAATTTTACTGGTTTTGTATGAACTCGCGTGGAACTCGCAAGGGAATCAAAACCTATAGGGGACTTCCGGCTGGCCTAGGGTCATAAAATTTGGAATGAAGGAAGGTCTTATAGCACAAGTAAAGGAAAAAAACTGAAAGCTGCAAATATCTGTCTTTCTAAAAAAATATTCAATTTGGTTTACATGGATGACATCACACTTTAGTTTTTTAATGTGGAAACCTAATTACACGTGATACGCTCTCCAAGTGTGATCGGAACCCTTGGTGCGCGAGTCCTACTCGCACTTGGCCGGTTATTTTTGTATTCGGCCCAATGTACAATGCTATAAACCTAAAACCTTATAACAACTGCCAACAACACAAGTATTAGTCATCCGCAACCCATGAATGTGCCCAACAAATCCAGCTCATGTGTGTCCCATTAACTAGTTTGTATGAGGACAAAGAGATATTATCGTGGTATAGGCCCATTCATTCATACCGCGCCATACAAAACGCACGTTCATACAATTTGTGCTCGGATTCGGCTGGCTATTCAGGGATAGACGGATAGCGTAAAGCCTATGTTCGTAACTAGATCATGCACGTGACTCTGTCCGCACGGGACTCCATAAAAATACATTAATAATCGACACAGAATTAAAAACTTTTTGGTAGCTTCCTAAAGTCTTGAGCATTAATCATATAAGATACCCTGATTTGCACGAAACTTTGTTATTTAAGCATATCCTTAGCATTAGAAACAAATGACAAGCCACAAAAAATTTAGAACTCGCCGATCAATTAGTTGACAATTTTAAATCCCAAAATGTTGTCCAACTCAGATGCAGTAGATGTTTAGTAGAGTAGTAGTCTCCTATTCGCAGAATCTCCTTACTACATATACCTCTAAGAGCGAATTTTACCAATTTATTCAGGAGTTGAGCAAAAACACGTTTCACTAACCCTTAAGGCACGACTAACGACGTTAGGCATCACCTAAAGTTACGATACGAATTTGGGAGGGCGTAGTGCTTAGGTGCCCCTAAGCTGACACATGTGACAGTCTCATGTGATAGGCATGCGATCATGGACTTATTAGTAATAAGTCCATGCATGTGATAGAGTGACGAAAAAACCATGGACAACTGTCAAAAAACTATAAATTGTTCGTCGTTAGAGAAAACGGGCAGAGGCCTTCCTCACATGAAGCTACGTGCCAACGACTCATACTTTAGAAGCTGCATGCAACTATTTGACACCTGTTAATATGGTCAAATGAGGTGCATCCCACGTATGTAAGCCAAGAAGCCATTATGAAAACGTCACTTCGGCTGTCAGTTGTTGTATGTAGTGTATTTCAGGTGAATAAAACTCTTTGCTGTTCAGTTGGCGTACATGGTGGCGCCCAGCTTCATTCTTTTATTAACGTGGTTCCACTGTATCTACAGATTTCCAAACGATGCATGTTTTGACTTTGAATCAATTTACATTCCATTGGGTTTTTTTTCGGGTCAGCGCTGACTTCTCGCGAATTCGGAGTCAGTCACTGACCCTGATATACTTTTACTTACTGCACAAAACATAAAAAACACGTAACATTTACAAAAAGGTATGTACAAAGGCGAGCTTATCTCTAAAAACAGATTTCTTCCAGCAAACCTAGGCATGACAGGAAACAACAGATACAGAGAGGGAAGTCAGTGCACAATAAATGACTAAATAAATATACTTCAAACATAATATAATAAGTATACTAAAAATACTAAATAAATACACAATATGCAAATAAATACACCTGACTACATAAACACGTTACATACAATATCTATCACGAAAGAGAGAGGAAGTGCTCTTTATACCAGCCTTTATTCAGCGAAAGTTAGTCAAACAATTAAACAGTCAGTCAGTCAGCCAGCCTGGCCTTTTATACGTAAGAAATCAACACGAGCCATGATTGATCTCTGACCGGGTGGTCTTAATACTCATAAGAAAATGTACCGCAACCCCCCGATTCCATTATATCAGTCCAGGAAAGGACCACCAGCTGACTGAATCAAGGTATGTGTTTGAGACCGATTGACGAAAGCTACCTACGCTAATGATAATGATCAGGGAATCAATCACCATCAGTCATTAGAAATCTCTTTTTAGATGTAAGCACAGACACTATAATATTATACTAGTACAGATAGACCACCTAGAACAAAATATGACACCGGCGTAAACTGAGATGCTACGGAAGCTTCTTTAGTTCGAGGCCATTATCGCTATACCCTATCCAACATAGGATGATCTCTGACAGCTGTCAGTGTCAAAACACGCCTATGAAGTATCGTATTTTTCGACGGTAAAATGTATAGAGACAATTAACATACTTTATTGGCAAATAGTGACGTGCTACACTTATCGTAAGACAAGTTATCGATCTTGACTCGAAACATATAATAGAATATTGAAAGACATCGACAGAACTAGAAAAAATATGGATGAAGATTGGGAGCGTGACGTACGAGTCGACCAATCTACCCAGGAACTGATTATAAATCTACAACACTGCTCCAGCGAGTCCGAATCAGACTTTGATGATGGTGATTTGGGCTGTGAATCGATTTAACAAGAATAAAAAAAAATGTTACAACATACTTTTGTTTCATTTGCTAGATACATTCAGAAATTTTAGTTAGAATATCGATAATTTGTATCGACATTATCCCCATGCCCAGTAAAGTCACAGTGACAAGCTGTCAGAGACCGTCCTATGTCAGATAGGGTATAAGATATAGAATTTATTCTAAGATTAGCGCCACCTAGAAGTACGTTAGCTGAACCCATGGCGTTTAAAGTACAAATTTTACTCCTCACGCCATCTCTTTTTTACGAAGGGTTACAAATTCTAATTTGTATGGGATGAGCACCCTGTGATGTAAGCTCATAAGTTGTAGTGCAACTGTATACTAATAATATCTAATAATCTTGGAATACCATTAATTAATGTGTACTGTATTTGTCTAGCGCATTGGACTAACTAGTCTGTAATGCTATACAATTTAATTTGAATAATAAATAAAAATAAAATATAAAAAATAAGAGCTGTCGGATTTGAAGGTTGTTAGTTTAGTGCCTTTAGTTCCTCTAGTTTAGTGGTTTGACACCTCAAGAATAGCCCACAGTGTCAGTAAAAGTAGCACTTAAGTTGGTTTAAGCGTTTTCAATCCGGAAATTTTTAAGTCAAAGATGCACCTTTTTGTTCGAGCCGTTACGGTGTTCATACAAGATACGAAGAAACTTTTTGCCCGACCTAACATGTTCGATGCGTAAATGAGACTGGCTGGTTACCCCACTGCACATAAACCGACGCGCCGTAATGGTTGCCGGTTCGCCTTCACACACTTATTAAAATTCGTGATCAGCCGGCATATGCGTTTTGTGACTCACAGGTGCACACACTGGCTACATTTTTGATCACATTACAGTCATAAAAATCTCGAAAAATAGGTAAGTATCATCATGGGGTTTGGTTAACCTAGTATGGACCATTGGCGTCATTTTTTTAATTCGCGGCCACCGATATCTTTATCATTATTTGGTAGCAGTATCTTAATGTATTATATTTAAAAGAAGCATTGCTGTGAAGTAAACCATTTCGAAGCTGGCTGAGATAATAATAGAGCTTCAAGTGTGGCTTCAACTAACACTTTTCGAACCGAAAAAAGTTTAAAGTGAGATATCTCAGCCCCGAAATGATTTAGCTATTGTACTCCATAGTAAGATTAGGTTATTTTTATTTGCTCTTTCAAAATTTATAACTTTTATGATTGGCCGCCAATACTCCAAATCGAACAAACTCTATGGAAACGTCAAAACAACGCCAACATCTTTATCATTGCTTTACATGACAAATTACATATTTAATAAAAGATGTTTTTTGGTACATAATGGTTTCGTATTCTTTATTGCACGGTAATTTACAAGGAATTAAATAACATGTAATGGGCAAAGGAGAACTTATTTCTAAAGAGATATTTCTTCCAGCAAACCTAGGCAGTACAGGAAAGATGGTGCTGAGAGGAATGCTTCAACTTTAGCTTGTTCAAAATGGAATTGTGTGTAATAAATTAACCTAATAAAAACAAATAATTTGAAAGTAAAAGTTTGATGACCACTTTCATAAGACAAGTGCCTCTCAAACTATGTGGGTGATTTAAGTGGTGGCATAATTATAGCTCAATAAATTAAACCTCAAGGTATAGTAGGCGTGTGGTAAGCCAAACCACTTGTTTTTAACCACTCACGAAAATAGAGGGGAGTGTTATACAAGTAAAGCGTCTGTCCGTGGCACCTTAGCAAAATGGATGGACGGATATTGATGAGGTTTTGTTGTTGTTGCTACTATGAGTGGTTTACTACGTTGGTTGTTAAATCCGTTCAGTCAGAGGTTCAAAAACTATCAGCAAGTAGCAAAAGATGATCATTAAACTACTATACTTCAAAACGAACACTTCTAAGATTATTATTTTTATTATAGTGTTTATTATTTTTACTATTGTGTTGTGCAAATGCTTCATTTTGACAAATTTATGTAATTAATGTAATCAATGTTATGTATTAATTTAATTTACCCTCATGGTATCATCTTCATATTATTTAAATTGACATAATTTTTAGTGAATCAATCAATTTGTACTATATTTTGAATCTATAATTTTTGACATGTAACATACGGTTATGAATAAATGATTATGATTATTTATTTATTATTTAATTATTTATCCACAATTACATTATCTTTACCTAATGCGATAGTGTAGTATATCTATTTGATTGATTACATAATAATTGTATTGACCGAAAATATCCTTCCAACCGTTTTCGCAACTGACATTCGCAACCAGTTTGGAATTAGGAATTTTTACTCTTTGTTTGCAACCAGTTGCGAAACAAGAAAACTAGGCAACAAGGCAACTAGGCGTCTTGATGATTCAGTTTCGCAACCAGTTGTGGAAAAGGAATACTTTTCCCTATTCGCAAGCTTTGATCACCGTTATCACTAAATATCGATATGTCGGCGGCCGATCCTAGAATCGGGCACATCATGATGTGCCTCGCCATTTCATGATATGCCCAAGCCATTACTGGGCATATCATGTTTTAACGAAAACATGACTTTCTAAACCCATTTTTATTTAGCACTACGTGATGTTTTTTGTGTTATACATGTCAAACAAACACGAAGACTACCTATTCGGGGGCTTAGCTGCGCTCGCTCCTTTAGTCTTCACCTAAGCTACCGCAGTGTTTGCCTTAAAAGATTTCATCGTTTCATGTTATTTCACATCATGATGTGCCCAATTCTACGATCGGCCGCCGACAGGATGTCAACAGAAACGCAAGGACGATTGTCCAGCAAAATGCCCATCTTTAAAAAGTTATTCCAGCAGTTTGAGATACTTCCTGAATCCACAAAAAATATATCTTATAAAACCGTCTCTTGGCTAAAAATTTAGTGTTTGAAAACATCATAATGCCACTGTGATACGATTCGCGTACAGAATCGCGGCCCTGGTATTGCATAAAGCAGCTGTTGTCTCTATAGCAGTTGAACAGTAAACGCCCTTACTAGTGGTTGAGGGCATACTTTGTATTTTATCGCGTGAGATAGAACACAATTGGGGTAAGTAATGAACTTAGATACAATCTATTACTGGTGCAGGAATTGTTTGGCTCGTATACATGATGTAATCGGGAAGTTCGCAAAATAATATAGTTGTGCTTATGCCTACTGGAACTATCTGAAATAACCAAATCTGTAGCAGAATGTGCTATGGCGGCGATGGGCTTAGGGCCATTTCATTGAGTATTAAATCAATGGATAAACATTTTGAATGTGCCTCTGCCACTAGTATAGAAATAAGCGTATTGCTAAAGCGTACCTGCCTGTACTATTGTGCCACTATACCGTACCGAACGGGCATCCAAACTAGCTTTTTTGGCGGAACTGAGGTACGCTACGCACACGTCTAGACCTTTGAGCGGCGCCTACCAAGCTAGTAGCTAGTCAAGTCATGCATGCATTCTCCTGTTACAAACACTATCACATATAACTGTATCCGAGGTGGAATCCACACCGCGGCGCTCCATCAACCATTGCGACCTGCCTCGCCTCGGCACCAGAGAGTGTCGATTCTTATATTTGTAACTTGACACACTGCCGCTGTCGCTGCCACCTTATAGTTTTGTGCTGTCACCCTATTAATGACCCCACTGAGGTTCACAGGCCTTTATCCGGAAGTGAGTAAGATGAGCCATACTCCACCACGCTGGCTCAGTGAGTTCGTGGAGGGGTATCGCGCAGTAACAGTGAAAATTACTATTTATTTAGTGTGCTATCCAAAGACATATAAAGACTTATATATGCTAAGTAAGTCTTATGCTTTCTATTTTATACTATTTGTAGTGGACGCACACACACAATATATAACCATAAATAGTATTATAGATATAATTTATAAAAGTCATACGTAATTATTGATCTCATAATTCATAATTTCTTTATTGCTTGGAAAACAATGTGATATAGTCTTAAAACAAAGGTAAATAGGCAAAGGCGAGCTTATCTCTAAAAAGAGATTTCTTCCAGCAAACCTAGGCAAGATAGGACAGATTGATCTCATTTCCTCGTTATAAATTAAAATACTAATAATGTTATCGTATTAGGTACGTTATATGAAACCTGTGCTAGATATTTAAGTAAGTTTGTAAGAAATTGCAGTGCCCTTACAGCGTCCATTGTCGGGACCTCCTTATTTTAAGAACCTGTAAAACCACAATGTTGCAATAAATATTTTAGAATTTTGGAATTTGGTATTTTGCGGCCACTATTATAGCCCATTCTTGTTTAGGCTATGGCTATACATAACTAAAAGAGTTAAATAACATATCAACTATTTAGCATAAAGTAATCAAATAAGCCATACTAAAACAGTCAGTGCACAGGCGCTAACTCAGACCTTCACAACAAATACATTGTGCCACATATTTGTACTTTAGTGTTAAGAGATAAGGCCGAAAAGAGGGCAGCTGTAGCTTTTGTACAGACAAGCATTGTAGTGTTCTTGTTCCTCAATGCAACCTATTTGCATTAACTACTAAACTGACCTAGTTGGGCGCAGAGAGCGTTGCACCCAAATTGTGAACACACAAACGTCACGCCTTCTCCCATATGGGGCGGCGCAGGCACATTTGTGTCCACATTTACACTGAATACTCCATTTTCAATGTAGATTCAAGTATTCAATTATTCAAAAACCTTTAATATTTATTGCCTTAAATTACATGTTTTAACCCTCACACTCCCAGGAGCTACTGGTCCATGAAGGAACTTATGAAGGGTAACCTTCCGCTGACCCTCAAGCACAAGCTCATCAACATGTGTATCCTGCCTATCCTAACCTACGGCGCTCAGTCATGGTCTCTGACCGAACTTCAGTAGTCCAAAATTAAGGTTTTTCAGCGAGCAATGGAGCGCATCATCTTAAGTGTTTGTACGACGGACCGCATAAGGACCATACTGCGCTCCTTAACCTGGCATTGCTGATGTGGGTGCACAGACCACTAAGCTAAAATGGAACTGGGCCAGCCACGTAAGTCGCATGCACCCAGATAGATGGGCGAAAATCGCCACTAACTGGGTGCCACAGGACGGATACCTGTATAGAGGCAGGCCTAAACGGAGATGGGACGATGGGCCTCAACAAGTTTGTGACGGGGTGGCCAGAGGTGGCACAGACCAGGGAAGTGTGCACGAAAGAGGGGGAGGCCTTTGTCCAGCAGTGGGACACCTTAATCAAATCAAATATTTATTTATTTCACAAAAGAAAACAATTAATATAGGTATTTAAATATTATGTGAAGATATATGTGCAAAATTAAAATTAAACAAAAGCAGTACTTGTGATCCCCATCGTGGGGATCATACAGAGGAGAAGAGACTGACTGATTTAATAGCTAAGTAAAAAAAATGTAACAGAGTGATTCTGCTAAAATATGAACATATTTGAAAGTCTCTTTTTCAGCAACTTTTACGTCATTTCTATTCAGAATCACGAGCTCTTCTCACCCCGGATGAATCTCACCTATGGAGAATAAAAGTGTCCCCAAAATTCCATATAATTGTATATTTTTGTTTCCACTTAGTCACTATCAATACAAATCATCTGTAAAATCGTGGAGAAATAGGACAAAATAAATTGGGACATATTTTTCTCCATGGGGGTGGGAAGGGCTCCTGATTCTGAATAGAAATGACGTAAAAGTTGCAGAAAAAGATCAAGATTTGTCAGGACTTATTTTGGTGGAATCACTCAATAAAGTACATTGAACCTTTCTAAGTTACCTAAAGTTGAAATTCCCTAAAATGTTGCATTTTTCCTGTAAATCGTGTGCCCATGGATTGTAAATTAAACCAATTAAACCACTAAAGATCCAACCAATTAAAGAATTAATTACAAACAACAAAATATATATATATTTGACAAAATGTCGTAAATAAGGTTTTGGTTAAGGTTTGGTTTTTGAGATAATTAGTTTTATAATATGTAAATAAATATGAGTAAATTATGCAAACTGAAGTATCCCAGAAATGAATGATGAATGATACGACATTTTAAGAACGAGTACGTATTTGTTGTTTGTAATTGAATTTACAATTGATGGACATATGTTTTGCATGAAAAATGCAAAATTTTAGGGAATTTTAATTTTAGATAACCAAGAAAGGTTTGATGTATTTTATTACAAATAATCTCAAAAAACTATCTTAGCATGTTATGATATGTATTTTAATACTTCAAAATTTTCTCCAAAATTGGGATAAAATTAGAAAAGACAATCAAAGGCGAGAGTTGTAATTAAAATTTTGTATCAATTTAAGTTTGTAATTTTTTTTTATTTTATGTTTTACTTGATTCTTCCCATGATACCAGTTTAATATAGATATGACGGTTTACTTAATGATCAATTAAGGATTCCTAAAGATTATTCAAGACCATTTCCTAGCAATTGAGCTAATAAACATACTTCACAAGAATCTCAAGGACTATTCACTTAGAGTTGTTACACTAGTATGTAAAGTAGGAAGATATCATGCAAGTGCTAACAAATTAGCATGAAGCTTTATGTAATAAACGATGTAGGCTTTGATGTTACATGAAACATTTAACATAATGTAGGATCTTACAATGGATTTTTGTAATGAGATATGAGATTTTCCAAAGATGTTGGTTCAAATTTGTGCAAAACTTGTAGTTACATTAGTAGTAGGTACTTATATTATTATTTTAGTTTCATAGTAGAGAGAATGATGATTATTTGTTTTGAACAAAATCTTATAACTTTCTTATGGGAGTTCTAGGCTGGTTTTTAGACCAAAATCGTAAGACCGATTAATGATGATGTGATCCGACCGATTAGAGTCATGGCAACTGCTTCAACTTGTCGTTTAATAGACGTCGCTCGTGGGCTCGCACGTGGCATAGGTAGCCAATCTTCCAAAGACCAAAAGATATTTTCAAGTAACTTTAGCTCAAGTTGGTTGGACTCCCAAATAGTTGGTTTAGAATGGGATTAGTAACCTCGCTACCTTACGTAGATACGAAACTTGGTGAAAAATCAATAATTGTACCAAAAAAATACAAACGATGGCGTCCAAAAACTAGGTAAGTCGCGGATTTTTGCACTCAACAAGTGCAATCTATTACGTAACTCTGCATTAATTAGTGAATACTAGCAAATAAGAAATACAAGAGGCCGGTACGCACCCATCTTGTTACGAAGTTTGGAGATCTTATGTTGCCGATGAAAATGAAGATTTATCACAAAAAGCACCTTCGCATCATTACAAACTTCACGGTTTCTGTCACAAACACAATTGTTCTGATATTCGGAGATATTACAGTCCCCAGATTACGATAAAACTCGAGAAAATCGAGAAAAACCTAAATTGTTGCAGTCTGCTGTTAACGCTAAAATTTGACAGACAATGCGACTGCGTTCAAGTTTGAAAGATGGTTGGTTATTTTTTTGTACGGATGCGTTCGATCTTTCCGAGGCAAGAGATCTCTCAGACAGAACCGTGACAGAACAATAACTACCTACAAGATCATAGCCCGCTTCGCCGCGACCCGTACACGTGATCACATCACGTCTCAGTATGAAATGAATGAAAATCTGTCTTAAAGGACTTCTAGACTAGACGGTCGGACGGAACCTTTGGACGGAACCAACCGCGCGCCTACCACCACACCACACCGTTGCCTTGGTTGGTCGGGTCTACCGAATGTACACGATTGGGTAGTTGACTCAACTATACCCTATCCAACATAGGATGATCTCTGGCAGCTTGTCACTGTGACTTTACTAGGCATGGGGATAATGTCGATACAAATTATCGATATTCTAACTAAAGTTTCTGAATGTTTCAAGCAAATCAAACAGAAGGATGAACATGTTTTTATTCTCAGTAAATCAATTCACAGCCCAAATCACCATCATTAAAGTCTGATTCAGACTCGCTGGAACAGTCTTGTAGATTTATAATCAGTTCCTGGGTAGATTGGTCGAATTGACGTACGCACGCTCCCAATCTTCATCCATAATTTTTATTGTTCTGTCGTTGTCTTCAATATTGTTTATTGACCGAGCGAGCGAAGCGTCTCCGTTTCAGGTTTGGGCAAAAATGCTTTCGTATGTCTGTCCGGTTGTTCTCCTCTACAGGTCGCATTTATGAACCGATTCTCGTGAAATTTTGTGAGCAGGTTGGAAAAATAAATAGAATTTTTTACTCGAGCCAGTTATTAGTTTTTTTTCAAAATGGCGGAAATATGGGGTTTTAAAATGTAAAAAAATCGCTACAACCCAAACGGCTCGATGGATATTAACAAATGAGGTGTCGTTGGATTCGTAAAGACCATGAGAGTGAAACAGACTATATAATTTTAGTAAAAAGTCAATAGGTTGTATTAAAGATCGCGAAATGTAGTTTACAAAGTTATTGGTGCGGCTACTTTCATACTGCATGTACGTAACCGCAGGTACATTCATAAGTTTGTATGTGTTATTGAAAGAAAATTATTGTGTGTTAGCAGTTCAGCTTTCCCACCGACATACTCGCGAGGTCTACAGCTCACAGAGCCACTAGTATGTTCCGAGTCAAGATCGATAACTTGTCTTACGATAAATGTTGCACGTCACTATTTGCCAATAAAGTATGTTATTTGTCTCTATACATTTTACCGTCGAAAAATACGATACTTCATAGGCGTGTTTTAACACTGACAGCTGTCAGAGATCATCCTATGTTGGATCCACTATAATAAAAACAACAGACTGTCTAGTGTAAGTTGGCGTGTGGCAAGAAAACGTACTAATTTATCCAACCCGATTCCAACCTGGCTCACAAATCACGAGAAATGCGACCTGTAGACATTGAACTACTATTACTTGGTAGCTCAATGCCTGTAGAGGAGACCAGACAGACATTCGAAAGCATTTTTGCCCAATCCTAAAACGGTCAATTACTTTGTATCTCTCTGGGGAGCGAGCAAGTGGTCCAACGTCGGAATTTTAGATATATTTTTTAGTCCAGACCATGTTAGTATTTATTAGGTCATCAGAAGCCCAAGACAACACCACCGAAGTTGAGACTTGGGCCCTCTACTATTTGGTGGGCAGGCAGCAAGAGAAAAATAGAATATCATACCGGTAGCGCCATCTGCTAAGTAATTTAACTTTATCGAAACTAGTTACGCTACTCGCCGCTAGATGACTCTTTGTGTACTATGCTAGCTATTGTATCTATTGTATGACCATCTATGACTATGACTATCATCGTCGTCAGAGTATTTGTGGGAGGTGGGGGACAACGGCACGGAAAAAATATGGCGTTCCGTTGTCCCCACCTGGGGGACAGACAGGGGGTGGACAACGGGACTAAACCAACTTTCCTAGTAAAAACACAATTTAACTGAACCAGAGAGATGGCACCTACCTCGCCCAACGCATCAGCATTGCGATACAGCGAGGTAACGGGTTCATTACCCGCGGGTAGCGGGTAGTAAAAAAAAAGTAAATGTAGCCCATTAATGTCCCCACCGATCACCGAAGGGCACAGGGCTTTACTCGGATCCGAGTAAGATTGAGCCATACTCCACCACGCTGGCTCAGTGCGGGTTGGTGGAGGGGTTCTACGACTACTGCATACTACGAAGTAGTGATAGTAGCCGGGACCTACAGCTTAACGTGCCATCCGAAACACGGAGTGTCCGTTAATGTACTTAAGACAAATTAATCATCTCATTGGTACATGGTCAGACCGGGACTCGAACCTTCATCTCCTGCGTGAGAAGCAAGGTGAAAGCCACTAGACCACGGAGCACGGACTTACTCGGGTACTTACGTACGGGTAGATAGAATAATAGCTTTATTTTGCATCTCAACAATTTTAATTAATTATAATACTTATTCCTAAATTTTCAACTTACACTAATACAATTACATTTTATTAAGTGAAGAGTGTGCTGAAATGATTTCCTAAGGATCTGGACCTTAATTACTACATAAATTGATATCTTGCGTCAACGGCAGTTAACAGTAATTGTGACACACACCGGAGCCCCCAGAGAGCGTTCGACAGCGACGCCTACTGGCACTGGAGCGACGCAGTGCCTACTATACAGGGTGAAATTAAATTAGCTGACGATATTTTAAGACATGATAGTACCCATCATTGTGAAGAACTTTCGCTATGAAACATATGGTCGCAAATGAAAAAAAATTTCGTCTCCCAGTACATTCAAGATTTCAAGTTACTATGGGAGACCCAAAAAATTTTTTCCTTTGCGACCATATGTTCCTTGGGGAAAATTCTTCATAATGATGGGTACTAACATTCCCCAAAATATGGTCAGCTAATTAAATGTCACTCTGTATAGTTGCAGCGTTTTCTGGAGCGAGACAAAGACCTAAAATCTGGATTTCATCACTACTACGCCTTCCTTTCCTTTAGTTCCCAAATAAACAAATAAACGGTGCCAGGCGTTCTAGGCACCCTCCTGCCCGGCAGCGATCTGCACGAATTTTTTATTTAGTTTAGTTAGTTGTTAGTTTATTTACGTTAATTTGTTAATTTAACGAAACTAATAATCGTCTACCGCCCATACTTGAACGGCGCCGGCGGAGCGTTGAATGAGCGACAATCTCGGTAATAATCAGCGGGGTTATACTCCTTCCTATCTATCTTGAACCAGTGGAAGTAATCTGTGGAAAACATAAAAGATAAGCATGGTACAGTGCTACATGGATGTTTTGGCACGTGGCCAAGGGTCGGAACTAACGCAATCAATCCAATCAATCAATCGATCTGATCGATCAATGTTGCAGTGGCGCCCACCTGTCAGTTTCACTTTTGTGCCAAAACATCTAGGTATGTAGCATTTATTTATCTTGCTTGTCACGCAGGAGATGCAGGTTCAAACCCCAGTGCTGACCATGTGAGAATGAGATCATTTATCTACATTAAACGGATGTACCAACGGTGATGGAAAACATCGTGAGTCTTCAGTACTCCATAACTGCGGCGATGGGCTTGCCCTTGTCACGCAAAATGGACTGTTGAATAAATGTTATTTTGTTCAGGAATACTGTATCTTACTGTCCTGGTCACCGAAGTAGTCGTGGCAGTAAAGCTTCATAATGTCACATATGCTGCCATGGAAGGTGTTATTGGTCTGCCATTCCCATCCATGGAAGTGAATACCGCTGAAATGGCATAGTGTTTCTGGCCTGCGGACACAAAAACAATGGCGACTGGAGAGGTAGGAAAATAAACGGTGATGAACAGAGTGATCCTAAAAGGGTTCCTTTTTTAACTTTTAAGCATCGGAACCCTAAAAACAAGACTCGGACGTTTTATCTAAGTCGACGAAACCCGTTCTTGGACGTTTTATGTTTCGAATTCAAAGTACTGAGAAGTTGTTCTTAGAAAAATATTTGGTTTGTCAAATAGAAGTATTTGTTAAAAGCAACGCGGGGGCGGTTCAAAAGCAACCCAAGGCTTTTATGTGGCTGATCCAAACGCTTGCCAAACCTCTACAGCCCGTCACGTGTGGTTATTGAGCTTGGATTGGTGTTCGGAGGCTTTGTAGTATGTTTTACTTAAGTGGGCGTGTGGAGTTTGCGGCAAACGGCAAACGGCTGGATCCAGCATGACAACATTAACTCAGGGCCTTCATTCCGCTATTTAGATTACAATTCATTGATAATTCAATGATATCTACTCAAGTCAAAATATAGTCCGGTCAATTTTTAAGCTTAAAATAAGGGTACCCTTGCATAAATTCCCAGGAACCTGAAAATTTTGCATGAACGTTAGGGACACCATTTATAATGAATTTGTAAAAAGTCCCCATCGATCCCAGTGTGAAAAAAAACCTTCTTTTGAACTTTGACCTTGAATAAAACATTTTGCACTTATGGGGACTTTTCACAATTTCATTATAATGGTGTCCCTAACGTCCATCCAAATTTTCAGCTCTTGGAACTTATGCAGAGATGCCCCTATTTTTTTAGCTTAACGTGACAGTGTTCGGCGCCTTTATATACTCAATGCCACCCTGGCAGTCCACAGACATCTACTGCAGTCAAGAATGTATGGCACTGGGAAAAGAGTGATAAACGCAACAGTAACTATTGTTAAAACCACATTTGCCCAAAGATTCAGCGACTTCCTGAACCCCTTTATCAATAATAAAGCCGCCAAAGCCTGTCCCTTGCGTGACCTAACGTTCTATGAAGGTAAGCGAGCACTAAAGCTATGGTTGCTGAGCAAAAATTACCAAGATACTGAGGAAATACTCACGATAGGTACTTAGATAAACCCGCGAGCAATAATTATCTATTTTTATACTTATCATTATATTATTTGTTTAATATTATTTTTATCTGTCTGCAATAGTCTGCATGCATTATGTCCACAAATTTTTGGATGAACTTAATTAAAATAGCTTATTTTTAGCTTACTTTGCTATAAATGTCTAGGTACCTACAATCATGCTTACTTTACCATACCTTCCACTCCAAACAATTAACAGGTCAGAATGGGATCCCACGACACAGGATTTTCCTAGTGTGGGAACCATGGGCACATCAAATTTGAATTGTAAAAACCAGCAATACCTTTTAGTGTAACATTTTACTAAATAAATAATTTCTAATTCTAATTTCTAATATCTGAAAAGTCAGATCATTGAATGGTCAGCGAATTGTAATGTAAATAGCGGAATGACTCCGCTGGTGACATGCCGTGGATCTTACGTGATGACCTCCCAGCAGTTCATAAGGTCGCGCACACAAGGAGTTATGTTGAACGAGCCGCGAGCAATAGAGTCGAACTTAATCTTCTGAAACGTTCTCGTCGGCTTATCGATATTCTGACCGACGGACAGCAAATCTGAAATAAGATTAAATAAATGGTCAAGTGCACACACACTCACAAATCACACTTTTATACGTAATTGTTTAAGTAAAATTAAGATTCTTCTTATAAAATAAAAGTAGGTATGATGTCATCCATGTAAACCAAATCATCTGTCAGAAAGACAGTATGCAGTTTTTAGATTTTTGTGCCAAATTTCATGGTTTTAGGCCAACGGGAAGAAGGTATACCTACTCTACTTTAGGTTTTGAGTCCCTTGTAATTGTGATTGCTATGAAAATACAAAAATTTTATAGCAATCAAATACATAGGAATAATTGCACCGCCCATATATTATTCTGAGGTCCTCTATACCTACTTGACTTGCTATGCAAAATTTCTGGGGCGGCTCACGCCCCGCCGCTCAGAATTATTCTGACATGCTTGTTATTCGACTTGCTAGCTACGTGAAATTTCCAAGGAGGCTTGACTTGCTAGCTATGTGAAATTTCCGGGATGGCTGACGCCGCTTTTGTGTTCTTCTGAGGTAGGTACTTACTCGTTACTCGACTTGCTAGCTCTGTTAAAGTTGACCTCTTGAACTGTACTACAGCTAACTTGACCTTTCCCCAAAAACTGCGCCTGATAGGTAAATTGTAGGTAGCTATGTGCAGATGCAGATGCACCCTGAAAGTAATCCTGGAGGCGCCCGTGGCTCGGAGTAATAAGTTTTGCCTCAGGCCGCAAGAATCAAGATTTTTTCATGTTTGGCGGAACGTAGCTAGAACGGCTTTTATTTTAGTGAGCATGTAGAGGACAGAGCATTTTGTAGAGGATAAAACAATATATATATATATATATATATAGTTGACGAAATTAATTACTTACAGTAAGACGACAAGACGACAGGCACAAAAATTCTTGTTATCAGCCACATAGTGCTGGACCGTCACCATCGCCATTAATTAGTGGAACTGAGATCGAGTTCTAATTAGCATCTATGCTTATAGTTGAAAGACTTCACTATACATGGTGTAATAAAAATTAAAATTAAAAAAAAAATTGGTTGCCTGTAAAGTCGGTATACGGGCGAAAGTTTTACGTGACAACGACTTTGAGTGGTAAAATAATTTTTTATCACACCTGCTCTGAAAATACATACTAATTATACCAATTAGAGGGAAGAAACGCCTTTATCCCGCCCTTCAAATCCTTTCATCCCAAGGTATGGAAGTTTGTATGAAAATCCTTCCGACCCAAGGGTGGGAAGTATGTATGAAACTCCATTATATACCCGGTTTTTTTTATTTTTATTTGTCAGCAGTCATACTGCAAAGAGACTTTAACTGTCTACTAATTAAATTTCAAGTAAATTGTTACTGGCCACATACAGTTTTTTTTTACCAGTTACCAACCTCCTTGGTGCATACAGAAAATTAAACGAAATTATTTTTGTATATAAAACGCGCGGAATCACGGAAGAAGTGGCTGCATGACCTTATGATCTTAGCCTACTCCAGAAACGGGCGAATAAAAAAAAGGAAAAGCCCGCGCATTTTCGCAAAAACTTCGAGCAATACATTTTCAGAAAATGAAGTCGTTTTCTTTTCCTTTTGCCAACGTATGAAATTTTCATAAGTACTGCAGATTTCTATGCATTTATGTCTATAATTTTCCTCGTAGGTGTAATAAAAAGCACTATACATACCTCAGGATAAAGTACAGTTCCATACCTCAAATGGTTTGCGCCATAATCTCGGTATGGAACTGTCACTTTCTTCCCTCTGAAGTAATGTACTATTAATGTGAATATTCATTCGTATAGTAGGAAGAAGGATGAAATAATAGTACCTAACAATTAAAAACATTTATTTATACAAAGAATTATATTTACTGGGTTATCATGTCTAAGCGCCTGCGTCAGATAGTTTTATGTCTGTCTCTCTCGCTCTTAGGCGGGCTAACCATGCCCGAGTGGAAGGGACGCGTGCCTCTCACTCGCTCTCATTGTGAGCGCATAACGTGAGCGGAGCGTAACGCAGTTTCTTGAAGTGTCACCCGGCAAACCAATTTATAAGACGTTGTCACGTCAAAAATAGTTTTTTTCGGGGAATTAGAATATACCTAGAAGTCCTAGGAACTTGCCTAGCTCGACGCATCAGCATCGCGACGATATCGACACGGCAAGCGGTGCCAGCGGCGGGCGTTTTGTTTTGGGCACCCTCCCGCCCGGCAGCGATTTGACAATTTAAACCTAAGTCTAGGTTTTAATTTAATTTCATTTATACGTCACAAAACAAAAGTTGCCAAGTGCGAGTTAGACTCGCGTGGAGAGGGTTTTGTACAACAGTAATAGGACTAACACCAACAAAATACCCTAAAGTACACTAAAATTAAGTTTTTCATACAAACTTTGCACCCCAGATTTAGGGGGTTAGGGGTTAAAGTTGTGGATTTTGGAGTTTTTATGGAATATGGGTGCAAACATGTGCTTGCATACCAAATTACTGATTTTTAGGACTTCGGTAAGTACCCTAGAGGTTTTTATGACATGCGAATCGGTCATATTATTTCAAAATATGATACAACTTTTTCAAAATACGTAAGTCCTAAAAATATTATAAAAATACATTTACGATCCTCACACCATGCGCTTTAATTTGATATGTTACACGGCATTTTGACGTGACAACGTCTTATAAATTGGTTTGCCGGGTGACACTTCAAGAAACTGCGTTACGGTCCGCTCACGTTATGCGCTCACAATGAGAGCGAGTGAGAGGCACGCGTCCCTTCCACTCGGGCATGGTTAGCCCGCCTAAGAGCGAGAGAGACAGACATAAAAAGTGAAAGGCACATTGTTACTATTATTTCATCCTTCTTCCTACTATACGAATGAATATTCACATTAAAATTATTTTACCACTCAAAGTCGTTGTCACGTAAAACTTTCGCCCGTATACCGACTTTACAGGCAACCAATTTTTTTTTTAATACAATTTATTTACAATAAACAACTAAGACTTAGAGTAAAATAAAAATTTCAGCATATTGGAGTAGCATTCTGTATATGCGGCCGGGTTTTACCTCGCTACATTGCGATGCTGATGCATGCATTTTTTATTTTATTTTTCTCATTTGGCCCCCCAAAAATGGCCCCCATATAACATACGGATTATATCAGGAAAGTGCAGTATTTCGGACATATTAATGTGCAACGACAAATATAACCTACTCTAACTGATCATGCAAGTCAAGATCCAGGGACGTAGAAGACCTGGTCGCCCACGTACATCCTGGCTCCAAAATCTAAGAGAATGGTTCGGGATGAGCACAACATCCCTATTACGGGCCACAGCATCTCGTGACAGAATTCCGTAATTGTCAAGAAACTTCCGATAGGAGAATTTAGGAGATGGCATCCGAAGAAGAAGGTATCGATTCGATGTGGGTCAAATATAAGAGTAGGTATCTCAGGCTCACAGCGAAGCGTAGCGAGCGAAGTGATATGTCCATGGGGCCAAACAAATCAATGAAGTGAAACAATAAAGTTTTATTGTTTCGATTAGAATGCATCCTGTATATTTATAAATTGATCAGAAATCAAATTGGTGAACTAAGTACTAAAGAAGATTAATTAAAAGACTTCATCCAACTCTTTATTTATGGCGAACGTAAATAACAGAGAAAAAAATAATTGAAAAATGGTCAAATTGGTAATAAGCAGCTCGTCGTGAAACGTCTGTCACTGAACGGTATTTACAGATCGGAAACGATCGTGTGGGTAAAGCAACAACTGGCTGAAACGGGTACTGGATGGTATAGTCCGGTATAGGTAGGTTACCTAGGTATAGCTCTATCCCATTCTACAAAAAAATGAAGTATGATGTCATCCATTTAAACCAAATCACATATTTCTGTAGAAATAATATAATAAATAAAAGTAATGTAATAATATTGTATTATCTTTTATTTTATAGAACACATAATATCAGTTTATACATATACAATAACAAATGATTAATTATAACTAAAGTATAGGTAAAATCTAAACTAACTACAACTAAACTAGGTCAAAAATTTCGCCCAGATCACTGCCGGGCGGGAGGGTGCCCAAAACGCCGGCACCGTTACCTCGCTGTATCGCAGTGCGTTGAGCGAGGTAGGCGCCAGCTCTCTGGTCCCCTGACGCTTCGATGAGCCGCTTATATATATATATATATCTTTAAGTGCTCGTCGGGCGTCAGGGCCCCACGGCCCGAGGGTCTCAAAACCGAACGGCACAAATATAATAAAATTACATAATAATATAGGTAATAATAAAATTATTTATTCAAGGAATTAATGGCACATGCTTAAAAATGGTGGAGACTGCTGCCATAACTAGGATAATAATATAACCTGAATTTATGGCTCACACGCCCGTACCTCGTCCGAGGCGTAAGATTTGGATATTGTATGATTGTAGGGCTACGGGAATTACCCATCATAGTAATCACAATGGACCCAAAACTACTAACTACTATGAAAATCCAACAATTTTACAGCATAATCAATCGTAGAGCGTTCGATTGCGTTAACCTAGCTAGAAGGTTGATTTTTTCTCATCTATGTAAATGCATTTCTGCGCTGATGGAGAGCTAGATGACGTCATCCGCCTCGTACGGAGCGTACGCTCTGGTTCCGCGACGCAGTGGACGCGCAACTTTAGGGCTTGAAACTTGAAAAAAGAAGGTACTTAAACAACTTTTCATCAATGCTTTCTTATGACGTTATCACGTAAAATTGTCGTCCGTAAATACGACGTAAACCGATCTTATTTTTTTTTGTTGTACTGTTTTAACACGATGATGGTGCGGAGCTCCCTGAATCGACACAATTACGATTCGCAATTGGCCGATTATTAGATAAGTATTTATTTCCTCTCCAAAACGTTGTGATTGTGCATTGCCGCAAAATGCTCGATATTTTCGTAAACAGAACCCTGATTTACCTATGTAAAAAGAAAGAAAGAGGGCCATCTAGCGCCGAGTAGTAAAAGTATAAAACCAGTTTAGCCGCGTTCCGATTTTATTTGTATAATGCTCAGAACAATAACTAAAGCAGTATAATGATAGCAGACTAATATAAAAAAAAAAAAGATACGCGTGTAGCACCGTACACGTGTTAGAAGTAAAACTTCTGTAGCTAGATCATTAAGTGGTACCTATACTATACACCTATACCTACCTATACTAAAAGAGATTTAAATTTCCAATTTTGAGATCCAAACTCTGCTTCAAGTTACTTTTAAGTTTCAGACGTCCGATTATTTGAAATTATTTAAACTTGTACTTACTTTTAATACGTCATGTCATTTATTTCCCACCATTCCTTATCTACAATTTGTCGCGCTCGTGGTGATATACTTAACTCATTCAATAGTGTCACTACTATTGTTCTGAGGTCACTACTATTTGCATCTCGCTCAGATTATATACCATCTGACGTCACGTCTTTTAGCCGTCTCGCTCAAATGTATGCATTGCTTTGCTTGTTTTAGAAATCCATATCGACCCGTGTGACATTGATGAAACTCTTTTCTTACAAACTGTATGGATCGCATCGCACAGCTGTCAAACATAAGTTCCGGTTCCAACAAAGAGGTTGAACGAAGTAGTTTTTGGTCACGTCACTGGTTTTGTTTATCCCAGCCAGCGGCGGCGGCGGCGGCGGCGCCATCTTGGCCATACCGGAAATCAAGAACTCGTGGAAGAATGCTTAAAATAATTTTTATTTGTTAACGTTTCATCAGGTTTTTCTCTCACTAATTAACATTCTTTATTGTACGAATGTATTATTATCTTATCTGATTAGTTAAAAACCGTATTGAAAATAGTTGCGGTTTTAAAAGTCTTCAGCCGACCCTGACGTCACCGATTCCAATTTCCGTTACATTTCTTAGCCACTCGTGATAGCACCCGGCTAGTAGTAATTGAAAAGCAAATATATGAATAACCCACAGTTGAGAGGTTAAATAAATTTTACCCCCGTGCCCCAAGAAGTTTTACTTCAAAAAGTAGACAGAAAAAAATGATAGCAGGATGATGGTTGTATAGATAAGAGGTTATTGTTCTGAGGTTTTTACCCTATCCAACATAGGATTAACTCGAACAGCTTGTCATTGTGTTTTACTAGGCATGGGGTTAATGTCGATACAAATTTTCGATATTCTAACTAAAGTTTCTGAATGTTCCAAGCAAATCAAACAAAAGGATGTTGTAACATGTTTTTATTCTCGTTAAATCGATTCACAGCCCAAATCACCATCATAAAAGTCTGATTCGGACTCGCTGGAGCAGTCTTGTAGATTTATAATCAGTTCCTGGGTAGATTGGTCGAATCGTACGATTAGTCGTTTAATTACTTACTATTACTATTATTTATATTTCATTTACCTTGTTGTTTGCAATCTATTTTATTTACACAATATCATCAATATTCTATTATATGTTTCGAGTCAAGATCGATAACTTATCTTACGATAAGTGTAGCACGTCACTATTTGCCAATAAAGTATTTACATAGCCTATCCAACATAGGATGATCTCTGACAGCTGTCAGTGTTTTAAATTAAGCACTTTTTTACTAACTTTCTGTTTTACCAGTACCAATATTCTGTTTATCACCTAAAAATAATACATTTCTAAAGAAAATCATTTTTTTTCGCTACAATCTTAGTCCACAGGGTCAAACCTAGCATTTATGACTTTTTTCCGTTTTTATGACAAGAACCCGAATATGTGTTAAATTAAGCACTTTTTTTACTAACTTTGTGTTTTATTTATACAATATGTACAAATAATACATTTCTAAATAAAATCATGTAGTCGGGCGTTTGCCAGTCAACTTATTTTGAAATCTGCCCGCTGCGGGTATTTGCCAGCCCAAGGGATAAGCACAGTGTGTCATACATATCATATATCCTCCATATATCTATCACTCATATCAGCCGAATACGTCGGAACGTAAAATCAGCCGCGGAACTTCGGTCGCGTAACTTCGGCAAAGTGTGTAGGCGTTTTTCCATTCGCCGGCCCGGCACCGGCGGCACCCGCAGCGCTTTAAGATCGATTCACACGATCAGTGATCTCACCGATCCGGCACAGGTCCGTCCGCAACAGGTGCGTGTCAGTGAAAAATATTATTTCATACCTTTCATACATTCTCTATGAGAGAAGTCACACTTGTCTGTGTCCGTGACAGTGAAAAATATACTCTCAGAGAATGTATGAAAGAATATTTTTCACTCACTCGGTCACACGGACCTGTGCCGGACCGGTGCTGGTTTGGTGGGATCACTGCTATGTGTGAATCGACTTTTAGTGAGTAAGTTAGGGTCAGAAGAGCAAAGCTATAGTTCTATCCCTCTCTTACTCACTAAACCGGTGCCGGTGCTGATGCCGCCCGGTGCCGGGCCGGGGCGTATGGAAAAACGCACTATTGTAGTTTGACAGTTTGAAAAAAGAACGAATGATATCGCACTTTGACCGAATGTAAGAACGGAAAAATTAGCGATTCGCAAATTCTCGCGTGAAAACCTCTCGTTGTGTGTGCGTTAGCCAGTGTGTCGTAGAATCGAATTCTAAATTTTCGGATGACTTTATTACGAAAAAAGTGCTGTGAAAATGATATTGCGGATTAGGTAGGCGTAAAGTAAACGGATTACCTACAACAGACTAGAGCCTGTGTTTATTTCGTGCGAAGTGTCAGTATTAGTTAGTATTATGAACTTTGAGGACTATGAAACTCTTCCGACCCAGAATTCAGTCACACACATGACTGCTGGTGCTATAGCTGGAGTCATGGAGCATTGCATAATGTATCCGCTGGATTCCGTAAAGGTAAGCCATTGATCCGTTCCAGAGGTCCCAATTCATCAGTTTTTCTAATGCTTTTCCGTCACTCGACATAACCTAAATCTTTTGACATCTGGCGGATTACGCCACCGATTCTTACTTTAGCTGATTATGTAAAAAGTCTTCTAATTTTGATCATATCATTTTATCTATAACTCTTTTTATCCTTCGAGGTAAATAAATGATTTCTGCTTCAGTCATATCATGGAGAAAAATATTCGGATGTTCTCTGAAAATCCTAAATTTTTGTCATTAGATTGGGTTTTCCTACCAGACCAGTTTTAGATATCTATTAAGACCTAGTTTATTAAACCAATTCACTTTATGCATTGCTCAATCAATAGCCTTGAACTTATGGCATAAGTACATAATAAGTTTGTTTTGATTCCTGTCAGAAATCTATTCCATCCATGGCAATAACAACCAATAGTAGTAGATAGTAGAAGTTATTGTTCATGAAATTCAATACATATTTAGTTATTAACTCTGTTTTTCTGTTCTTGTTTGAAAAAAAATGATAAGAGAAATGAGCCCATTTGATATGAGTATGACAACAGGATAGCAATAGGGTTTTTAAGGGGTTAGAAAAGGATGGAGATATAGTGTGGTTGTTACTCACAGGCTGCTACAGCTTCAGCTCAAACAACAAATAAGTTCTCTAATTTCTTTCTTTTTAACCCCTTCAACGGCATCTTTTGTTCTCCAACAAAGTTTGTTCAGCCGGTATCCTTAAGAGAGAATAAGGAGCTCAGTAGTTAAGAGAAAACATAACAATAAAACACTGAAATAGTATAAACATTAATATTAAAAACAATAACAGAAACTGAGCATACTTATATTTTGTTTTGAAGACGTGAACCCCTAGACTAGACTGTAGATTCCCTGTATAACTGTATCACCAAGTCATAAGGTAATAAAGGGAGGGCCATTGATTATGGGCCCCACACTCAAATGAAACCAATTTAACAGGATGTTGAGCAGCATGAGTTTAGTATTATTATGTATGAGGTTGTTACATAAACACATGTCTACCTTGTTATCCTGAATGACTAAGATGGTTCAAATCATAGTTGGCCTTGAATTATATCGCTACAACATTGAACAATGTTTTTTGCTCATAGTTTGTTTGCAGAGAGCAAACACTTTTTATAATGTGCCAATTGATAGTAGAGTCCGTAAGTACTTGATTATGATTATGTTGTTTTGAATTACAGATTCCAATAATATTTGTGAAACAACATTAAATACTTAAGTAAGTACATGAATAAAACAAAAAATAAATAGAGAAATGTTTAAAAGGTCACCATGTAAGAAAATCCGTGTAAGAAATAAAACAAATGTGAAGTTAAAATTAAACATTTTATAATTGTAAAACCAGTATCCTCCAACAGTGCTATAATAATAACTATTGCCTAAGGACCTACTTGTATATTCTAGATTTCATGCATGCACAGATGTAATAAATTATGGAATCAGACTAACTGCTATTAATTGTACAGGTCGATACAAAATCAAATAGAAAACTGTACCATTTTTCAACAAGGCTAAAAATCATTACCTATACTAAGAAAAACTCTGCTTTATTGGACTTCTGCCAGCACTCCTGGGTCTTGTAAGCCGTGTCACAGTCGTCAGCCCCCTTCTGCGTCCCACATGCCCGGAAGCCAGCTTCATTCTTCTCCCTCATGTCATCTGGAAGCAGAGCGAGCACCGCTTCCACATCCACCTCTCCTTCAGACAACATCCCGGCTGTTTCCATCACGCACTTGATGTAGCATTTCAGTTTTGGGTCCGGCATCAAGTCAGCACCGGCATTGACCTTGTCGATCAGACTGACATCAACTCCGGTTTCAGCACCGCAGTTGTCACGGATCATCTTGGCGAGCTCGGCCATTTCGGGGTCCATTTCCCTGGCACATGCTGTGGCTAGTAGCCCGAGTAGCACGACCAGTAACTTCCTTTCCTCCATGATGACACAGACTATACAATATTAGAAGCGACATGTCTTTATATTCCATTGACAATGTCAGGTTCAAACTTAATTGCCTATTTTTACTAAGGACAACTCAGTTTAGATGCAGATTACATACACTTTGCGCTGAAGTCCTGTGATTAAAAATGATGTTTGTGTATCTCTGTCAGTCTTGGATGGGCAGTAATTTTTTATTTGTACAAAGGAACAAGTCATTAAATTACATGGTGGCCAGCCAGGCAGAAAACTGAATTCATTGGTGATTTTTTTCTGGACGTTATGAATGGAAGTTTCATGCTTTGCTGTCTAATGATAGGATTGTTGGGTTTTCGTAAGTGCTTGATAAGTAGGTGCACCAATTTGTAAATATGTATTTACCGCATTTGGTTTGCCATCTGTTTGATGCAGAGAAAACCGAGGTTTCGGATGTTGACATGTTCGTGATGTCGCTGTTTCTGCTTCCCACAACAGTGTATCCAAGTGTGGAGCCAGAAGCAATGTATGTGCCTGTATATAAATTATACATATATAATATTGTATAGGTACCTTTACACACATACACACACACACACACCCTCACACCCTCACACACACACACACATACACCCTCTTACACACCCTCACACACACACCTACACACATAATATGTACTTAATTAAGTTTATTTCTGAAACTGAAACTGAATTATTTCAATGTATACTTTGTTATGGAGAGCGAGACCTTCTGGTACAGGTATTTTATACTTAATAGGAGGTCTTTACCTTGTATTAGTTATAGTAAAAAGTTTTTGGAATAAACATATTTTTTTTTTTAATAATATTACCATACTTTTGCAGGGATTTATCCAGCTGTTTATAGCAAATAAATTAGCCCACGCAGATAGACTATATTGATTGTATATAATTGCTATCTTACGCATGCTTGCTTCAAATTGGTGTTTGATCCTTCAAAAACATGAATTTAAGAGGGAACAGGATAGATATCATAAGTACAGTCCCCTTGCATATTCAATGTTTAGCCATAGCCATACTGGGTCAGAAAACTTGTATTCATAACGTAATTTGTTTAATTTCAGACTCGGATGCAGTCTTTACGGACAGCACACAACGGTACAATCACAGAAACGTTTCGGTATATGGTGCGGCACGAAGGGCTATTAAGGTGAGCTTGCTTCTTTTGTCAAATCTTCAGTATGCAAACCTCCGTTGCATTTAAAATTCAATCAGTGCCTGTAGACAATGTGGCCGATTCTCTAGGTTACACTCACTAAAATTACTTGACAATATTAAGTCCGACAGTTCTTATGCGGTCGCCATAGATTCCAATTTCGAACTTACTTTTGAATTATTTTAATGTACTGATGAACTAATTCAAAAGTGGGTTCGAAAATGGAATCTATGGCAACCGCTTAAGAGCGTCGGAGCTAATGTTGTCAAGTAATTTTAGTGAGTGTGCCCTAGAGAATTGGCCCCAATGTTAAACGCTAAGGCGAAACGAAACGATAACTTTATATATGTATGCGATTTGACATTTGGAATCGCTACGTGACGTCACCTTAGCGAAGCCAAATGTCAAATCGTATACATAAAAAGTTATCGTTTCGTTTCGCAACGGTTAGCGTTTCACTTTGTCTAGGGGGGCAGGTTCTCAGGATCACCTGAGGCTTCGACACACTACGAGAATAACTATCCCGGGGATAATTTGTATGATAATGACAGTTCAAAATGAGGTGATCTGATCTGGTGACTACGAAAAAGTATAATTGAAACAAAAAGTAAACTTTAGAAAAAACCGACTTCCACAAACCCTATTTGATTAGATTGAGTTTAATACAAACTGTTACCCCTTATCCCCCCCCCCCCCCCCCCTCCTTGGGGACTTAATTTTGTCAAATCCCATCTCAGTGCTACCCCACGCTACTAAGGAACCTGTGTACAAAGTTTCATGACTCTAGGTCCACCGGTTTAGGCTATGCGTTGCCTGCCCGTCAGCCACGCATTGTATTTGTACCTAGTATTAAGCAGTTCTGGTGGCCTTCATCAGCACTTCCGCATCACAATATTATGCTTACCATGTGCATTTGCACGAGTTATTATGAAAAACACAAAAATCACTATAGGTCTGCCTATAATATTTGAAGAGTTCCCTCGGTTTCTCCAGGATCCCAGCATCAGATCCTGACCTGGTGTCAATGGGACCAATGGGAAGGTAAACCCTTTCAAACAAAAAATAATTTTCCAAATCGGTGTTTAGGCGCTATCGGGGCACATATAAAAAAAAAAAAAAACATCCGGACGAATTGTAAACCTCCTCCTTTGGGAAGTCGGTTAAAAAGTAAATACTCTCGAGTAAAAGTTACTCTTTCGTTGGTAAAATTCGCTCTTAAGAGACCGGTGACCGCGTGAATTTCCCATACAAACGTTATACAAAAATGATTTGAATTTAGTCTTGTGCCTGCTCGGTCATCAGAGAGAGCGCTCCGTACTAGTACATTTCAGTCAGTGTACTAGTACAGTCTAACAGTTCTATTAGGACATTGGATCTTATGAATAAAACAATATGCCTGCTCGGTCACCAGAGAGCGCTCCGTACTAGGACATTTCAGTCGGTGTACCAGTAAGCTCTAACAGCTTTATTAGTACTATTAGGACGTTGGATTGGATGAATAAAAAATGGAGCTATTAGATTAACCTTTCTTTTCGTGCAGAGCAGAAACTTCAGGAATATTATACTCTGTATTAACATATTTATACAATTGTACGTGTCAGTTTGCATTGCAGAAATAAAAAGTTAAATAATATTAGATTTTCCTTCATACCTAAACAGGCTTAGGACTGTCATTCTAGTCAAGATGTCACTTCTATTAAATTTAAGTATAATAATAGTAATGTAATGAATGGCTCCCGCCCGCCCCGCCATTCTCCTTCTCGCTCGGTCGGTCGGTCGGTCATGTCCTAATAGGCCGAATGTCCGATTAGCGACTAACGTAGGGAAACGTTTCTTTTCGTTCATTGCACGGTAACGTTTCCTAATCGTTCTTCGTACATGACCGACACAAGACTATTTGAATTTGAGAACTAGTTCAAAGCAGACTTAGACTGTTAATCAGATTAATACAGTGTTTACGCAGGTTCCTGGTCGTATACCAAAGTTCTTATTCAAATTACTTAAAAATATTTTTAAATTGGTTGAAGAGGAACCCTGGTATACAGACCAGGAACCTGCGTAAACAGTGTATAAATCCGATTTACAGTCTAAATACGTTAAACTATTTCTCAAATTCAAATCATTTTTGTATTACGTTTGTATGGGAAATTCACGCGGTAACCGGTCTCTTAATATGGCAATATTGTCGGCAATACTTTCCCCATGGAACATATGGTCGGGGCAATGTACTGGGGGACGAAAATATTTTTCATTTGCGACTATATGTTTCTTGGGGAAAGTTGTTCATAATGATGACGATGATAATGATGACGGCGCGGCGTTTGATTTGGCACGTCGCGGACAGGACCCGAAGTGCGACGAGTATTGATACTCGGCGTTTGATTTGGCACGTCGCGGACGAGACCCGAAGTGCGACGAGTATTGATACTCGGCGTTTGATTTGCCACGTCGGGGACGGGCGGGACCCGAAGTGCGACGAGTATTGATACTCGGCGTTTGATTTGCCACGTCGGGGACGGGCGGGACCCGAAGTGCGACGAGTATTGATACTCGGCGTTTGATTTGGCACGTCGCGGACGGGACCCGAAGTGCGACGAGTATTGATACTCGGCGTTTGATTTGGCACGTCGCGGACGAGACCCGAAGTGCGACGAGTATTGATACTCTGCGTTTGATTTGGCACGTCGCGGACGAGACCCGAAGTGCAACGAGTATTGATACTCGGCGTTTGATTTGGCACGTCGCGGACGGGACCCGAAGTGCGACGAGTATTGATACTCGGCGTTTGATTTGCCACGTCGGGGACGGGCGGGACCCGAAGTGCGACGAGTATTGATACTCGGCGTTTGATTTGCCACGTCGGGGACGGGCGGGACCCGAAGTGCGACGAGTATTGATACTCTGCGTTTGATTTGGCACGTCGCGGACGAGACCCGAAGTGCGACGAGTATTGATACTCGGCGTTTGACTTAGCGAGAGAGAGAGAGAGAGAAAGAGAGAGATAGAGAGAGAGAGAGAGAGAGAGAGAGCGAGTCGAGACCCGACGTGCCTAATAAAAACGCCAGGGTACTGTCTTGTATTTGACACGCGGCCGCGGCCCCGCAACTGCGGCGCCGCCGCACCGGTGATGTCCCGAATAACCATTGAACCGTTTTACCGATCGATCGTGCTTTTGTTTATTATGCTAAACAGATTTGAACTTGAACTCGGTCCAACGTCACACACGTGTTTATATTTTTGTATACGGATTTCTATGCTGATCAAGTGACGCATAAATTATGCGCGGAACGAATTGTTTGAGCAGGTACAGTATGAAACATGTTAGCTGGTCCGGCAAACATACTATAATTTTATTACCGACCGAAACTGGCCGCAATCGAAACCAACCCTTTGGTTTCTGTCCTAGTTTCGGCCGAAAGTTTGGGAAAAGGTTAATCTCTTCTTCTCGAGTCGACGGTCATCAGCCCAAAAAGCCGCAACCGCTATAGATAGCTCGCAAAATCGCTCGGCATTTCTTCATTACTGTAGAACTACTTTTCAAATTATTTAGAGTACGTATTTTTTGCCTCTTCTCTACATTGCACAACTTTAGGAGAATAGTACAGAAAAGCATGTTTTGGTTAAACCGAAGTGTCGGCCGGTTTTTGGCCGGAACCAAAACCGATTTATCGGTCGTTGTCTGTACTTAATTAGAATGCAGTTTCGCCCAGCTTATCAAATTTCTTACTATACCAATCGGTAAAATTGGGGTTGAAACTTGACACATTCTACGTTATTGCCTCGCAATAAAGTCGTTGAAAACTATAAACAAATATAGCTTCTCGCCTTTCCAATGTGTAACTTTACGTCAACGTCAAAGTCAATAACGTTTTGGGTGACTGGGGGCTAGCCCATCGCCGCAGCTATGGAGATTCCGTATACTGAACAGATAAATTAACTACTATCTAATTGGGAAGAATGGCGACGAATTGTAAGGCGGGTCACCCGACCGAAATGACGACCACGACCACTCTGCCAAGAGTGATACGACTGAGAAGAATAAGATTTGGCACATTACAGAGCCAGCACAGGTTTGAGCCGAATCGGACCCGCAAGAGAAGCGAGTATAAAACCAAAAACCCACGGAACTAAATATTGGAAATTATCTTTAAAGGCATCCTCCATAATACAACACTCAAAGTCAAAAGATCTGAAGCTCTTATCTTATCTTTATACGTGCATGCGGTATAACAATACTGTGGCATAAGTATCTGCTTGTACCATCACCGAACTCAACTCCAGGACCTTATCCCAAAGGAATACAGACGAGATAGAGAATCGATCGTTTTTACTGATATTCTAGTATTTATCGTAGGCGAAGAACAAATACGGTAAACTGATTACTTCGTGCTAGTTACAATACTTCAGTAGGTCTCGTTGAGTTGAGGTTATCGTGTTGCCAAAGCAACAGTTTAAAAATAAAACTGTAGTTTATCGATAATATGCACAATGTTGATCTTTCTGGTTACCACGACACCAGGTTCCCTAGTGTGGGGCCAGAAAAAAATATAGGTCTGTATGTATTTTATTTTCATTTTGGACTGTAAGCAGGTAAGGTAACCAGCATACTGTGTTGAAAATGGACTGATATTTTTCAGTACAGTACGCTGTGTTAAACAGAATGCACGCACTATGCCAGAAAAGCGTTATGCCAGAAACGCATTAAATAAGTGCAGAGCCTCGATCACGAACCTTTTCGAGATCTCGCGCACGAAGGGTTCCGTACTATTATCTATAAAAATCCCTTAAAAAAAACACGATAGTTGTATGGGAGCCCCGCTTAAAATAAAATTTCTTTTGTTTTTTAGTATTTTTTGTTATAACGGCAACAGAAATACATCATTTGTGAAAATTTCAACTTTGATCATGTTGTACAGTTTTACCCTAAGTTGCACGAAACGATTTTGAAAATGGTTGTACTGATTTAAGAGCGATAGTCATTTGATTCTAATGCTAAGGATATGCTAATTTCTAACAAAGACATGCTTTTTATACCTTAGACATAGACATATTACTTTTACCGATTTAAATACTACGCAAATGTAAATTACTTTATTACGTAGTATTTATAATTTACGCAAACTAACGTAACAATTTACAATTCCATGCACAGAGTAATGAATGCATGCAGCTGCTATACCGATTGACACATATTGCTATCGGTTAGGAGAGAATCGACCCGCAGGTCTATACTAGATAGATTAGTTAGATAAAACAAAGGTGCGGAGGAAGATATTTTAAATATTTTACTATCATTCTTTTCGACTTATCAATAGCTAATATATATTTTAGTAGAAGTAGAGTCCTTGAAAATTACACGCATGACATAAGCAGAGCAAACTTGAGGATCACTGTCCTGTTATTTATTGTATGATATTATGTAGCCCATTATAACATCCATAATTTCATAATTTCTTTATTGCACACAATTAATTGCAATGACAAAAAGTAAATAAAAACAGTGTACAAAGGCGAGCTTATCTCTAAAAAGAGATCTCTTCCAGCAAACCAAGTTCCGATGAGAGAGTTTGATATATCAGCAAGGGTAGACCTTTGTGTACAACATCCCCACCGAGGGGCGCGGGCCTTTACTCGGATACGAGTAAGATTAAGCCATACTCTACCACGTTGGCTCAGTGCGGGTTGGTAGAAGCAAAGAGTTTGCATCCTCTTTTCTGCCTTATCTATGGGTGGAAGGGTGTCGTGCTAGTGGCCATCCCGACTGTCAGAAATTATCATATCAAGCTGCCCTTTATGGGCCTCTGACACAGCTTTACGACTACTACCACCGAGTAGCGATAGGAGCGGGACCTACAGCTTAACGTACCACGGATTGGCGCGAAACAAATGCCGCATAGAAACGGACACCCATCCAATACTTTTACCACTTAAGGCGAGGTATGAATAATTACAAACAAAGGTCAACGAAGATTGCGGAAGTGAGAAGCGAATATAACTCGGGAACAGGAATAAGTGGGATGGCAATTGTGCGTTCGCGCCTAATCTGAATCAACGTAAGCGCCAAAACGGGAAAAAAAAACATAAAAATAAGCTATTTCGGGGAATTACATTTCAATCTTCAAATCGCTAGTAATAACAATTCCCCACATATTACAATTAATAGAAAGATCATATTTACTACTACTGCGGTATCATGATCATCACCATCGTCATCAATCAGCCCACACCTACCCACTGCTGGGTATAGGCCTCTTCTCTACCACGCCATCCGCTCCGGTCCTGCGCCTCCCTGCGGTATGATAGGAAAAGATATTGGAAAAAAGGGTTTACTTTGGATTTATTTTCTATCAAGATTTTTTTATCCAAACACGTTTTCCTTCATGAAAACCCTAGATTATACAGGGTGTAACAGAAAGGGAGTTGTTAGGGACATCATACTGAACAACTTTCACTAAGGGACAGACTTGATCAGAGCAACATTATTTTTCACTCCACCATACAGATCAGCTGAGCGCTAGGCCCGAAATGTACCGAGTTGATAAAAATAAAGTGGCTCTGATCAAGTCGGTCCCATAGTGAAAGTTGTTCAAAATGATGTCCCTAACAACCCTCTTTCGGCTTGTATACACCTTTCTGTGTGTCAAATTACATATACCAGAAATTGATTACGATTTGCCGAGTATTTCCTGAAATACTTACACATGAAAAAAGCACCCCTAATTTATTCACGGGGCGCCTTAACACTTTTAAACGTAAATTATTCCATTGGCTTCTGCAAAACTGTTTTTACTCTGTTGACGAATTTCTTAACTTTAAACGTAGGTGAAACTGGTCTTTGGCCTTTGTTGTTTTTATATGTTTTAATTTAAACAAATTACAAGACTAATCTTAATGAGAATAGGTCTCAAAAATTTGCATGCTACAATTTAATAGATGACTATGGCCGAATTCCAATCTTTTAGGGGTCACTTTATTTCTTTCGTAGGCCACTTAGCGGTTGTTTTGCTTTGACCTAAGCTTAAGGGACATCTAAGCTACTAGAGAACCCCTAAAATTGAGTGGCTGGGCTTCGAAACAATCGCTAGACAGCCAAGAAAATGAGCTAAGTGTCCCCTAACTGTTGGTGAAATCGGGCATAAGGCGTTCTATTTGTATGATATTTAAGAGCATTATTACCCTTATCTTTGCTTCTTATTTATTATTTCTAATGCCCGTCTCCGATGTGCGGATACCGCTCGGCCACGGACACTTCTTGTATGATATTCTCTTCGTTGTATAGGCACACCTCGGACACTCCATAGAACGCTCGTAAAATAATCACCTATTATTATTACTACTATTACACCTATTATTATTATTACTACTACATAACCAAATGATGTTTGTATACGTGCAAATGTGTGCGTAAACTTTGCTAGGGCTGGTGGCGCGCGCGGCAAATGCGGCGATATTAAAGTATACGCGTCGTCCGTCACTCGTCCGGCGGGGCGTTCAGCTTTGTCTACTGATCCTTTAACCAATCTTTTGACGCCAGGGGTGGGGTGCGGTATCTGAATTTCTGTACGGAGTATTATTATCTTTTCTGTGGTATAGGTGCACTACGGGGCCTTTGTTTTAGCACGTCGCCGTCGGGATGGGACCCGAGGTGTCACGAGTATGATACTCGGCGTTTGACTTAGCGAGAGAGAGAGAGAGGACGAGACCCGACGTGCCAAAACAAAGGCCCCGTACTGTACATAAAGTCTTTCAACGATCTTTTCGCTGGTAAGTGACGTTTACATGAGGGCGTTAGCTCTACGCAACGAACCTGTCATCAACACAGATCTTTTATTCATTGGTCATCAGGGAGCGCTTATCCGATGGAGAGCGCATAGATACATTTTCCTTTGAAACACTACTCACCAATTTACGGGCCGCGGCGGGGGACGAGGTAAGAGAGCTGTGATTGGTCAGCCGCTGCGAAACTGTCTGGCGGTCCGTCATCGTACATAGGTTGCGTATGCGAACGTTTGTTGAATACAACAAACGTTTGGCGAGCCGCATTCCCACGCAGGCGCAGTCAATTGGATATATAGTCTCTGATAGGTAGGTACATTAGTGTCCAAAGTACCATTTGGTTGACTTGAAAAGCTTATTCGAAGGATTTCCATTGAAATTGCTTATTGATTGGCATTCTGTCCTTGGCCGGCATAGCCCCGAAATATTTGAATAGAATATTTTAACAGCCAGACGTCGTCGCATAGGCGGGCTTATATCTGTTGTAGGTATAATAATATGGCCCATTAAAGTAATTGGTGAAATGTGTTTTACTCCCCACGAAAAAGCGGGTTGTTTATTAGTAGCCTGCAGTGGCCTGCACATTTTGCGACTTGCAAATAATGCTATGGATCGGTTTGAAGCGTCTGTTGTCAATCTGTGTGTTTGATCTAGAGATGATCAATATAACCATCAACCATTAAAATTAACTAATAATTTTATTTAACTATGATATTCAATAAACAAACTTAACACAATCGAATAAAAATATCAACTAATATTTTTATCAACTCGTTCCGATGTCGATAAAATTATCAAATTGGCAAATGGCAACGTCGCGCATTCCCGACTTCCCGCACGTGCCGGCCGCGCTGCTTCTTTCGTCGAAGCGGCAACGTCGCAGGCAGGCACAGGTGTCAGGTGTTCAATTTCGTTCGTTTCGCGTGCATTCAATTGTAGGCGCTATCTCTCTTACGATAACACACATTATTTACTGTTGGGGATATTTGATATCAAATAACCATTTGATATAATATTAATCCCAACAAAACATGCATATGCATATACAAAAAAGCCAGTCTCGCAGCCTGCGCAGTTTATTCTACCGTAAAAAGTTGTGAGATCTAATTTTAAACCAAGTCGGTTAATTTAACCAGTATCTGTGTATGGTAGAATCTTTCCAACAACTTTATTATCGTATACTGTTAAGTACCTACCTAATTAGTTAACTAATAACATTTATAGTGATCGGATCAATATAAGACATCTTTATTTCTTCAATAATAATTAGAATGACTTGGCAATCGCACGTAGAAAAGTTGTCGACTATAGGACCGTGTGTGCAACGTAATGTACCTATTGCTTTCGCTCCGAAATAATTCGTTGTTTTCTTATTAGTTAAGTTTATATTTATTTAGAGATATGTTGTGTTGAGTAATAAATAATATTCATTTGTGCTCTGGGTGCTATAGAGTGGTCAGTTAAGCGCGATTGCCAAGTTATTCTAATTATTATTGAAGAAATAAAGATGTCTTATATTGATCCGATCACTATAAATGTTATTAGTTAACTAATTAGGTAGGTACTTAACAGTATACGATAATAAAGTTGTTGGAAAGATTCTACCATACACAGATACTGGTTAAATTAACCGACTTGGTTTAAAATTAGATCTCACAACTTTTTACGGTAGAATAAACTGCGCAGGCTGCGAGACTGGCTTTTTTGTATATGCATATGCATGTTTTGTTGGGATCTATTTTCTTTTTGTTAGTAACTTTCCTTTTTTTCTTTTCGGGTACTATTTCTTGTGCGTTAGCTACCGACTTTCTCAAAGCCCACTCCCTATCTCTATGGGCTCTTCTCTGTGGCTTTGATGTTACGATTTGTGACAAGTCTGGGCGGTGAATTATATAAATATAAATCATACCTCAAACCAAACCATACCGCGATTCAGGAAATGCACACCTACACTCAGAGAAAAATCGGCTGACAAAGCGACAATAAATGCTTTGTTAGAAATTTATTGTTACCACACGTAAGTGCATCGTCGCTGCAGCTATAGGCCCATAGTGCCTGTGACATCTTTTTTATTGTTGAAATTGTTTTTTTATTTCAGCTAAAGACACGTAGATACGGTAACTATGTTAAAAATATTTAAACGGGATAACTACGGCACGTTGCCAACTTATCATCACCTATTATGAAGTGATGTTGTAGCAAAGTTTAATCTATCAAAATAGGCGTTGTTACTATGGCTAGTTGTGTTATTGATACGGCTAAGTGTGTTTTTGATGCGGCAGTAGCTCAAAGTACTTGTTCGTCGCAAGCGCAAACCTTTTCTCTGACTCTGCCAGTTTCAACGTGAATTTCGTGCAAAGAACACCTGTGTTTGTGCTCGTGCCGTCGTCGTGCGTGAAGAAATATGGATTTGCAGAAAATTTAAGCACCAAACAGTCATCAGCTAATTTGTATGGAGAAGTGGAAAATAAAGATGCTCCGATCAAATCGGTTTCACAGTAAAAGTTGTCAGGATAATGTCTCCTACTCCCCAAAAAGTGTTTTCACTTGATACACCAAACACTCGGTATTAAATATTTTGTTCTTTGTTGTAATCCTAGTGTGACTCGAGTAGAGATTAATATACCATACTTTTGATAGAAATGTCTTCGTTTTTTCTTTTAGGATTCTCAAATACCGCTATCCTCTTTATCATATCTTGTGCTCCCCGAGTAATGTAACATTGTAGGTTTTGATCCCTTCACTTTGTAAATGGTACACTGAAAAAATTATATATTCCCCGAAGCTTCTGTGCCTTTATTATTAGAGGTATGCGTACTTTGACCGGAGTTCTCTATGTATGCACCATACGCATGTATGGTGTTTGGTGTACAAAATAAGCATATTTCAGGGTACGCATACTCCTGGAATAATAGGCAGTAGCTTCGTGGAGTATATAATTTTTGTTCATGGTGTACCATTAACAAAGTGCAGGTATCCAGATCAACAATGTTACTTTGCTAGAGTAGCAAAATACTTTGTCATCGGAACAAAGCAGATTTGATACTGTAGCTAAGGGAAATTAGACGTAGGGACAATATACTTTGATATGATAGTTAAAGGAATTTGTCATGGGAACAAAAGGACATGAAATCCTATTGTGACATGAACAATTTTAGCATTGTAATTTCAACAGTTGTTTTATTGCTGTTACATCAATGTTGGTAAATTTGTTGCATTAGCAATTGAAGAGTAACAATAAAAACGTTGTCTTCATTACTATGCACCTTTGACGACTGTCCAGCATCAAAGCTTTTTTGTAGCAATGGCAATATTTTTTTGAGAGTGTAGCGACATCTAATGGGGAATAGCGATATTAGACAATATTGTAACCGCTTTATTAGGGTTCCGTACCCGAAGGGCACGACCCTATTACTGAGACTTCGCTGTCCGTCTGTCCGTCCGTCCGTCCGTCTGTCACCATGGTAGCTAGACAGTTGAAATTTTCACAGATGATGTATTTCTGTTGCCGCTATAACAACAAATACTAAAAATCAAAAGAAATTTAATATTAAGGGGGGCTCCCATACAACAAACGTGATTTTTTTTGCTCATTTTTGCTCGATATTGATAATGGTAGCAGGTAGACGCTTAAAGTGTTCACAATATATTGAGTATATTATTTATTTAAAAAATAAATAATTAAATTAAAATTAAATTAATATTTAGGGGGGCTCCCATACATTTTTTTTGCGGTTTTTTATAGATAATGGCACGGAACCCTTCGTGCGCGAGTCCGACTCGCACTTGGCCGGTTATTTAAATCATAGCTGGAACCAAACCATACCGCGATTCAAGATACACATAGCGACTAGCGACATCTAATGGGGAATAGCGATGAATCGAAGTAGTCGTGTACTGAGCTTATTGATAATTAATATATTATGAAATTGGGGCTAAAATTGCGCAATGTTTGAGTTTTCCTTGGCTTTGCAGGCTAAACTCTAACCATGCTCAAAATTTTAAGCTTGTGGGTTCGCTAGAAGTCACCTTTTGAGTTTTCATGATCGTGAATCAGTGAGTCAGTGAGTGTCAAAATTGAGGAACTTTGAATTGCTGTACCTTCAACTCTACTGGTTCAAATTTATTGAAATTTTGAGAATATGTCTTATGACATGGTGCCTTTTAGCCGCCGGGAATTCAGGTTTCTATCTTTATCCACAACGGAGTAACAGGTAGGTCAAATATGCTCTGAATGGCTTCCTGTAAAGGATGTTACTGCTGCGCCCGTATGTTTTGCTTTTTGCTCGACTTGGCTTGGGGGCGCTACCGCGCCCCCAGATAATATTCGATCGAACGTTGAATAAATGATTGTTCAATGTATGCTCTATTTCTCTTATAATAAAACACATTTACTGTTGGGGCGATGTTCCTTACGGAAGTGATATTTTTATTGATCGGTCAGGCAGGTGAATGGTTGATTGTTTGTGTTAACTAATATTTTCAACCAAAATAATTATCGATATTTTTATTTATCAACTAACCATTAACCAATAAAAAAAATCAACCATTATTCTCATCTTTAGTTGATCGTGGCACTCTAGCTCTTAAATGGTTGGGCGGTATTTGAGATGGTTTGGTTCGGTGTTGGTAGAAGACTTAATTCCCTACGATATGGTTTTCGGCTAAGTTTTTACTTGAATTGGTTCAGTGTTTGGATAGTTATCAGCATAACAAGGAAATAAGTTAATCAAGTTTTAGGCTTGTTTTTGTTATTGTGTCGGAATTTTCTATAATTATGTTTAGTTATCTATGATTAAAGATAAAATATTATTAAATGGTGTAATAATGACACGATTTAGTGCCGATCTTTCCATACTCAGACAGAAGACAAATACACATTCAATTAAAATCTAACGAAGAGGAGGGCTTTACTCAACCGTGGGTGTTGAAGGCTGGATAGATAGACTGTTTATCCGTCTCTTGAAAGACCGGGCCTTAATTAACAAATCATAAAGCAAAACCTAGCGTCACACTCTTTTCCACACAGTTTGCCAGAGGCACAATTATGCTCACTTTTAGCCTTTTATCAATACTCCACTTGTATGGAGCTATGGGGTAGGTAATGAAAGTTCCCTCATACGGTACGGGGTCAACTTAGCGAACTTTTATGTCACACTAATGAGATTCGTCTCACACGAATGAGATCTGTACTAAAAATATGTGTATTTAGATCTCATTCGTGTGACGTGAAATCAACCCACGGTATTGTTGCAATTCTAAGAGCGAACTTTACCAACGAATAGTAACTTTTTTCTCGAGAGTATCTTCTACTTTTTCATAGAATGACCTCATTTTGAACTGTCACTGCCATACTAATTATCCCCGGGATAGTTATTTTCGCATAACTTTTTGTTGGTAAAATTCAGTGAATTAAATTAACACTTACCAAAATATGCAAAACTATTTATCAAATTAATTTTCATCTTCTAGTGACATTGAAACCTTATCAGCTGTGCGAATAATTACTGATAACACCTGTGACACACTTATGAACGCACAGACACTGCCCAAATGTAGTGCAACTTATTACATGTGCAATAGAATGATGGGTAATATGGGTATTGTCAGTCGCACATCTTTGAAGCGGTATTTCTCCTAAAGGAGACATACTCAAATCCAGACAAATTGTACTATGTTATAAAATCGTGATGTCTTTATAACATAGTATAACATAAAACATTTTTTTGTGAGTGACTGTTTGTTACCTGAATAAAATAAAATAAATAATACTATAGAGAACTAGTTAGTAGTTGACCGAGCGAGCGAAGCGAGCGAAGCGTCTCCGTTTCAGGTTTGGGCAAAAATGCTTTCGTATGTCCGGTTGTTCTCCTCTACAGGTCGCATTTATGAACCGATTCTCGTGAAATTTTGTGAGCAGGTTGGAAAAATAAATAGAATTTTTTACTCGAGCCAGTTTTTTGATTTTTTTCAAAATGGCGGAGATATGGGGTTTTAAAATGTAAAAAAATCGCTACAACCCAAACGGCTCGATGGATATTAACAAATGAGGTGTCGTTGGATTCGTAAAGACCATGAGAGTGAAACAGATGAGCGAGCGAAGCGAGCGAAGCGTCTCCGTTTCAGGTTTGGGCAAAAATGCTTTTGTATGTCCGGTTGTTCTCCTCTACAGGTCGCATTTATGAACCGATTCTCGTGAAATTTTGTGAGCAGGTTGGAAAAATAAATAGAATTTTTTACTCGAGACAGTTTTTTGATTTTTTTCAAACTGGCGGAGATATGGGGTTTTAAAATGTAAAAAAATCGCTACAACCCAAACGGCTCGATGGATATTAACAAATGAGGTGTCGTTGGATTTGTAAAGACTATGAGAGTGAAACAGATTATATAATTTTAGTAAAAAGTCAATAGGTTGTATAAAAGATCGCGAAATATAGTTTACAAAGTTATTGATGCGGCTACTTTCATACTGCATGTACGTAACCAGGTACATTCATAAGTTTGTATGTGTTATTGAAAGAAAATTATTTGGGTTATTTTTTTTATGTGTGTTAGCAGTTCAGCTTTCCCACCGACATACTCGCGAGGTCTACAGCTCACAGAGCCACTAGTGTATACTGGTGTAGAATTAGTATGGGATAACTAGCACAGAACTTTATAACATAGTGGAAGAAAAATTACCAAACAGTTCGATCCTCGAAGTGTAAAAATTTGGAGGGTAATTATCCAAACAGTGGGAATCGGTGCAAGAGAGTAACTATTTTTAGGGGCAGAAGTGTAATAAAAATTAAAAAAAAGAAATACAAAGAAAACCCAACAGTTTATTCTTATTAAAATCTCATCAAATATTGGAACAAAATCAACCTTAACCCGAACTAGCAACACACATACAAAGTAATTAATTTAGAACTAAATATCCCTCGAATAAATGATAACAAAATGGCTCACGTGACCGGAGATCAAACAAAACTAACGATGCAGAGATACAACCCGACGTTTCCTCGGCGAGCGCAGCGGGCAAAATGGCCGCACCACCGCTCCCACCGCCTTTTATACACCGGGCTGTACCTCGACGGCACGTTCGTATTCGGACACTAGACCCAAACTCCTAACACGGCCTCTCCTGATATTCAGTCGCCCTCGACTGATGCCGATCCTTCCGCAGGATCAACTTCTAGCGATGCTCCCGCGCTGGCTTTTGGTGGCGGAGCCGACGGTCCTGCTGAGGAGTCATCATCAGAGTCATCGTCTGGAACAAATATCAGTATAAGAAAACGATCCTGCAAACTTAATGCATCCTTCGTCTTACATACTGTCATTCACTTAATTCATTCCTCCATAGCATTCATCAATTTTCATCTCCTTAACTCATCCATCAACACCTAATGAGACGTCTCAGTGTTAGCTACGTAAACCTTAGGCCTTTTCTTCAAGTTTTCAGTTTTCTTGCGCGACAGCAGCACAGCAGCAGCGTATTGCAGCACAGGAACACTCCACCTGCAACATGGTGCGACACACGCACCTGCCCTTTTCGCGAACCAACGCAACGGGCCGCCTGTCTGTGCGATATGACTCACGCACAAACAGACCACAGGACGAATACGCTTCACGCATTCGCCTGTATGGCGATATTACTCACGCCACGGCGATATTACTCACGCCAGGGCGATATTACTCACGCCACGGCGATATTACTCACGCCGGCCCGACTATGCAATTATGCAGAAACGGGGCTTATACAGCGATATTACTCACGCCGGCCCGACTATGCGAGTATGCAGAAACGGGGCTTTTACACATTCACACACATCTTACTCAACACGCACTGCACCGTTTGTCGCCCTTCTTTACCTAACGTTACCCGAGTATTTCATAAAGTTTTAGGGAAAATGAGCCAGCTAAGGGAAAGCGAAGCGATAATCTAGTCATGTAAATAAAGTAGTTTTGAAGCGAAAGAGCAATACAGTCGGTAATTAGAATTGAGAGCAATCTGTGTGAAGCTATAGCTATGATTTTAGAATGGCAACAACCAATACAGCAACGCTTTTATCGAATAAGGATGTGTATGGCAAAACTCACAGTCTCCGGGCACCATTCGCCTTTCCACGGCACCACTGCACGGAACTGGGCAGCCGTTTGTGATGTTTTGCCGTAGCCTCCAGCCAACAGCTTCAGCGTGTACCGTCCGCCCGGCAACACGTTGATCACCTCGTACGGGCCGCGCATGCCCGAGTCCAGGTTGCCTGTTGACTGAGATATCTTTATAACAAAAACCAACGCGAAACGGTTTGCAGATTCGTCGTGAATCGTTTAATTTTTCCTGAGCAACTGTCGGGCCCGGTATCAAGACATCTCGCGGATAGCGTCACGATTTGGTCTCGCATCATCAACAGCCACGTCACACACTATAGCACGAATCAATGGTGAAGTCGCATCTGTGCCAATTAGAAGATTAAGTGCGTCTTGTAATATTACAAAATAGTTGAGAAACTCCGACCACAATGCTTTCTTGTGGCTGGCCTCTATGCGGATCATGTTGAGTACAGTTAACACATACCGTTCAACTTGCTCATTAGCATGATGCATCTCTAGGGTTATGAAGTGTAGCTCACCGAGCCGAGGTCGTTGGTCCAGGTGAAGAATTCATTCAACTAGAATGTGCGACCCTTATCCGTTACCATCACCTTGAGCACACCAAACAGTGCGATCGCTTGAGCTCGGAGACATCCTGACGGCATTTGGAGTATAACAGGCTGAACTTGGAGTACCCGTCGACTATTATTAGCACGAAACTTTCTGACCGTAATACGGGTCCCAAAGCGTCCACAGGCACATCTGTAGGGAACTGTGGGTCGAAAATACAAAGAACCGGCACGCTGTTGGATTATGCCTTGACGCGCCTGCTCCTGTTCAGGTTCCCAGTTGAAGTCTGTCCCCTTTCTAGTTATGTGAGCGATACAGGCGGCCTTGGTGACATAACCCTGTGCCTATAGTGCCCAAAGTAAACACAGTAGTTGGTGGTGAAGTGTTAGCGAGGGCTTCTACCCTCCCAGGGCTCGGCTTTACCTGACCCCTGATTATAACCCAGCCTAAATATTTGATCTCTGTCGCGAGGAATCAACATTAATTACGGAAATTTATCGAAAATCCAGCTGTGGTAATTGTGGACAATAACTTTCACAGCAATTCAAGGCTATCAGCTACGTGTCTATGCGTGTGGTGCATGATGTAGGCCCAACGATAAAATCAGCATCAATTGAAATATTTACTGAACTCGATTACAACGGTCGGTAGGTAGACAGATTTACGTTTTATTGGTTGCGGGTTTCTGATCGTGCTTTGGAGAAGCAGACGGCCTCAGTGTGACCGGGCTTTTTGCAAAATGAACAATTAGCTGCATTGGTTATCGATTTTGACTGCGAAAAGTTTGATGCTGTTTTGTTTTTACAATCCCGACCGAAATGACCCTTCTCCCCGCAAGAATAACACTTGATGTCTGGTTGCGTTGACTGTTTGCATTGGAAGCTACTCTTAGGTACGGGCTGAGGACGATAGTCTTGTTTAGCCCTATTTAGTTTACTTTTGACGTAAATAGATAAGAAAGAAACCAAGGTCTCTGATGTCAATGCTGCATTGGCAGCCGCGGCGCGAGCTTGTGGGCTATCAATCCCACGAATAACGATAAGAGTTCTCAGCCCGTCGCTAAGGCCCTGAACTATCCTCAAGCGTAACAAAGTGCGACGGGCATACTCAGCGTACGTGGTGTACTGATCGGACGTAGCTTTCATGGCATCGAAAAGAATATTAGCGTAATCCAGCTTACCGGGACAGAGTGGTTTAAATTCTCGCTTAAAATTAGACCATGTACGATCATTGGTGATCCATTCTGTTAGCCATACCTTGGCGTCACCCTTGAGACACAAGGCAACACGAGATAGACACTCATGGTCACTCCAACCGTTCGCGGCTCTGGCTCGTTCCACCTCATCACACCACGCGTCAATACTAGTGATCGTAGGGTCAAAATTTGAAACAAAATATTTGTTTGATCTGACAGGTTGTGCGGATTTGATAGCTTCAACAATAGCGTGTGCGAGGGTAGATGTCTCAGAGCAGCGAGCGGCTGAATCGATAGATGGACCGCGAGCATCCGTATTCTGGTTAACGGTAGTGGTTATGGTTTGCCGCGGTGGCGTTTGCGTGGTTTGTAAACTCGACTTGTTTTGGCGGGTACTTGTGGAATTGATCAAATGTATGGGCCTAGGCGGCTTGAATGATACTTTTTCTTTGTAATTACGCCTTGGAGATCTACTACGGGACTGGTACTGTCTCCTTGTGCGATCACGCGATGGGGAGTGGGACTGTTCATAAGAACGGTGAGAACGCGATCGCTCACGGCGCCTGGCAGGAGAAGGCGATTCTACACGGGATCGACGATGATTTCGATTACTTCTCGAACGATGACGTCGCGATCTGCGCCGGAATAAATCACGGGAGCGCGCACGACCGCGCGGTGTATCTCGGGAACGAGAACGAGATATGGATCTCGTTTGACGGCGCAAACGACTACGAGAACGGGATCTAGCCCGTCGGACACGCGAGCCATTCTGTGAACGATGCCTCGATCGGCCGCGTGAACTTGACCTACTTCGCGTCATTTGTACACGCACAGAAACAAAATTTACAAAAAAAAAAAAAGTTTAAGTCAGGTAGATTTTGTTCCTTTACTCAGTGGGCGAGTTAGTAATGACTTGATCTTTATCCCACTTCTGATTTTAGGGGCAGAAGTGTAATAAAAATTAAAAAAAAGAAATACAAAGAAAACCCAACAGTTTATTCTTATTAAAATCTCATCAAATATTGGAACAAAATCAACCTTAACCCGAACTAGCAACACACATACAAAGTAATTAATTTAGAACTAAATATCCCTCGAATAAATGATAACAAAATGGCTCACGTGACCGGAGATCAAACAAAACTAACGATGCAGAGATACAACCCGACGTTTCCTCGGCGAGCGCAGCGGGCAAAATGGCCGCACCACCGCTCCCACCGCCTTTTATACACCGGGCTGTACCTCGACGGCACGTTCGTATTCGGACACTAGACCCAAACTCCTAACACTATAAATAATTTTAATCTGTTTTAAGGGGTCCGTACTCGAAGGTTGCCAAACGGAACTCTATTATTACTAAGCCTCCGCTGTCCGTTTGTCCGTTTTTCCGTCAGGAAGTCTATCTCACGTAATAGCTAGAGAGTTGAAATTCACAGAACGTGTGTTGTATATCTCTGTTGCCGCTACATGAACGGTCAAGTGCGAGTCGGAATCGCACAAGAAGGGTACCGTACCATCGTACAACACAACTTAAGCACTCAAAACAATAAAACAAAAATAAAATTAAAAACACGTCATCTCTCGTATTTCAGTACATATTTGTTGTCGTGGCAACAGAAAATTCTGTGAAAATTTCACTTTCTAGCTATTACGGTTCGTGCTCTAGGGCACGCTGAAGACCGGACGGACGGACGGACGGACGGACAGACGGACAGCGGAGCCCGCCTTTTCACATGTACCCGGCAGCCGGCCGGTCGCCGGGCCGGGTAAAGTAGCTCCAGTCGCGACCGGCCGGTTGTGCATGTGAAAGCTGTCATTGGAGCTCATACATTACTACTTTACCCGGCCCGGTGGTAAGCATAATATTGTGATGCGGAACTGATGATGAAGACCACACATGGCCACCGGAACTGCTCAATACTAGGTACAAATACAATGCGTGGCTGACGGGCAACGCATAGCCTAAACCGGTGGACCTAGAGCCATGAAACTTTGTACAGGGGTTCCATAGTAGCGTAGGGTAGCACTGAGATGGGGTTTGACGAAATTGATTCGCCAAGGGGGGAATAGGAGGTTACAGTTTGTATTAAACTCAAAAAGCACTTGACATTGGTTTCTAATCAAATAGGGTTTGTGCAAGTCGGTTTTTTTTAAGTTTTACTTTTGTTCCAATTATTCTTGTACGACACGGGGCGAAACGCTTCGTGTGAGAGTCCAACTCGCACTTGGCCGATTTATTCTTGCCGTTTATTGAATTTGAATTCTGCAAATTTTTCCACCTAAGCAAGCCGTGTCTTGATTAATAAATTATTTACTCACATCACAGCTAGAGTTAAGGCACGTGGTGAAGGAAATCGATCCTTGTTCCATAGTCCTTGGCCATTAGAGATCTGTAGTTATAATAATTACGCTATGTGTGTATACGTAGTGGGTTTACAACTAGAATTAATCTGAAAATATCTAAGTTATATGTAATGTTGTATACCTCTTGTATAGACCTTAATAAATAAATAAATAAATAAACAAATATCCACTCACGCGGCCGCGGCGATGGGCGAGGCCCCTATATTTCTTTTTAACCGACTTCCCAAAGGAGGAGGTTTACAATTCGTCGGGAGGTTTTTTTTTATGTATGTGTCCCGATAGCGCCTAGACGGATGGACCGATTTGGAAAATTATTTTTTTGTTTGAAAGGGTTTACTTTCCCATTAGTCCCATTGACACCAGGTCAGGATCTGATGATGGGGTCCTGGAGAAATCGAGGGAACTCTTCAAATATTATAGGCAGACCTATAGTGATTTTTGTGTTTTTCATAATAACACGTGCAAATGCACATGGTAAGCATAATAATTGTGATGCGGAACTGATGATGAAGACCACACATGGCCACAAATAAGTACAAATACAATCTACTATGCGTTGCTGACGGGCAACGCATAGCCTAAACCGGTGGACCTAGAGCCATGAAACTTTGTACAGGGGTTCCTTATGTAGCGTAGCGTCCTTAGGTAGCACTAAGATGGGATTTGACGAAATTAATTCTCCAAGGGGGAGGGGGGGGGGGGGGGTTACAGTTTGAATTAAACTCAAAAAGCACTTGACATTGGTTTTTAATCAAATAGGGTTTGTGGAAGTCGGTTCTTTGTTTCAATAATATTCTACGAGTCAACATAAAGGTAATCTCTTAAATCGTGATTTTGAAACACAGAATAAACGCTTCACGAGCAAAAACTACTACTACTGCCCTCTGATAAGTAGCGTAGCAAAATACACCCATTGAAAAAACACCTGTTATTCTTTCAGTTACACAAATGATTGCTATTCAGATATGGTCAGGCGACAATTAAATGTGCATACTACGAGCTCGCCCGTCCGAAGCCCAAGCGAGGCCCTCCATTTTTAGGGTTCCGTACCCGAAGGGTGCCAAACGGGACCCTATTACTGAGACTTCGCTGTCCGTCTGTCCGTCCGTCCGTCCGTCCTGTCTGTCACCGGGTCCGTCTGCACGAACCGTAATAGCTAGAAAGCTGAAATTTTCACAGAATGTGTATATCTGTTGCCGCACCAACCACAAATACTGAAATACGAGAGATATTGCAAATTAAAGGGGACCCCGATACAAGAGACGTGTTTAGATACACTTACGCATTTCAAAATGGAGATCTTGACTGAAACTGTTTATTTATTGTCATAGCAACCATGTCATAGACACATATGATGAATTCCGAGAATAGTGTCACATGGTCAAAACGGCTTGTAACAGACATTAAAACCTGATTTTGAAAATGTTCGACACAACTTTTATCCAATTTAGGGTATTATAATGATTGCTTATTTATTACAAATTCGACTGAATAAACTACTTTATCATAACATATCCGTTTTCAATTGAAATAAATAAGAATAAGGTGCTTAGGGAGGTAGTTTTTGGCATGTAACAGCCCGACTTGGAGACTTTGCAGTCCGAATTAACTGACAGTATGTTTAGGGTCTGTTGTGTTGAGGCATATTTTAAAGCAAATTTATAATCTTTTTTCATAAAACAACGCCTAAATACTACCCTCTGATACAAAAAACATTAATAAATGTATTTTAAAAAAAATTACGAATTTTGCCACAGGTGGACAGTCCACTACCGTGACGCAATATTTTATATCTTTTGGGAAAGATTTCCCAGTTTCAAAGACATTTTTTGATAGCGGCAACACTGTTGATCAAGAAAAGGTAACCATTTTGATTCCACTGTCAGTGTGTGCCCGGCAATCGGAGTGAGCAGTCGTTGCGTCACGAAATTCCAGAAAAAGTCCGCCGCAAATACTACTATTTTGAGGGCAAGTTTGACGTTGTTATCATTAAGTGTAGTAAAAATACTGTACCCTTACAAAGGGCAAAGCTATTTTTAGCAAGGTTTTGAGCAAATCTGAATCCAATGAGGGTATAAAAAATAACCTATAATGGAATCGGGGTGTTGTGACGTCCACTACAGCGACATTTCGTTGAGCGGAACCGTCACGTCACGGTAGTGGACGCATAAAGCAGGGTTCATAATGGGCGTATTTTCGAAGAAGTACTTACTTCTTTTTTTCATAATTTGTAAAGCATAATGCAATATGCTATTTTATGTATATTTTATATGTATATTTTATCACATATTATTAGTAGAATCGTATATTATAAATACATGTGTCCAAAGTGTTCCAAAGTAGGTAGTAACCACTTGAGACTGACATAATTATTAAGTTACCTAACAAACAGTATATAATTGACTGACCCCTGTTATTAATTGTAATAATAAACTAATTAATAATACAATAAAACCCTCATGTTTATTTGCCACATTTTCAGCAATAAAATTACCCTAGGTAAACCTGCCTTTATAAGTCCACTGCAGAACGGTCAATGTCCACTCGCGTGACTGTAACAGTTTTTGGAAAAGGTTTTATTGAAATATCATAGAATCTACGGCAGTTAGAATGATAGTTTTTCTACCGTTCTGCAGTGAAAGTGTACATATATTTATAATAATATCAGCTAAGTCCTCAAACATGATAGTTTTGCAGCTATTGATGAAATCAACCATCAATTTTACCCGAAAGTGACGAAACGGTATGATTATCCTAATTTTTTGAGAAACCATGTATGTTGTAGATATTCTAAATAAATGTTTTGAAAGCAATTAACAGCCTTTAGAGCCATATAACAATTAAACTTGTGTCGGTGTCTTAGTTTTTATTCTATCGGTCAACAAAGTTTGTTACATAGTGGACAGATTTTGTGTAAGAGCGATGGTTAATTGGATGTATCTCAGTTAATTGTGGTTTAATCCTAAAATAGGCCATAGATTATGAAACTAGATTAAACGCGCTTGAAGTGTTGCCCTAAAAACTAAATATTGATTGCATAAATAATGAGTGGACATCCACTACCGTGACGTGCTGAAAAATAAAATTCTCCTCATATACTACACATTTAAATATGATAGCATATTTCGCGTCAACTCACATCGCTGTGGTGGCGTAGCCGGTATGTAGTAGACCCTCAATCAGTAGGTCGTGAGTTCAAATCCTCGTGAAGGTATAAACTTTTTAAATTTTCTTTATGTTTATATTTTTATTGTTTTGAGTGCTTTTGATTTGTTGTACGATGGTAAGGTACCCTTCGTGTGCGATACCGGCCCGCACTTAACCGATTTATAACCTAGCCACATCGAGATAAAGTTCAAAACCTATGAAATAATTGGAGACCTCACTTCATTACTCAATCCTCTCTGCTCGCGTTGCGAATATCGTCTAAAAACACGAAGATGAGCCTACAACATCTGTGTTCATATTACACAACATACTTAGACGAATATCGGTCCCATCAGTCAGCCCACAGTCACGGGAAGTTGTTTACCGTTAATACGTTAAGTAAGACATTATACTTTTCAGATATTTTCATGTAGTGACCTTAATACTGGACCGATTCGTGATTTTTTTAAAATGGGACCAAGCTTATTAGTAACCGTTTCAAACAAAAAAAATATTTTTGAAATCGGTTTTTAATCGGTTAAAAATAATAATGATAAAAATAAAAAATAAAAAATATAACCGAGTTGAGAACCCCCTCCTTTTTTGAAGTTGGTTAAAAATATGTTATTTCATATAACATCTTTCACTATCAAGAACGCGTGGACGTATCAAGCTTAAATAAAATATCAATTGTTGAGGTCTATGGTCGCATAGAGCTGTGAAAAAATCAACCTTCTAGGTCAACGCAGTCGGACAATGCGACCGTTTATGCTGTAAATTTTTGGATTTTCATAGTAATCGCAATGGACCCAAAACCTATAGGGTACTTCCGGTTGGCCTAGGGTCATGAAATTTGGAATGAAGGAAGGTCTTATAGCACAAGTAAAGGGAAAAATCCGAAAACTATAAATTTCTGTCTGTCTGTCTCACCGTCTGTTACTTTTTCTCAGAAACGCATGGAGGTATAAAGTTGAAATTAATATTGATTACTCAAGTCTGTGATCTCTTAAAGTTGTGAAAAAATTAAACTTATAGGTCAACGAAATCAAAAGATACCGCATATGTCTCAATTTTGCTGAAATTGCTTGATATTCGCAAGAAAATCAAAACCTAAAGGGTAATTCCCGTTGACCTAGAATCATGAAATTTGGCACGAAGCAAGGTCTTATAGCACTAGTAAAGGAAAAAATCTGAAAACTGCAAATTTCTGTCTTTCTAAAAAAAATATTCAATTTGGTTTACATGGATGACATCACACTTTAGTTTTTATGTGGAAACCTAATTAAACGTGTTACGCTCTCCAAATGTGACCGGAACCCTTGGTGCGCGAGTCCTACCCGCACTTGGCCGGTTATTATGTATGTATATAGTCTATTTCAATTGTTTATCGGTTAATTACCATACATATACCAGTGAAATAATAACTCTCATTTTGGCTCTTCCGCAGGTAAAATTCATACCATATGCACAAATAAATAGGTATGACGAACACATAAGTAATTCGTTTCACAGCAGTATTTATTCTGTATTGTTTACAATGCTGGGTTTATCAACCAATCGAGTGGCACCTGATGTTAGCGTGATACGAAACACCTGTAATTATTAAAACACGTCGGCTTTCGGTAAACGACTGATTCTTTTATTAAAAGCATTACACCTATTTATGATTTCTACCGTTCACACACATTTCGTTATACAACATTGCCAGGACTAAAATTAAAAATAATATTTTGAATTTTAACTGACTGTTAATTAAGTACCTAGTCCATAGGTCTCAGGCCTATAATTTTCACTGTAGTTCTTAGTTGACAGGTAGTAAGTCAGCAGGCATATCTTGAATTAGGATAGCTTGCTAGAAAATCCGCTTAATTGTGAATTGTGATAATATCATGTTTTACTAATGCACCACTTCTTTCCCCTTCGATTCTTCTCCTGGCCGAAAAAGAAAAATATTTGACATTAAAATTAGGGGAAATTCAGTTTTATTTCCTTGCAATAGACATTAATTGACATCTTGGTACCCACTGTCAGTTATTGTATGGAGACTCTGCTTGTGGAAGCAAAGGGGTTCTAATTAGCCAGAAGAATGAATGATTTGCGTTACTTCCGGTTGTTTGTCCTTGTCATGCGAGTTGTCAGCAAACGTCAAGGCAGTTGGTAACCATGGCAACTATTATGGAATTTTGACAGCCACTAAATCGCGATTATACTAGAATTAGCTTAAATGGAGGATAATCGTAATTAGCAGTGAAACACTCGGACACACAGTACAAAACTAGGATCGCACGCCGCCGCGCCATGAACTCGCGGCGATTTCGCTGCGAAATCGCCTCACCCTGAACTCGCTCGGAAATCGCGAGTGTGATAAGACTGCAAGGCATTTGACCTTGTACCTTATGAAGTACTTTGAAACAAATTGAAAACTGAAACCAATCTACCACTAGAATTAACATCTATTTTTAAGTTTTGGTATTTTTCATGTAAGTGAGGCAAAACAAGACAAACTGTGTGTCAAGCAGAGTTGTGACGCACACTGGTGTTTGTTACATCACAGCACAGAAGAGATAATAGTAAGGAAACATTTTGAGCTACTTCTCCCCCAATAATAACTCATAATATGGTTATTACTTTCCAGTTACTCATGTTACCGATCTTTCACAGGAAAAAAGGATAATTTAGGGCTTAAACCTCACTTCGTTGTCCTCATCCTGGTCCACTCACGCGTTTGCGGATTGGATTCCCCAATGATGACGGTTGTCTCTGCCGCAGGCCCGTCCGCGGCATGTCGGCGGTGGTGATGGGCGCGGGCCCGGCGCACGCGTTCTACTTCGCCACCTACGAGCAGAGCAAGCACACACTGTCGCAGCTGACGCGGCACCGGCACGACCACATCACGCACGGTGAGCCGGCATGGCTACACTTCTTATTCTATTGGCTATGACACCGTGAAATTGTGAAACCCGCGAGACTACAATCTAAAAGCTGCTGTTCCTGCGACGATCTAGGAAGGGGGGCGGTCAAAAAGTAGGGATGACCTTGAATTGCTTCCTCGATTGTGAAGTGTGTAGGCAAGCAGGGGGAATTTTTATAGCTCGGCCGGCGGCAGGGGCAGCGATAATCTCGAGAGACGATCAAGCGAAAATGACATTGCGTTTTAGACTAAGTTGGATTTTGAGTGGCGGAAGTAGCGATTCCTTCCTTGCAGGCGTGTGTGTAGAGCAGATCCGACATTGCTCCGTCTGGCCCCCTTCCTAGGTCGCCGCAGGAGCAGGCATGTGAGTAGCGGCTTTAACGGATAAAATTTGTTAGATTGTAATCTATCTGTCGATAAATTGTAAAAAATATCAACAGGATTTAGCATGTATGTTTTTTTTGTTCTTACAAGTCAACCTAACACGAAGAATATACGGGGATTCGTTTCGCTCACCCCCTTTATCCTTCACCTACCCTGACCCACCACTTTGCCCAGACATTCATCATTTTAATTTATCAACTAACGCGTTATACTGTATGAAGTGCAGTACAGTTTGCAATTTATCTACAGATTAAAATACGAATTTGAATTCTTTAGAATGTAATCTGAAGGATTTCACAATTTTACGGTGACAGCTACATGGCTCGTCCGGCCTCTCCGCCTCTTCTCATTGTTGGGCGCGGGGGAAAAGTTGAATACGCCGCATCCTTCTAGTTCGGTGAAGGAAACACCGAGAGGCATGAGCCTTTAGTTTAGTAAAGTCTAGCTGGATAGGAGTGAGATTAATCCGCATTCAAACCATGCTGGCTCAGTGTGCGATGGTGGAGGGGTGTCGGGCCAGCAGTGGACGACTCGATCTGTCAGAAGTTTTAAAGCTGGGCTAAGGCCAATACAATGTTATGTAGATATACTGGTCGAGCAGTATGCGCTGTGAGGCCCTGCCATTGCTGACCAAAAGTGCTCATACCTGTGCACCAACCGCCCCATATGGGAAAATTTTACGATGGTCCTGTGAATTTAAATATTATTTTTATTCTTTCAGGCTTATCCGGCTGTCTAGCCTCACTAATACACGATGCAGTATCAAATCCCACAGAAGGTAAGCTACGAATCTTGTTGCTATTAGGCCGGATTTTACCAACGAAAGAGTAACTTTTAATCGAGAGTATCTTCTACTTTTTCGTAGACACCAGTGACACCTAGATCAGATCACCTCATTTTGAACTGTCATTTGTCATACAAGTTATCCCCGGGATAGTTATTCTCGGTATAACTTTTTGTTGGTAAAATTCAGCCTTAGTCGTATAAGGTCACGTTGTCTGATATCAAGGAAAATAATACGGTAGGTTCGCACCTAGTGTAGTTCCGCGCAAATAGCATATTTTTAGGGTACCGTACCCGAAGGGTGCAAAACGGGACCCTATTGCTAAGGCTCCGCTGTCCGTCCGCGTCCGTCCGTCCGCCCGCCCGCCCGTCAGCGGGTCCTAGAGCACGAACCGTAATAACTAGAAAGTTGAAATTTTCACAGAATTTGCATATCTGTTGCCGCAACAACAACAAATACTGAAATACGAGAGATTAAAGGGGGTCCCCATACAATAGACTTGTTTTTTGATATGAATGTTTGAATATGATGGTATATTTCGCGTCAACGTTGAGGTAGCTCAGTCAGCGGCTATGAAGTAGGCTCTCAATCCCGTAGGTAGTGAGTTCAAATCCTCGTGAGGGCATAATCTTTTTAGGGTTCCGTACCCGAAGGGTGCCAAACGGGACCCTATTACTGAGACTTCGCTGTCTGTCCGTCCGTCCGTCCGTCCGTCCGTCTGTCTGTCACCAGGCTGTATCTCATGAACCGTGGTAGCTAGACAGTTGAAATTTTCACAGATGATGTATTTCTGTTGCCGCTATAACAACAAATACTAAAAAACAAAAGAAATTTAATATTAAGGGGGCTGACATACAACTAACGCGTTTTTTTTTGCGGTTTTTTATAGATAGTACGGAACCCTTCGTGCGCGAGTCCGACTCGCATTTGGCCGGTTATTTATTTATTTTTTTGTTTTTGTTTTATCGGTACCGTACTATCGTATAACAAAACTTAAGCACTCAAAACAGTGCTTAAGTTTTGTTATACGATAGTACGGTACCCTTCGTGTGCGATTTCGACCCGCACTTGACCGATTTTTTGGTGAAAATACTACAAATTACGGTAAACTTAAAACTTTCACGCGTTCCTGGCGAAAAGGGTCTTGCTGGCATGACAGAGATGTGCGCCTATAAGGTTTCCTTTTTCGTTGTCAGGTACGGAACCCTAAAAATACCAAGATGTCATTACGGGGAATAAATTGTATCGTTTATTTTCCTGTTTGGGTATAACATGCATTTTTATAAATACCTACCTAATAATTTATCGTTGTCCTATAATAAATAAAGTAGCAATTGTTATTTAAACATAGGGATTTGATCAAATGCGTTCAGCTTGGATTGACATGACTATGATCATGATCATAGAACTAATCTAATCACAATAAAGCCTTTATATTTTTTTAATAAGGATTGACCAGAATAGGCAAATATCTAGCGTATCAAGATAAACACTCACAAAGAAATAAAAGGTAGTATTTAAAACAAATCACAGTTTAATACTTATTAGATTTTTTACCAAGGGAGTAATGTCTTTTTAAGGCGAACAGTGGGTTTTGAATCCAGAGCGAGCGAAGGATCCTAGAGTTTAATCCCGAGTGCAACGAGGGATTTAAAAGTAGAATCCTGTTTGCCGGGAATGAGCGAGCTCTATTCGAATAGGTGTGATGAAAAATAATATACAATAGAAGCACATAATAACAGTAAATGTAGCCCATTAATGTCCCCATCGAGTGGCACAGGCCTTTACCCGGATACAAGTAAGATTGAGCCATAATCCTTATATATAATAAAAGTATACAAAATGTATTCTTCTTAAGTAGTCGTGTATAATAAAGCTTATGGTTAAGACGGTTTATTATGATGAATCCAAATAAAAATACGAAGGAAAATACATAAACATAAACTTTTGGCCCCACACTAGGATACCCTGTGTCGTGGGAACCAGAAACAGCGACATCACAAACAAGTAAACATCCAAGACCTGGGGTTTTTTGTCCCCTGCCGGGATTCGAACCCGGGACCTCTCGCATGGTAGGTAGATGCGCAACCGCTGCGCCACAGAGGTCGTCACCGTTTGCCTTGATGTTGTTTAGGCTAACTTTTGCGGATGAAAAGCAACAAATTGTGTCCTCCGTTCCGGTAGCAGACAACTCTGTAAATCGTAATAGCCTCTCATCTAGTACATTGGAGGCACTTACTGTGTAATAGATGACTCGAAGACTGATTGATAGCAATCTGCGTGAGGCATGCCATCCGGTTGTGAACCGACTATTGCTATTGCCGGTGTCTTTTTCAACCGACTTCAAAAAAAGGAGGAGGTTCTCAATTCGACCCGTATGTTTTTTTTTTTTTTCTATGTTTGTTACGCGATAACTCCGCCAATTATGAACCGATTTGAACAAATCTTTTTTCGGCGTATAGTTAATACCTCAAGGGTGGTCCCATTGACACCAGGTCAGGATCTGATGATGGGATCCTGGAGAAATCGAGAGAACTCTTCAAATATTATAGGCAGACCTATAGTGATTTTTGTGTTTTTCATAATAACTCGTGCAAATGCACATGGTAAGCATAATATTGTGATGCGGAACTGCTGATGAAGACCACATATGGCCACCAGATCTGCTCAATACTAGGTACAAATACAATGCGTGGCTGACGGGCAGGCAACGCATAGCCTAAACCGGTGGACCTAGAGCCATGAAACTTTGTACAGGGGTTCCTTAGTCGCGTGGGGTAGCACTGATATAGGATTTGACAAAATTAATCCCAACAAAACATGCATATGCATATACAAAAACGCCAGTCTCGCAGCCTGCGCAGTTTATTCTACCGTAAAAAGTTGTGAGATCTAATTTTAAACCAAGTCGGTTAATTTAACCAGTATCTGTGTATGGTAGAATCTTTCCAACAACTTTATCATCGTATACTGTTAAGTACCTACCTAATTAGTTAACTAATAACATTTATAGTGATCGGATCAATATAAGACATCTTTATTTCTTCAATAATAATTAGAATGACTTGGCAATCGCACGTAGAAAAGTTGTCGACTATAGGACCGTGTGTGCAACGTAATGTACCTATTGCTCTCGCTCCGAAATAATTCGTTGTTTTCTTATTAGTTAAGTTTATCTTTATTTAGAGATATGTTGTGTTGAGTAATAATATTCATTTGTGCTCTGGGTGCTATAGAGTGGTCAGTTGAGCGCGATTGCCAAGTTATTCTAATTATTATTGAAGAAATAAAGATGTCTTATATTGATCCGATCACTATAAATGTTATTAGTTAACTAATTAGGTAGGTACTTAACAGTATACGATGATAAAGTTGTTGGAAAGATTCTACCATACACAGATACTGGTTAAATTAACCGACTTGGTTTAAAATTAGATCTCACAACTTTTTACGGTAGAATAAACTGCGCAGGCTGCGAGACTGGCGTTTTTGTATATGCATATGCATGTTTTGTTGGGATCTCATTTCTTTTTGTAAGTAACTTTCCTTTTTTAGGGTTCCGTACCCGAAGGGTGCCAAACGGGACCCTATTACTGAGACTTCGCTGTCCGTCTGTCCGTCCGTCCGTCCGTCCGTCCGTCCGTCCGTCCGTCCGTCCGTCCGTCCGTCCGTCTGTCACCAGGCTGTATCTCATGAACCGTGGTAGCTAGACAGTTGAAATTTTCACAGATGATGTATTTCTGTTGCCGCTATAACAACAAATACTAAAAATCAAAAGAAATTTAATTTTAAGGGGGTCTCCCATACAACAAACGTGATTTTTTTGCTCATTTTTGCTCGATATTGATAATGGTAGCAGGTAGACGCTTAAAATGTTCACAATATATTGAGTATATTATTTACTTAAAAAATAAACAATTAAATTAAAATTAAATTAATATTTAGGGGGGGCTCCCATACTTTTTTTTGCGGTTTTTTATAGATAATGGCACGGAACCCTTCGTGCGCGAGTCCGACTCGCACTTGGCCGGTTATTTCTTTTCGGGTACTATTTCTTGTGCGTTAGCTACCGACTTTCTCAAAGCCCACTCCCTATCTCTATGGGCTCTTCTCTGTGGCTTTGATGTTACGATTTGTGACAAGTCTGGGCGGCGAATTATATAAATATAAATCATACCTCAAACCAAACCATATTCAGGAAATGCACACCCAGCGACATCTAATGGGGAATAGCGATATTAGACAATATTGTAACCGCTTTATTAGGGTTCCGTACCCGAAGGGTGCCAAACGGGACCCTATTACTGAGACTTCGCTGTCCGTCTGTCCGTCCGTCCGTCCGTCTGTCACCAGGCTGTATCTCATGAACCGTGGTAGCTAGACAGTTGAAATTTTCACAGATGATGTATTTCTGTTGCCGCTATAACAACGAATACTAAAAATCAAAAGAAATTTAATATTAAGGGGGGCTCCCATACAACAAACGTGATTTTTTTGCTCATTTTTGCTCGATATTGATAATGGTAGCAGGTAGACGCTTAAAATGTTCACAATATATTGAGTATATTATTTACTTAAAAAATAAACAATTAAATTAAAATTAAATTAATATTTAGGGGGGGCTCCCATACTTTTTTTTGCGGTTTTTTATAGATAATGGCACGGAACCCTTCGTGCGCGAGTCCGACTCGCACTTGGCCGGTTATTTCTTTTCGGGTACTATTTCTTGTGCGTTAGCTACCGACTTTCTCAAAGCCCACTCCCTATCTCTATGGGCTCTTCTCTGTGGCTTTGATGTTACGATTTGTGACAAGTCTGGGCGGCGAATTATATAAATATAAATCATACCTCAAACCAAACCATATTCAGGAAATGCACACCCAGCGACATCTAATGGGGAATAGCGATATTAGACAATATTGTAACCGCTTTATTAGGGTTCCGTACCCGAAGGGTGCCAAACGGGACCCTATTACTGAGACTTCGCTGTCCGTCTGTCCGTCCGTCCGTCCGTCTGTCACCAGGCTGTATCTCATGAACCGTGGTAGCTAGACAGTTGAAATTTTCACAGATGATGTATTTCTGTTGCCGCTATAACAACGAATACTAAAAATCAAAAGAAATTTAATATTAAGGGGGGCTCCCATACAACAAACGTGATTTTTTTGCTCATTTTTGCTCGATATTGATAATGGTAGCAGGTAGACGCTTAAAGTGTTCACAATATATTGAGTATATTATTTATTTAAAAAATAAATAACTAAATTAAAATTAAATTAATATTTAGGGGGGCTCCCATACATTTTTTTTTTTGCGGTTTTTTATAGATAATGGCACGGAACCCTTCGTGCGCGAGTCCGACTCGCACTTGGCCGGTTATTTAAATCATAGCTGGAACCAAACCATACCGCGATTCAAGATACACATAGCGACTAGCGACATCTAGTGGGGAATAGCGATGAATCGAAGTAGTCGTGTACTGAGCTTATTGATAATTAATATATTATGAAATTGAGGCTGAAATTGCGCAATGTTTGAGTTTTCCTTGGCTTTGCAGGCTAAACTCTAACCATGCTCAAAATTTTAAGCCTGTGGGTTCGCTAGAAGTACCCTTTAGAGTTTTCATGATCGTGAATCAGTGAGTCAGTGAGTGTCAAAATTGAGGAACTTTGAATTGCTGTACCTTCAACTCTACTGGTTCAAATTTATTGAAATTTTGAGAATATGTCTTATGACATGGTGCCTTTTAGCCGCCGGGAATTCAGGTTTCTATCTTTATCCACAACGGAGTAACAGGTAGGTCAAATATGCTCTGAATGGCTTCCTGTAAAGGATGTTACTGCTGCGCCCGTATGTTTTGCTTTTTGCTCGACTTGGCTTGGGGGCGCTGCCGCGCCCCCAGATTCCCCAAGGGGGGGGGGGGATAAGGGGTTACAGTTAGTATTAAACTCAATCTAATCAAATAGGGTTTGTGGAAGTCGGTTTTTTCTAAAGTTTACTTTTTGTTTCAATTATTTACATAGCGTCACGTCCTTCTCCCGTACGGGGTGGCACAGGCACGTCACTGGTGGGTCGAGAACGGGGCGGTTACAGGCACCCGATTCTCGCGCTATCGAGATCTCTATCTCCCCAGTCGAGATATCGGTTTTGATACGGGCTAAATCCGTCGTAAACGTTCTCGATTTATATTTATTTCGATCGAAAACGGGTCGAGATATTTTTGATAGAGATTTCGGTATCTCTTAAACTAAATGTACCCTGATGTAACTGTACTTTTAATGTATTTTTTTTAAGGCAAAATAAACTAATAACTATTTCTATTCTATTCTATCTCAAAATCGATGTATTGACCATGGACATGATCTAGCTGGCGCCAGAATTGCCCCCCTGTACTAAACAGTCACGAATCACGACAAGCCGCGTTCAACAGATACGTCATAAATGAGCATTTCAATTGATCATAACTCTCCCGTAAGTTACGAAGGTTATATACCTGGATACAATAAAAACATGTACATATTTCGAAAGACTTTTCTAAGCCAGCAGTTGCTACAAGGGTAGGTACACTTTACCATTGTTTACCCATTGTCCTTTTTATGTGCGAGATTATAATAATTTTATTGAATATCTTAATGGACAGGCAGCATAGTCGGTGCCTAGGCCTACATAAACAAGGAATATAAACAAATTATATTTACAAGATTCTACGGAGAATCCCATATTATGACTAAATCTCATTGGAATGTATAGCCACTAACAGGCAAGCCAGCATGCTATCAGGGCCCAATTCTGTCAGTACAATGACCGGTCAGTGACGATGACGCGGCGATGACACTCAACTTTAGATAGGTATCCTAACTAGCTTTTGTAGTATCGTTTTTTTCCAAATTAATGGTAGGAATGGTTTGTAAATAACCAATTTCTACCAGTAATAGCCTCGCTATTCTTTATTGCTCGCTATTGTTAGTTTGCCCCGCGTTTGTCTTAACGCGAGCGAACCGATTAAAAATATCGGTTCGTATCTTAAGTAATAGTAATCGTATCGTAACTTTTACCAAATTCAATGAACTCATAGTAACATACGTCTAATATGGAACCAACGAGCAATGACACTGTAATTTTTATTTGACAAATTGATTAATTTTATTTTAATGGTAATGGACTGAATTATTTTATTGTAAATACTTGTGTATATTTTGCATGCCAATATTTGGCTAAATGTGCTGTACTTTTATTTTTTTAATATATTACACCAACGACTGTAACCACATTTACGCAAATAAATGAAAAATGAAAAAAAAAAAACATTTGGCCGGGTTATATTTATGCTTGGCGTTTGTTTGTTGACAAAAATTACACCTACTGTTGACGTTTAGTTAAGTAACTTAACTTAGTAAGTAGGTATCAATTTCATCACGAATGTTTGTCTTTGTTTAGTCTATGCACAGATACTATTATATTATACATATAGACCACCTAGAACAAAATATGACACCGGCGTAAACAGAGATGCTACGGAAGCTTCTTTAGTTCGAGGCCATTATCTCTTGGTGCAGCACCATCGAAAAATTGCAAATACCACGAGATGGCGCTAAGATATATAGGATTTATTCTAAGATTAGCGCCACCTAAAAGTATGTTAACTGAAACCGTTAAAAGTTCAAATCTTACTCCTCACGCCATCTCTTTTTTACGAAGGGTTACTAATTCTAATTTGTATGTGATGAACACCCTGTGGTCTATGTCATAAATGTACTTTTTAGAGCACAACACTTACTTACATACTACATACATACACACAGCACACACATGCATACCCACCCTCACACACAGAGAGACATACAACATACATGAATACTGCAAAAGCAGTCGAATAAAATTACATAGATAAATAATTGAAAATAGTCCTACAATATGCAAGCTTATCTCGTAACAGATTCGCTCTCAAAAGCACACAATTTTAGTATGGAGAACTATGGAAGCGTTGACGAAATAGGAAGCGCTGTGTAAGATATGTAGCGTATTTTTTTTGTTCAATAAATAAATAAGTAGGATAATAGAAAATTCCTAAAGATGAGCTGAAGCTTCCACCCACTCTGTAAAATGGGTCCTGCCTGGCAGAATTACCAGCGTTGCAGTTATCTGCAACACATGCTGAGCCAGGGCCTATTCACTGTGTGATATGCACATGTTAGTTTCTATCATTATGTGCTGGTTCACTCTCAGAAGCACAACGGTCGAACAAACGAACAATGGAGAACAATAGATAGATAAGATGTGTCCACGAGAGGGTGAAGTTTTGTTAGAATCTGTCTTGCTTGTATTTGTGTGTATTCCTACAGTCACAGAACATTTATTACAGTGAATAAATGGATTATCTATCTATCTATCTATCGAAAATGTACTCCAAATGCCCCAGCTTGGATACCTAAAGTTCAACGTTGTCATCGCGTCAATGTCATTGAGCGGTCATTGCGTAACTGGAATCCAGACCCTGTAATGCTTACATAATGTATTGTAATTGCAACTGTGCGTGTTGATAGCCATGCATTTGAAATGTAAAACAACCCCGGCCAGACCACAATGAAACCTTAAGTGTTAAAGGATGACTTGTTTGTTTCCTCGATAAGCGACGGAAAGACAGACGGACAGAGAGCGGAGGTTTAGTAAGCGTTTGGCACCCTTCTCGCACGGAACCCTAAAAAAGCCCTACTAAAGAAACAAACATAGCTTCCCGCCAAATCCCATACTGTTCTTGGTTTCTGAAGGTTATTGACAATTGTTTCCGAAAGCAGTAGCGGTGTGTTGACTCTGAGTTTCCTCATTTGTTCAAACACGGTGGTGCGTACTACACGGTGTACCACAATATCGTTTGTTATGAAACATTGATATCTACTGCCTGTTTCGTTGGATGTTGTGGTAGATTTACGTGTAGTGTAGTAGCAGTAGTATCCGAAGGGATATTATGAAAGAAACGTCCGTGGCGTAGCGTATTCGCACATGTTGCTGATTTCTAATTAACAATATTATATATTTTAGTGTGTAAGCAATTTCAAATACAATTTTATATTGTTAATGAATAAATAAACTGAACTGAAACATCGGTATATGACCAACTCTAAGGTCAGAAGCATTTATATCCCGGCTTATTAAACTGAACTGGAACATCGGTATATGACCAACTCTAAGGTCAGAAGCATTTATATCCCGGCTTATTAAACTGAACTGGAACATCGGTATATGACCAACTCTAAGGTCAGAAGCATTTATATCCCGGCTTATTAAACTGAACTGGAACATCGGTATATGACCAAGTCTAAGGTCAGAAGCATTTATATCCCGGCTTATTAAACTGAACTGGAACATCGGTATATGACCAAGTCTAAGGTCAGAAGCATTTATATCCCGGCTTATTAAACTGAACTGGAACATCGGTATATGACCAACTCTAAGGTCAGAAGCATTTATATCCCGGCTTATTAAACTGAACTGGAACATCGGTATATGACCAACTCTAAGGTCAGAAGCATTTATATCCCGGCTTATTAAACTGAACTGGAACATCGGTATATGACCAACTCTAAGGTCAGAAGCATTTATATCCCGGCTTATTAAACTGAACTGGAACATCGGTATATGACCAACTCTAAGGTCAGAAGCATTTATATCCCAGCTTATTAAACTGAACTGGAACATCGGTATATGACCAACTCTAAGGTCAGAAGCATTTATATCCCGGCTTATAAAACTGAACTGGAACATCGGTATATGACCAACTCTAAGGTCAGAAGCATTTACTTCCGAACGGGCAGTAGTATACAAAAATATTAATATTATATTGACGTTGACTAAGTAATATGTATGATTTTATGGTCAATAAAAATTTTGAACTGAATTGAACTGAACTGAACTTTATATCCCGGATTATTAAACTGAACTGGAACATCGGTATATGACCAACTCTAAGGTCAGAAGCATTTATATCCCGGCTTATTAAACTGAACTGGAACATCGGTATATGACCAACTCTAAGGTCAGAAGCATTTATATCCCGGCTTATTAAACTGAACTGGAACATCGGTATATGACCAACTCTAAGGTCAGAAGCATTTATATCCCGGCTTATTAAGCTTTAGATATGTCGTAGTCAAGTTTGCCAGCCATTTCATGATATGGCCAGGTATTTCTGGCCATATCATGATATGGCTGGTTTTAATGAAAACATGTCTTTTTAAAAGCATTATTCAGCACTACGTGATGTTTTTTGTGATATACATGTCAAACTAACACGAAGACTATTCGGGGGCTTCGCTGCGCTCGCCCCCTTTAGTCTTCACCTAAGCTGCCTCGGTGTTTTCCCTAAAATGTTTCATCGTTTTATGATATTTCAACAGATATACTTTGACTGTATCCTAAAATAATATTTAGAACTTACTTAAGCTTTAAATATAAGTAAACCTGTAATTAATTCTTGATTAATAAACACTTTGAACTTTGAAATAGGAAGAGTTCCGTGCTCTAGTTGGGTTCATGATTGTTTCTTACGCAGGAGATGCAGGTTCTAATCCCGGTGCTGACTATGTACAGTCGAGTTTTACATGCCAAGGCATCAAATATAAATATACATGGAAGGGTACATTTATATTTGATGCCTTGACATTGCTCAGATATTAATGAACTCGACTGACCCATGAGATGATTAATTTATCGTACATTTGTCGTCCGTTCCGCGTTTCGGGTGACACGTGAAGCTGTGGGTCGCTCGCCACTTGGTCGTGCGTGTAGTAGTCCTTAAACCACTATCGCTACTTGGTCGTGTACTAGTCGTAAACAAATATCGCTACTTGGTCGTGTAGTAGTCGTAAAACCCCTCCACCAACCTTCTCTGAGCCAGCGTGGTGAAATAAGGCTCAATTCATAATTTCATAATTTCTTTATTGCACACAATTAATTGCAATGACAAAAAGTAAATAAAAACAGTGTACAAAGGCGAGCTTATCTCTAAAAAGAGATCTCTTCCAGCAAACCATATTCCTCAATCTTACTCGTATCCGGGTAAAGGCCTATGTCCCTCGCAGGGGACATTATACGAATTTATTTAATTTATTTCATACGACGTTTTTCAACACACTTGTGAGTAAAATTTATAATTATCTTTATCGGTACTCGACATTTTCATTATAAAAACAATGAATGAAAAGTTTTATTTGTTGAAAACTGAAAATGGCACGTACTTTTTTTTTGTTTTCGCTCGTTGTCTCTGACTGCCAAGAGGCAATGCAAAAGCTAAACAAACAGCCAAATATTTTTCATCAAAGTAAACGAAATGCTGTTTTCTTAGTTTGCTTTTAATTGGATGAAAATAAATGTTTAGTCATCTTATTTTGACAATAACATGTTGTATTAATAATTAAAGCCAATTAAAATACTTAATATTTTTCCAGCATAAAAACTCTGCTGTTATTCTTGTCCAAAACCTATATCCATTATCATACCACACTAGTGTTCTAATATTATTACCGCACGCGTGTATAATAGGCAGCATTATGATTCTAAAACCCACGTCATAAGGGTCACTTTACGAGCAGGTGTGTTGAATATTAGGTATACGATGTATCTTTAAAGGAGCTCATACTAAGTATTTCATACTGATTTCACTCTTTCTAGGGCCTTGTTGGTCGGTGTATATTAATCGGTCATTTCCCCTACAATGCAGGCGTTAAAACAACTAAATGAGGAAACAATTAATGATGCATCAAAGTTATTTAATTTATATTCTTGTTTAATTTTTATGTTTCAAAAAATATGTCAGGTACATACATACGTTTTGCACTGCAAACATAAACTATATATACACACACATACATACATGCATGTACTTACATATATTTATTTGTTATATGTGCATCAGCTCCCTATGTGCACATGTGACAAAGAGAATTATCTTTTTGTGATATTTTTTTTTTCTCTTTAGTTTAGTTAAGTTTAAGTAAAAAGATCTGGCCTGAAAAACAGCGCTGTGATGACGTCACATCACTCAGCATAAGCTGAGTCCAGTCCTTTTGCCACAAATAAATTAAGTTGGATCTCATTTTATGTTCATTTTATAATTTTATGTGGCAAATAAACACTTCGTAATTCGTAATTTCTTTATTGTACTCACATGACATTAAAAATAGCTTAAGATAGTAAAATATGATCAAAGGCGAGCTTATCTTTAATGAGAGATTTCTTCCAGCAACATTTCTTTCTTCCTTTCAAATTAATAACCGGCCAAGTGCGAGTCGGACTCGCGCACGAAGGGTTCCGTACCATTATCTATAAAAAACCGCAAAAAGAACACGTTAGTTCTCCTTAATATTAAATTTATTTGTTTTTTAGTATTTGTTGTTATAGCGGCAACAGAAATACATCATCTGTGAAAATTTCAACTGTCTAGCTACCACGGTTCATGAGATACAGCCTGGTGACAGACAGACAGACAGACAGACAGCGAAGTCTCAGTAATAGGGTCCCGTTTGGCACCCTTCGGGTACGGAACCCTAAAAACGGTACACGATGTTTATTAGTTACAATAAAAGCATATTCTAAACACGATTATTGCAATGTCAAAAACACGAGAGTATAAGCTGAATTAAAAACCTAAATGTGTTGCCATAAAGAGCCACTTTGCAAAGTAGTTGGCTGGAAATAAATAAAGTTTATTCACTTGTTATAGGTTCTGTCTTTGTTGTTGTTATTCATATTGATTTTATGCACTCACATTTAATATCGTGCTGTTTACCCACTATGCACTCACGTTTACCCACTATGACGCGAGACGACCGAGCCGATATAACTATACTTTAATATCGTGCTGTTTACCCACTATGACGCGAGGCGACCGAGCCGATATAACTATACTTTAATATCGTGCTGTTTACCCACTATGACGCGAGGCGACCGAGCCGATATAACTATACTTTAATATCGTGCTGTTTACCCACTATGACGCGAGGCGACCGAGCCGATATAACTATACTTTAATATCGTGCTGTTTACCCACTATGACGCGAGGCGACCGAGCCGATATAACTATACTTTAATATCGTGCTGTTTACCCACTATGACGCGAGGCGACCGAGCCGATATAACTATACTTTAATATCGTGCTGTTTACCCACTATGACGCGAGGCGACCGAGCCGATATAACTATACTTTAATATCGTGCTGTTTACCCACTATGACGCGAGGCGACCGAGCCGATATAACTATACTTTAATATCGTGCTGTTTACCCACTATGACGCGAGGCGACCGAGCCGATATAACTATACTTTAATATCGTGCTGTTTACCCACTATGACGCGAGGCGACCGAGCCGATATAACTATACTTTAAACGAGGAATGTAACTATGAAACGGTGTATACGATTAATAGAATAGAATAGAAAGTACATTTATTCAACTGTCACAATACACAAAACACAGCAATAACAAATTATAAACAGAAACAAGTAGGAAATAAAATATACATGAGAAAAACGCTGCAACGATTCTGCAACGCTGATATTCTGTCGGTACCTATTATGGCCGTTCTACACTCTCGCCGAGACAACACGAGACATGCCGAGACGGAGAATGTAGAGGGTACCTCTCGCCGCGCCCGGATGTCTCGCCTGCTCTCGCTCCGGCCGGCGGCGGTTTTTGGGCCCGAGTCAAAGGGTCTCGGCATGTCTCGCGAGGAGCCCGAGAGCATTGCACTAGAAGCGGTGAGGGTGTAGAGGGTAGAGGGTACCTCTCGTGGCAGGCCTCGCGATGTCTCGGCCGAGAGCTCTCGCCCGAGACATCACGAGACCACTCGGCGAGAGTGTAGAACGGCCATTAGAGAGTGAGTAAGTAAGTGTGTGGGTTAACAAAACAACATACTATAAATAACTCAAAAGGAAATGAGTTTAAACTTGAGTTTAATGAGTTTAATAACTTATACTTGTGTCGAGTATATTTTGAGTTCTCGAAAACAAAGCTATAGATTTCGATGAAAGCGCAAGTTTTTTTAACCACATATATTGAAACATTCAGCCTACAAGTAGGTATACAATACAGCCTATCCCTAATTGGTGATCCTTGGACCAGTCGAAGGCTGATTCGTCAGCCGAGACTGGCCGAGGGCCACCATCATATGATATGAGGAATATTTGTATGTATTTGTGTAATGGTGGGGTAACGATATATGTTTTGAGTTCTAGAAAAAGGCGCTGTAGTTTTCGATGACATTTGCAATGTAGGGGTTTTTGGGTGTAAAAAATCGATCGAACTAGTTTTCATAACTGAAAAATCACTTATTTCCGAGTTTTCATGCTTTTCTCAATAGTATTGGCAATTTCACTTTAGTAAAATCAAAATAAGGCATAAATTCCAATGACAATCAAAAATTTAGTTTCTCATTGCGACTTCATATCACGTGACACTTTTTGGCGGGTGTTCTCGGAGAATTCACACAAAAAAGTTTCGTTTAAGTCAGGTCGAATCTAAATTCATCCTACTTGCTTCCTTTAACCCTTTCGGAGTAGAGCTTGTCATTCTCCTGGCCGAAAAGGAAGCAAAAATGACATTAAAATTAGGGGAAATCAAGTTCTCATCCCCTTGCTATAGACATTAACTGACGTCTTGGTACCCACTGTCAAAGTCAAGGACTCTTCCATACTCTTCTGTCCTCTAGCGAAGGGGCGTGGCAAACAGGCATTTTGTTTTCCTCATGAGTTGTCAAGGCTGAAAGATTGAATTCTGTGCCCAAATCTCACGGAGAACACAAAGTGCCTGTTTGCTTCGCGTTTGCAGCTGTTTAAAAACAGAGCAGCATATTGATTAATATTAATGCAGTCTGATGGATATGAAATATAATATTTTATTGTGGCAAAGCTCGGCTCTCAAATATTGATCAGTGATGTGCAGTCCGATGATTATTAATTTACTATTATTTCATTTATAATAATTTATGTTACGGCGCATTCCCTATGGGACAGACAAGACAGAGCCGAGACTTGACAAATCTATGTGACAAAGTGTTCGGCGCGACCAATTCCAGCAACCAACCACCGAGCAAGGCTCGGTCCCCAGATATTTATTAACAGTGTAGTAAACAGTGCTGACAAATTATTTAAATAGAAAATATGTTTATTGTACATTTATAATTATAACGTAATTCAGAATACAACACCTGCTATAATTTTATTATTGCTTTCATTTTCAAGGATATCATGTCGTAAAGATTACAAAAGTTGGTACCTAACAAAATGATTTTATTTTGCATCTATTAGCTTTCAAAAGACTTAAAAATCATGTTTGTAACTAAAATACTTTTAACACTTTAACGTTATAAAGTCGGTCAGTAGAGGGTTAACGGTTAACTCGCAAAAACTCTATGTAACAATATTACGTTATGACAAGATCGCCTAGATCTCTGGAAGTATAGCACCTATTAGAATATTTTTTTGCATGATTTTTTATAAGAAAGAGATATTGATTTTTGCATGAGGCCCCGCTCTTTCGTTTCGTTACTAGTTATTAAGTTATTTACAATTTTTAGGTATGAATTTAGATACGTGATAACTGATAAGTAAATTATTATACTATTAGACTAACTTTTTATTATACATGCACATGCAATAAATAAAGTTGCTCTCTACAAATCGGTTTCATAATGAAAGTTGCTCCGAATGATGTCCCTAACAAAATCGTTTTTCGTTAATTCATTTACACCTTGTATAATTTTAGAACATTAGATACAACCTGCAAAACTATCTAAACAATGACTTTGTATAAACCTAAAGTAAAAACTGACCTCAAAATACGGTTTTTGAAAATTCATAACAAAATCACCCCTGGTTTGCGACAACTGAAACTTTAAGGGGGAGGTCTCCTCTACTCCCCTAGCCCGTCTGCCCCTTCCCCCCCAAAAATCAGGTGTCCCTGATCTAAACCCGACCCATAAAACTTGATCCTCTTTAACCCAGATTGCTATGTGCACTTTATGAAGATTCACACTATACGTTTTTCACTCGAGCTGACAGTAATTATTTTTATGGACATACATTAACCTTAACTCAAGTATTTCTTATGTTTGTTTTTACGCGCGTCGCTTTGTTAATATATAGCAAATAGCTCGACATGGGAAAATAATATTTAATTGATTCGGTTTTCAACCTTTGTTGCGGGCGCACCGCGCGCAAAGCCCAACAATAAAAACAACTTGTCAAATCAGATTAATTCTGTGTCTATTGATGTATCTTGATTCCTTTCAAATTCAAATCGCAGTCGCTTTAGACAACGGCTCCTGTGTAAAAATCGCGTACGCTAGAAAAACGATCAGAGCTACAATTCAATATTGTTTACTTCGTGCTTTCGTTTTATCGTCTCTTCCCACACGGGGTGGCGGCGACACAATTTGACCCCACAACCACCAAACCACCTCCTTCAAACATCCACAAAGCGTCGGCAATGGCAATAACTGGACACATCGAAGCTCGCTCGAAAGACTCCAATATGCTGAAGACGCTTGCCATCACAAGAACCCTGCAAATGATCCCTGGAGGCATCATATGCAGCAGGATAGCGCAGCACCAGAGAGATGACGTGGCGTGCTTCGAAACGACCGCCGCGCTCAAACCGTATGTAAAAAAACCGATGATGGTAAAAATAGCCAACGAAGGCAAGAAGATGTGGAAAGGGAAGAAAGTTACCGCAGTGATAGCGAAACATGCGAGCAACGTGAGGGAGTTTTGCAACGGGACTGGTGAGATGAATAGAATTGGTAAAATGTTGGGAAATTCGGCTAAGGGCTAAGTTTGGGTTTGTTGTGGATAGGCTGGTCACGCAGGAAAGATTGTGCAAGAAAGAGCGCCCGCGCGTCGAACGAAGGACGTCGTCGCCTGCCCCTGCCTTGCAACCCCCTGTCGCCAAAATCGATTACAGCGTCTATAGGTACCGCGCCATCCACGATGACGCGTGACGTAGCTATTTGCATCTTTCATCGAGTCACTCTGCTGAGAAACAAAGATGTAAATAGCTACGTCACGCGTCATCGTGAATGGCGGTACCTATACATACAAAACGATAGCATCGTAGACGCTGCAATCGATTATAGCGCTGACGGCGATGTCACGGATTGCGACTCAAAATTGCGCTGCGTAGAACTCTTTATACCCCATTAATAAAAAGTTAATCTGAGGCGGCGGAACGGGTTAGAGCTAGACAGATGTCAGTCTGTCAACTTCAGGGATCCGAGATTTATTTGACTATACCCTATCCAATATAACAGCCAACCTGACATATGTCAATCTTAGCCTATTGTACGGGGATATTGCTCATAAAAATCGATTAATCAAAATAATCATACACCCTTTAAAAACATTTGTGAATCGGAAAGTTGTCTAACATTTTATTCTTGATTCTTCAGTAACCTTAAATATAGTTGAAAATGAAATAATAATATCTTTAAGTGCTAATATCAGTGACGGCGATGACAACTCTTCTGTTAGTTCAACTGAATAAACAATTTGGATTCTTTCCGATTGTTTTGGTAACATCCCTAGTGATTAAAAAGTTGTTTCTATGAAGTTTTAGGTTAGCTGTCAAGTTTGCTGTTATATTGGATAGGGTATACCTTGTATATTACCGAAATGTATTTAAACTTAGAGAAGGGTTCCGTACCAATACTCAATACTTATTTAGAGAGTGACATGAGTACGCACAGTGGAAACCGTCGTCTCTGGTGATAGCTGTCGCGAGCCAACGACCGCTAATCATTAGTTTATGTCTCTTGACCTGCTGATGTCGTCATATTGGCGAATGCACATGCTGCTGCTCAAATAAAGTCCCGATTAATTGTAATTCTGGTGCTGTATTTCAAGCGATAGCGAATAATTCAAGTGTAACGACTATGGTGAAGCTAAATTAGGTATTTACAATAATGTTAACAAACATGGTTTGGTCAGATTCATTGGGATTTTTGACAAATATAATTTTATTCCTTTTTGGTTTACATGCTTTTAAAAACCTACTCGCATGTAGGGTGGAGGGTATGGGAGATGAGTCGTGAGGCAACAGAGGTAAAATATGAAAATCGTTTATTCAACAAAAACATTTGCATATAATATATCATTGCACATAGCATATGGTATTGTCGCTTAGAAGTTATTTATTAAAATAGTTGTGTTGTTATTAATGCAATCATAATTCATCGTTATGTGCATAGTTGGCAATTGTGAAGATGAAGAATAGTATGACTGAATGTATAATGTATTTAATGAAAGAAAGGAATCTATCTAAACTACGTTATGTTCTACACTACCTACACTACTAAAGTCTTTACAAAAAACTAAATTCAACCTTATTACGTCAGTGACACGGACGCTGTCACCGGGCCTTTTATTTTGTGGAGAATGTAAACATGGAAACGAACTGAACTGTAATTTCACATGGATACTGTTATCAGGCACCCCACAGATTGTGCGTGTCTGGTCACGCGAGTTTTTGACCCAATTAATGTAATCATTATCAATTCTTAGAACAACCATTGCAAATGTAAATATAAAGCAAACTCACACACTCAGGGTTCTGTAAACGTCTGTACCACCTCATGTTGTGTTATCTAAGTTTACCATGTAGGTAATAGACGGACAGACAGCGTAGAGTATTAAGAATGGGGTATGGTATGGAACCCTTAAAGCTACGAGCTGAATAATAAAATAGTCATATTTATTAATTCCTGGTTCACGTGATATCATTATCAACGAGAAAAACAAATGCAGTGAACCTACAATTACTTCTTTAAATTGTTAACTAATTATTTCATGGATACGTAATATCTTTCCCCAAAATTTGTTTAGCTAATCAAATGTCTCGCTGTATATTATCTTACATTTATTAATAATTATATTTTTGTCCCCTTCCAGTAATAAAGCAGCGGCTACAGATGCTCAACTCACCGTACCGGGGAGTGTGGGAGTGTGCGCGACACATCTACAGAGACGAGGGAGCGCGAGCGTTCTACCGCTCGTACGGCACTCAGGTCGCTATGAACGTGCCCTTCCAGGTGTGTTTACTGTGCAGCTGTGCCGTTCCGCGCGGGAGTGTAATGCTTAACTCACCGTACCGGGGAGTGTGGGAGTGTGCGCGATATGCACCTACAGGCGCGACAAACGAAATTACACAGCCACCAAGTTATCTAGAGAACTACTGACGCTACTATGAAAACTTCACTTCGGTTGTCAGTTGTTGTAGTGAACAGTGCCACCAACTTAGCTGTTCAGTTGATAGCGGTCGCTAGTGTCATAGTAGTCTTCATAATAGCGGACATAGTATAGTATGTCTTCTCTTCGATGGCGGATGACATGGATGTAGTACCAATTTTTCCCACCTGAACAAGCTAAGTTGGTTGCTCTGTATACTGTTCTGTTGGTTGGCGTAGATGGTAGCGCCTCGCTCCATTCTGTAGATAAGATAGTGGCACTGTTCCTAGAAAATAACGAATGAATGAATGTATGAATGAATGAATGAATGAATGAATGAATGAACGAACGAACGAGTGATTGATAAAATGAGTAAGGAAATGAATGAATTTATGCAGCTGCTTACATGCTGCAAAGGCCGAACTCTTTGCTTGTTTGTCGCCGGAAATCTCCAAAAAGTTGTTATTTGATATAGTTCGGGGCCATAATATTCTTAAGATTATCTGCAGACACTTATAAACAAAATCTTTAAAGTTTCTGGGAGAGTCTTTAGCATGTACCATATCTTGATGCCCATTCATTATTTTATACTTGCACGCAAAAGATCGAAAACAAAATGTACCTTCGTGAAAATAGTGTACCTACAAAGGCTCGAGATAACTCTGAGCTCTCTCATTTAGCTTATACCTTGTCGGTACTACCAGCAAACTAACCCGCTCTCCTTACAGGCGCTACACTTCGTGACGTACGAGTGGTGTCAGTCCGCCCTCAACCCGCGCCGACAGTACGACCCTAAGGCGCACGCATTGTCGGGCGCGGCGGCCGGCGCGATAGCTGCTGCCTTGACCACGCCGCTCGATGTGTGCAAGACTGTGCTGAACACGCAGGTCAGTGGAGAAGGATCTAGAACATTCTAGAACTGTTGTCTCTTGGATAGAAGGTTCTAGAAGGAGCGGTCACGATAGCTGCTGCCTTGACCACGCCGCTCGATGTGTGCAAGACTGTGCTGAACACGCAGGTCAGTGGAGAAGGATCTAGAACATTCTAGAACTGTTGTCTCTTGGATAGAAGGTTCTAGAAGGAGCGGTCACGATAGCTGCTGCCTTGACCACGCCGCTCGATGTATGCAAGACTGTGCTGAACACGCAGGTCAGTGGAGAAGGATCTAGAACATTCTAGAACTGTTGTCTCTTGGATAGAAGGTTCTAGAAGGAGCGGTCACGATAGCTGCTGCCTTGACCACGCCGCTCGATGTATGCAAGACTGTGCTGAACACGCAGGTCAGTGGAGAAGGATCTAGAACATTCTAGAACTGTTGTCTCTTGGATAGAAGGTTCTAGAAGGAGCGGTCACGATAGCTGCTGCCTTGACCACGCCGCTCGATGTGTGCAAGACTGTGCTGAACACGCAGGTCAGTGGAGAAGGATCTAGAACATTCTAGAACTGTTGTCTCTTGGATAGAAGGTTCTAGAAGGAGCGGTCACGATAGCTGCTGCCTTGACCACGCCGCTCGATGTGTGCAAGACTGTACACGTACAAAAATATTGTAATTTTCGCATGACATGTCGTAGACAATTTGCGTCTACGCTTTCAATTCGCATGGACGAGAATTGGGCCCCCCAATTGTCTAATTAATTTTCCTCGTTCTCGGCAGGTGGCTAATAGTAGTTTATGAAACTGTGGCATAAAACACGAGTGGGTGTTTCCCCACGAGAGTTTTAACCTAGTTATGTGCAGTTCCATACACTACTTTATCTACTCTCAACTTACTAACTGTCTCTCATACAAAAATCAAAGTTAAAACACAACAATATTTCCACATAAATCCGTGCTTAGACAGACGGGTATTTTGATTTGATTTCAATTACGACTACTGCATACTAGCAAGTAGCGATACCGATAGTAGCCGTGACCACCAGCCGTGTCATCCGAAACACGAACCTCCGATGAATTTACGTGAGACAAATTAATTATCTCATTAGTAGTATTGGTACATGGCCACCGGGATTCGCACCAGCATCCCTGAATAAATAAATTCACGACAATAATGAATTTACATTCAATGTTGCTGGCTCCTCCAAGTAGCGCGGCAACGTCGACTTTGCTCAAAGAAGGTTGTCAAAATAATGAACACACACATTTATGATATTCAGCATTTCTTTTCCCGTGGCAGGAGACAGCAACACGCGCGGACGGCCTCTCCGAGGCGGCCGGCCACGTGTACCGCGTGACCGGCGCGCGCGGCTTCTTCAAGGGCGTGAAGGCGCGCGTGCTGTACCAGATGCCGGCCGCCGCCATCTGCTGGCTCACCTACGAGACGCTGAAGCACCTGCTGGTACAGGTTAGGCAATTAGTTCAAGCGAGGGTCATAGATGAATCAAGAGCAAGTGAAGGATTCTAATGACTGAATCACGACCGTAGAGAGTTCATGATGGTCTCAAAAGAGCTCTTTTTAAAGGGGGAATGGTACAAACGTGTATTTGTTCTCCGCAGAAAGACGAGCTGCCCTCGCACGCGACGGCCCCGGTCGTGGCGGCGCCGCCGATGGTCGCGCCTGACCTGTCGCGCGCGCTGCGCCTCGCCGCCGCCGACGTGCCGCCTGCGCTCACGCGCAACTAAGCCGCCAGGGTCGCTGGGCACGAGCACGGTGGCACTTGCGACTGTAGCCGGCTACTTACACGGCGACGCCAGGGCAATATAGGTCGTAGAAGTGCGTTATAAGCTGACCATATAGGTACGGTTTTATTTAACCAGTCAGATCTGCGTCAGATCTGCCTGGCGGGCAATACTGCCAATGTATGGCAAGAACAAGCATACGAGGCAGTTTTGCCCGCCATGCATGACTGTCACGCAGATCTGATCACGGCATGTAAAACCGACAGTTTATGGTCGACTGTATACAGTAGAACCGCCTCGAGTTAGTGAGTAGGGCAATTGGAGCGGAGTACTCACACACAGCACACTTTTACATCCTAGATTGCTCCTGCGGCAGGCTTGTGAGGAGCCGGCTACGCGTAATAACATACGGGGCATTACCTATTGCGTTCGTGTGCCGAATGATCCTGGTAGCAATTTATAGGGAGGTTCCAAATTTGAAAAATTAAATGTCTATTTCGAAATTCGAAAAATTTGGTGGGAGTCGGTGCACTCGGTTTCGATTGAGATCCCTTTGACGGTGGAAATTGGAATCAGGTTTTCGGAAACCGGTTGTTGCACATCTCTATCCAAAGTTTAAAAAACGAAGATACGATTATAAAAGCGGTTTGAAGACAACCTGTGGCGCCATCTATCGAAAACTGTGAGATGTTATTTTTCCTACATAGAAGTTGTTAAAGGAATCAAATTCCTTGTAAAAATTATGTGTATTGTAACTTGCGAACACAAGGCACATGTTTGATACATTGTGTGTTATTATCTTGGCAGTTATTAGTAACAATGGATTTGATCGTCGTTTACATAAAATTTGCTTCGCAATTTATTTATAGACACAAGGAGACATCGAAATAAGCGAAATTTTGTTATTATAATTTGTCATAAAATTTTTCGCCAAAAAGTATGGTGAAGCCAAAGAAAATGTAGAGACCGAAGCTTTTCTTCACTTCTTCTGTATATCACATAGTGCATTGTAGTATCTACCGATCAAAGTTAAATGTCGTTGCACATATCTTCCATATGCCATCCCACGGGGGTGGTATTTTGAGGCGAGAAAATGAATTTACTTCGCATTTACATCTCAATCCACAATTGGCAATATTTGAAGTCTCCAAATCACAGTTATTATTTTTGTTATATATATTTATTTAATATTATTAGTTGTACATTGTATGAGAATTGATTTTTTTGCTTAGTATTTCTATGATCCGTTTTTGTCTTGGTAGTGTGTCGCGTGTGGAAGCAAGCTGTGATGTTCGAGGTTATAATAAAATAGATCATTGTATCATATGTGCATATTATCTTGACTAGGTATTGGTCTTTTTTTGACAGATATAAATAAACTAAAAATGGATTCAAAATAAAAATACTTATATGGTTATAGTGAGGCTTTCGAAATTTCAAGATGGCGTCAAATGTCAAAAATTGACCAAAAATATTATCAAAATACATTGTTGTATATTTAAAGTGGATCCCACTCTAAAATATAATTTTTATTAGAAAGAGACACGAATCGAAACAGCGGTCGCCTGTGCCTACGAGTTTTCACAATTTAATATTATTTAAAAAAAACGTTACTTTCAGACCAAAAAAAAGATAGGTACAAAAAATAACAGTTCATCTTTTATAATTATTATTCCTACATTCCTCTGAAAAATGGTAAAAGAAAACCAGTTACTTAGGAAATATAATATCTAATCTTATTTACCGTCTATGGATATGGTGGTGGGTTTCGGGATGCTGGTTTCTTGTATTTATTAACTTATTTATTGTATTTTTATTATTCTGCTCACGAGGCGTACACAGTGAGGTGCTGTTTCGACTCAAGTGAGGCTAGACTAGTGACTTTTAGTAATTTCACTCGTCTTCTGCATGATTAGAAGACCTGTATGGCCATCAGTATCCTATGTGTAAATATCTTTTCTACGAGTCTAAACTGGCAACATTAGTAAAAAAATACTTTTGGCGCCAAGAAACAGGAGACATTCGCTTTGGGCTTGACGTTTTCACTTGTATGGCAGTTACTCTTCACCGATGGCCATGCCAGTCTTTGTAAACTAGGGTATTGCATCTATAGACGCACATTCTGACTATTAGGAAAAAATCTACGTCCTCACACAGATTTGCGTTATGTAAAAGATTTTATCATTATGGAATGTTTTTATTAATATTTTTACATTGAATTTGTCTGTTGTAAAAACGTATTTTTTCCTTTACAGATTTTGTGCATTATGTACCTATTTTAGTACCTTTAAAATGTGCGACGAAATAATTAATGTACCTATATTTTCGTAAGAAGCAGATTGAAATGCAAATTTTTGTTATTTGTTGCTTATTTTTACGGTCGCCTAATCAAGTCAATTAAAATGTCTGTGCTAGTCGCAATAAACACAGAGTTTTAGCTGATGTTTGCATCAATAAACACAGAGTTTTAGCTGATGTTTGCATCAATAAACACAGAGTTTTAGCTGATGTTTGCATCAATAAACACAGAGTTTTAGCTGATGTTTGCATCAATAAACACAGAGTTTTAGCTGATGTTTACATCAATAAACACAGAGTTTTAGCTGATGTTTGCATCAATCAATCTAGTAAGTAGTAACCCGATGATTCCATATTACACTTCCTTTCTGGAAAAACTAAATTCTTCTATTTAATCACATTTTTAAACGCAATTTTTATGTAGACTTACTTTATGTACAGGCTTCAAGATTGAATGAGATTTTATGATGCATTCGCTTTTGGAAATTTGCGAATATTTTTTAATTTGCAATCATGCCATCACTGTCATTGTGGCGGGCGGCATGAATGCGTGAAACCGTGATAGATGTTAAAAATAAACATATGTTTGGCACAATTTGTAGATAGAAATGCTTGAAAAAATCATGCCAATTAGTATCCTGTTAAAACGGGATAAAAAATATTGTATTGTGGGTGCTATTTAGTGCTTGTGTAAGTGTCCTGTATAATAAGGTTTTAATGACCGAAACCTAAAAAACTGAAAAATATGATTAATGGAAATAAATGTACAGGCAGAACTGTTTGCTGGCTAAAGCAAACGGGTATATGTCTCACAAAACTGAACCTAATTGGAACTGGGACACCCTGTATGAGTGATTGTAAGCCTGTCTTACGAATGCATCAAAATAGAATTATATTATTGTTTGTGTATAATTACCTATTATAGTTGTTATATTTATGAGTTGAAATGTAAAGCGAGAGTGAAAACTCTAGTAAAACTGTGTTTGGAGTTTGTTTAAAAGTTACTGTATGTATAGGTTATAATGTTAAATTAGAGAGAAGCGAACATTGTATGTAGTCTTCATCAGATATAAGTGAACATCTGCAAGATAGCCAAATAGATCTACACAGCCAGTGTCAAAACGATAACATATTTTATGCCAACATGGTTTTTGATTAACATCCATACATATAAAAATAGTAATCAATCCATAGAACAAACTTTGCTAAGAATTTAGTGATTTAATTTGTAGACCTATTAAGTAAAGTCTGCACCAAATGCTTTGGCTCTGAGAGAATAGGATAAGGTTAGAAAGCGAGAGGGAGAGGGGACAACTCGCTCAGAGCCAAAGAATCTTGGAGCGAAGATTAGCTCGCGTGCTGATGTATATCTGATGCTGACTACATCGCGAAGTGCAAAATGTAAAATTTGAATAATATTACAAAATATAATATGTGCATAACGAGAAATAGAAATAAACAGTTGGACAATAGCGTCGGTGTTTTGTTGCGGCGACCAGTTCAGTAGTAGTGGTGTCCAGTGAGCCAGTTCCATGGTATTGTTGCGGCGACCAGTTCAGTAGTAGTGGTGTCCAGTGAGCCAGTTCCATGGTATTGTTGCGGCGACCAGTTCAGTAGTAGTGGTGTCCAGTGAGCCAGTTCCATGGTATTGTTGCGGCGACCAGTTCAGTAGTAGTGGTGTCCAGTGAGCCAGTTCCATGGTATTGTTGCGGCGACCAGTTCAGTAGTAGTGGTGTCCAGTGAGCCAGTTCCATGGTATTGTTGCGGCGACCAGTTCAGTAGTAGTGGTGTCCAGTGAGCCAGTTCCATGGTATTGTTGCGGCGACCAGTTCAGTAGTAGTGGTGTCCAGTGAGCCAGTTCCATGGTATTGTTGCGGCGACCAGTTCAGTAGTAGTGGTGTCCAGTGAGCCAGTTCCATGGTATTGTTGCGGCGACCAGTTCAGTAGTAGTGGTGTCCAGTGAGCCAGTTCCATGGCATTGCTGCGGCGACCAGTTCAGTAGTAGTGGTGTCCAGTGAGCCAGTTCCATGGTATTGCTGCGGCGACCAGTTCAGTAGTAGTGGTGTCCAGTGAGCCAGTTCCATGGTATTGCTGCGGCGACCAATTCAGTAGTAGTGGTGTCCAGTGAGCCAGTTCCATGGTATTGCTGCGGCGACCAATTCAGTAGTAGTGGTGTCCAGTGAGCCAGTTCCATGGTATTGTTGCGGCGACCAGTTCAGTAGTAGTGGTGTCCAGTGAGCCAGTTCCGTGGTATTGTTGCGGCGACCAGTTCAGTAGTAGTGGTTTCCAGTGAGCCAGTTCCATGGTATTGTTGCGGCGACCAGTTCAGTAGTAGTGGTGTCCAGTGAGCCAGTTCCATGGTATTGTTGCGGCGACCAGTTCAGTAGTAGTGGTGTCCAGTGAGCCAGTTCCGTGGTATTGTTTCGGCGACCAGTTCAGTAGTAGTGGTGTCCAGTGAGCCAGTTCCGTGGTATTGTTGCGGCGACCAGTTCAGTAGTAGTGGTGTCCAGTGAGCCAGTTCCGTGGTATTGTTGCGGCGACCAGTTCAGTAGTAGTGGTGTCCAGTGAGCCAGTTCCGTGGTATTGTTGCGGCGACCAGTTCAGTAGTAGTGGTGTCCAGTGAGCCAGTTCCATGGTGTTCAATGGCGTTCAGTGGGTCTAGTCAACATGCAAAACGCAAATAACGTTCGCACGAAACGCTAGGAAAATGTATGCGATTTGACATTTCGAGACGCAAGGTAGCGTGACTAATTGTCAAATCGCATATATTCTAAGCGTTTCGTGCGAACGTTATTTGCGTTTTGCATGTTGACTAGACCCACACAGTACAGTGCCACCATCTTATCTGTAGAATGGAGCGTGGCGCCACCATCTACTCCAACTGAACAGCATACACTACAACCAGATATATTGATTGCGCCTGCGGGGGAATGCGGCTCGTCAAGCGTTTGTTGTATTCAACGTACGCAACCTATGTACGATGACGGGCCGCTAGACAGTTTCGCAGCGACTGACCAATCACAGCTATCTTACCTCCTGCCCCGCCGCCCGTAAATTGGTGAGTTGTGTTGCAAAGGAAAATGTATCTATGCGCTCTCCACTGGATAAGTGCTCCCTGACCACACCTCGGACACTCCATAGGACGCTCGTAAAATAATCACCTATTACTACTACATAACCAAATGATGTTTGTATACGTGCAAATGTGTGCGTAAACTTTGCTAGGGCTGGTGGCGCGGCAAATGCAGCGATATTAAAGTATACGCGTCGTCACTCGTCCGGCGTTCAGCCCTGTCTATTGATCCTTTAACCAATCCTTTGACGCCAGGGGTGGGGTGCGGTATCTGATTCAGCGCGGGGAAGGGAGTGGCCGTTCTGTACGGGGTACTAATATCTCTTCTGTGCCCTGGCTACAACTGACAACGAAGTGAAGTTTCAAAGAGGCGTCATTCGGTAGTTTTCCGCTTTGGCCGTTCTACAGATAGCTTGGTGGCTCTGTAAAACCTTTTTTCATGGGAAGGGGCTAGAGCTTTTTAGAGATAAGCTCGCCATTGTACACTTTATATTATACCGTATTTTGTTAACTTTTTTGTGTGCAATAAAGAAATTATGAATTATGAGCCCCCTAGCTAGATTCGGATAAATACTTTGTTTTTAACAAAAATGTTATGAGCGTATCGGTATCAGTATAACGGATGTTTTTATCGGTATCGGTATGTGTAATAAAACCGGCCAAGTGCGAGTCAGACTCGCGCACGAAGGGTTCCGTACCATTATCTATATAATTGAAACAAATAGTAAACTATAGAAAAAACCGACTTCCACAAACCCTATTTGATTAGATTGAGTTTAATACAAACTGTAACCCCTTATCCCCCCCCCCCCCAGGGGAATTAATTTTGTCAAATCCCATATCAGTGCTACCCCACGCTACTAAGGAACCCCTGTACAAAGTTTCATGGCTCTAGGTCCATCGGTTTAGGCTATGCGTTGCCTGCCCGTCAGCCACGCATTGTATTTGTACCTAGTATTGAGCAGATCTGGTGGCCATATGTGGTCTTCATCAGCAGTTCCGCATCACAATATTATGCTTACCATGTGCATTTGCACGAGTTATTATGAAAAACAAAAAAATCACTATAGGTCTAATCGGTCTAATTTTCCAAATCGGTCCATCCGTTTAGGCGCTATCGAGGCACATACATAAAAAATAAATAAAAAAAAACAAACATCCGGACGAATTGTAAACCTCCTCCTTTGGGAAGTCGGTTAAAAAAACCGCAAAAAAACACGTTAATTGTATGGGAGCCCCCTTTATATTAAATTTATTTTGTTTTTAGTATTTGTTGTTATAGCGGGAACAGAAATACGTCATCTGTGAAAATATCAACTGTCTAGCTACCACGGTTCATGAGATACGGCCTGGTGACAGACAGACGGACGGACGGACGGATATCTTGTGATTTTAAGGTACTTTCCCTCCAGGGCCCATTCGTTTGTTCCACCCTGTATATGTGTGATCTGTAACTGTATTTTTCATGAAATACCCAAAAAGTTTTGTTCAAATTATCATCTTATGTCAGAATAACTTTGTAGCTAGTTGAAAAATAACATTTGAATTGATTCAAAGCTTGCCGCGCTTTTAGGGCCTTTAGTACCTACTAAACGCCGCCGTAAGCAGCACTGTCTACAACCTACTGGAAAACGTGAGACACCCATCTACAATTTCCGTACAATGAGGTTCACTCACTCATTATGTCAATGTCATGCAGACTGCAAAACATCATTTCAACGCACCAAAGAGTATTTAATTAAAACATCACTGGCAGCCAAACTTGAAGTGGCCAAAAGGAAAAAAATAATTTCTGAGCTCTGAGATTTGTATGAAAACAAAAGTAATTAAAAACTATTAATTTTATAATTATTTTCTAAAAGTTCTACAGACTAAATAGAGACGTCGTAATTCATCAATTAATATTTAAAGTCTTTGTAGAAGTCCGGGGACGACATTGCCATATCATTTAAATTTAGTTTCATTAAAAGAAGGCTTACCTACCAAAACAAAATGGCCTTGGTATAAACTTTTCAAGCGTGTTGTGAAGACGTATCTTGTACCGAGACCACTTTCAATTTGTAATATCTCTCGTATTTCAGTATTTGTGGTTGGTGCGGCAACAGATATACACATTCTGTGAAAATTTCAGCTTTCTAGCTATTACGGTTCGTGCAGGCGGACCCGGTGACAGACGGACGGACGGACGGACGGACGGACGGACGGACGGACAGACGGACAGCGAAGTCTCAGTAATAGGGTCCCGTTTGGCACCCTTCGGGTACGGAACCCTAAAAAGGCGTATCGAGGCATCCCTAATCCAGATGTTGCTTATGCCGAGACTATCATTTGGATGATCCATGAAAGTTGCTGAGATAAAACAATATAGGTATAAGTTTTTTGCAAAACTTATTCCATAGATTAAAAATAATTCCATAGTTCATAAAATATGTAATTATAAAAATATAATGCAGTTTATTACACTATTTTCGAGAATATTTCAATATTATGACAAATTCGTAATATATCTATCTACCTTTGATATAAAAATTAAGTAAAATGAAATATGACCGGTAAAACCCAATTTGTATAACTGTTCACTTCGAGCTGTCAAAATATTAGCATCTTGGCTATATTGGTCACCAAAACCGTTTTTGTATGAGTAAAATATTACTACTGACTTCAAAAAAATGAAGTTATCAATTCGACACGTATGTATGTGATGTAGTTGGAATTACATATTATTCACAAAAAAATGCTTAATTTAAATAATGTTAGTCTATATACCTGTACCACACCTCTGACAATTCATAGAACGCTCGTAAAATAATCACCTATTACTACTACATAACCAAATGATGTTTGTATACGTGCAAATGTGTGCGTAAACTTTGCTAAAGGTGCGAACGCACTAGGCGGAACTGCACTGCAGCGGAACTGCGCGACACGGCGCGTCATTTTTTGGTAAACCGCACTTGAACTGCAGCGACGCGACAGTTTCACCCGCCATTTGAACAAAGAACGAAAGAGATAGAAAGAGGAGAGAGGGGCCGGGGCGTGAGGTAGCGTCAGTTTTGCCTAGTTGCCCAACCTTGCCGCGCAGTTCCGCTGCAGTGCAGTTCCGTTGCCGCGTAGTGCGGTTTGCTCCATATGTTTGCCTTGAAAGAATATTTTGTCGCGTCGTGTCGCTCAGTTCCGCTGCGGTGCAGTTCCGCCTAGTGCGGTTCCACCTTAAGGCTGATGGCGCGGCAAATGCAGCGATATTAAGTATACGCGTCGTCACTCGTCAGGCGTTCAGCCCTGTCTATTGATCTTTTAGCCAATCCTTTGACGGCAGGGGTGGGGTGCGGTATTTGAATCAGCGCGGGGAAGGGAGTGGCCGTTCTGTACGGAGTACTATTATGTACATTCTGCTTCGGCTTTCTTGTGCAGACCGTACCGATTCCGCGGGGAGGAGGAAGGCTGCGGGCGGGTGAATTCAATGCTGCCAACTTTACGACTGACAGCTCGAAGTGAACAGTTATAAAAATTGAGTTATACTATTAGTATAATATTATAGTATCTGTGGTTATACCCATCATTATGTACTGTAACATTATTATGCTGACATTGTATGTACTCACAAATCACAAAGTAACTAAATTATTAATTTATAATATAAAATGCATTAAAAAAGTTGTTAGCAAAGCAACATAAAAATACATGTAACAAAGTAACATTTGGCTGTATACTATACATAACTGCAAGTAACTGAATATTCAAATGTGGGCTGCCATTTTTTAAGCTCGAATCGAATCGAATTAAAACGTGAATTCACAAGCTTTTTTTACGAGAAAGACGGGCAACAAAAATGCCTAGCTTCGGGCACTGGTAAAGAGTGAGGTCAAATACGAACAAAATTAATGTTTCGGCCAACAATTTGACTATACTCAAATTACTAATCTCGCAGTAAACAGGTAAACAATGGACTGTACAAGTCCTTTCAGTTTGAAAGTACACATTACCTAATTATTTGCCATGAGATTAGTAACCCGAATTATTCAAAGTTGTAGCGAACGCGCTGCAGCTGCTTATAATCCCCCTGCCCGGTACTACTACTACAGCTGCAGCAGCTTTCGGTATAAGCCAGCGCTCTTTACTACAACAGCTGCAGCAGCTTGCGGTGTGCGACAGCGCCATCTACCCCACCCTCCCGGTACTACTACAGCTGCAGCAGCTTGTACGTGTTGGCGAGCGCGAGCAGAGGCGCGCCAGTAGGGGGCGCGGGCAGCGAGCCGCCGCTGGCCGCGATATCGAGGTGCGAGTAGGGTACGGAACCCGCGTCGAGCCCGGAGACTAGCAGGAGGAAGCCGGCGGGACCCTGCGGGGTTCATGGTCAGAAATTATGCGGGGTGAAAAAATAAATAAAAAGTAAATAGGGTATTATTGATTTAGTGGAAACTTTCTTGAAAAAAATAAATTTGCCCGTGATAAATAAGTAGTTATTAAATTTTGAGAAACCTATAAATGCCTTAATTAATTTACGATAGTGCATTGTCACGCGAAAACTAGCGCTAGCCGCCATGATGTTTCGCTCATGACGTCACTCGATAGCAAACACCCGACGACTGCAAAGACGAAGTACTAATTTACGTCGATGAGATACTATCGGAGTGACGTCAAGTCGGAATCATAATGGCGAATGGCGTTTTAGTCAAATGACGAACCGGGTAGAAAACACGACTTTTACGATTAATATCGATGACTCGTTTAGCGTTTCGGGTATCTACCTCGGACATGCATTCTTAAATTTATTCTTACATGGGCAAAAATCCCGTTTTGTATGGTAGTAACTAACCTGGTGTCCGCGCGGCACGGCCGTCGAGGGCTGGTTCAGAGCTTGGTGCACATCGTCACCGGCCGCCTGACCGCTGCGCACAACAAACACATCATTATGACTCGGCTCAACCTACACTAGTTTCCTACCACTGGCGCTATCTAGAAACTCTCTGATGCACCGCCAAATAACACATAATTTTCGGCCTTAAACAATTTGAACTCTGTTTGTCTCATTCGATCTTATAATAGGTGGAACAGTTATTTTTTTTTATTTTTTTATTAGCTTATAGCATCCCACTGCTGGGCAAAGGCCCTCTTCCCAGGAACAGATATACTTTGAACAAATGATTGCGGCTAGACCTCAGGTTCTGAAAGTAGGTCAAATGTAGCAGGCGATTATTCGAAGATGAATTTAATATTTCAGCCAGAGTTTAAAAATCTGTCAAACAGTTAATTTTCCCTTGGAAAACCGAGCGTTAGCCTACTCTAAATCCTCTTACGCGATGTAGGTTACACGCATATTTCGTTATCCTACACTAGCGCCATCTAGTTACCCACCGATGAACCGCCAAGTCCATAAATAACATGTAATTTCCGCCAGTAAAACCTCTTACGCGATGCAGGTTACATGCACATTTCGTTTTCCTACACTAACGCCATCTAGCTACCCACCGGTGTACTGCCAGGTCCTCGCGCCGCACCGTGGAGATCTCCACCATGTCGCCGATCGCTTCCCCGCTCTGCTGAAACAGGCGCGCGTGGTCTTTGGCCCTGTGGAGGTAAAACTTGACATAACCTAAGCCCGCAACATCCGAACGGGCGGTAGTATATAAAAAGTATTAATATTATATCGACGTTGACTAAACAATCTGTATGATTTTATGGTCAATAAAAACATATTACTGAACTGAGTAGCCTTGTGGCCTGTCAAGTCAAAATAGATACTTTTTATGAACTGTCAAAACGGAACTTTTGTTCCTGAGTTCTATGGAATAACAACAGAATAACGTCATGTAAAAGTGCCATCAAATGCTGTCTTTTTTTGCACAAAATTGACTTTATAAAATATATCTGCCTGAAATATACAATTCTGAGAATGTCAAGCCATTTTGTACATAATGCTTCAACTTAAGACTTGTTCCTAGATTTATTGGATTATACCTTGGCCACAAGCCTATTGCACGCATTTTTAACCGGCTTCACAAAAGGAGGAGGTTTACAATTCGTCGGGTTTTTTATTTTATGTATGTACACCAATTGCGCCTAGACGCATGGAACGATTCGGAAAATTATTATTTTTGTTTGATAGGGTTTACTTTCCAATTGGTCCCATTGACACCAGGTCAGGATATGATGATGGGATCCTGGAGAAATCGAGAGATCTCTTCAAATATTATAGACAGACCTATAGTGATTTTGTGTTTTTCATAATAACTCGTGTATTTACTCATCATAAGCATAATATTGTGATGCGGAACTGATGATGAAGACCACACATGGCCACCAGAACTACTCAATACTAGGTACAAATACAATCTACTATGCGTGGCTGACTGGCAACGCATAGCCCAAACCGGTGGACCTAGAGCTATGAAACTTTGTACAGGGGTTCCTTATGTAGCGTGGGGTAGCACTGAAATGGGATTTGACAAAATTAATTCCCCAAGGGAGGGGGGGGGAAATGGGGGTTACAGTTTGTATTAAACTCAAAAAGCACTTATTAACATTGGTTTCTATTTAAATAGGGTTTGTGGAAGTCATATTTTTTTTTAGTTTTACTTTAATTAATTTTTGTTTCAATTTATCTTTTTTGTACTACGCAGCGCACTAATGAGGTGTTACGGCGTGGACAGACGATGACGCGCCCGCTCGGCCGCCGCCCCGCGCCCGCTCCGACGCAGCTAAGCCGCGCTCTCACCGCCTTGCACCGCTTTGTGTCTTATTGCTCATTAATAAGTCCCTTATTTCATCGGATGGTTTTCATCGCACCCGCCCCGCGCCCGCTCCGAAGCCGCGCCGCACCCGCTCCATCCGATGTATTAAGAGACTTATTAACGAGCATTAAGACACAAATCGGTGCAAGGCGGTGAGAGCGAGGCCTAGCGGGCGCGGAGCGGCGACGGAGCGGGCGCGTCAACGTCTGTCCACGCCCTTACTCGTACCTGGCAGCGTGGTTGTCTATGACGATCGTGTAGCCGCTCCCGACCACTCGGTGCGCGTGTCCCGTCAGCGTGGCCACCGTGTACACATGCGGGCTCCGCTCGTTAGCCGCACGCTCGCCCATCTGCAGACAGAGATAGAAATAAACGGGTTAAATTCACAATTCTTTATTGCACACAATGATTTAAACAGGTACATTAAAAGAAAACACATGTACAAAGGCGAGCTTATCTCTAATGAGAACTCTTCCAGCAAACCAGGCGTGAAAGGAAAAAATTATATAATGAAAGGGTAGGCAGTGCACAATAACAAGTTTAAATAAAATATAAACTAAAAAATAATCTAAATACAGAAGAACTACTACTATACATACTGATATACTACATACACTTTATATATAATATTCATGTACTTCTTTATGTAGTATATTCAGTACATTAGTAATATGATTTATTTATTTTTTATTTTCACTTATTTGAGCACATAGGCCTACCTGTTCTGTATTTTAATATTCTCTGTCCATCCTGGGTTCGCTGGAAAAGATCTCTTTTTAGAGATAAGCTTGCCTTTGTACATTCCTTCTCTGTATCTTTTTGTATTTTATCTTTTATCTATATATATAAAAATGAATTGCTGTTCGTTAGTCTCACTAAAACTCGAGAACGGCTGACGGATTTATCTTATCTTAGTCTTGAAATGTTCGTGGAGGTCTAGGGAAGGTTTAAAAGGCGAGGAAAAATCGAATAATTTCCGGGAAAACCCTAAAAACAGCCCTTTTCTATTTCCCATACAAACGTTTTCTAGAGTCAATCGTTTTCTAGAGTCAATTTGAACTTTATTGCTATTCAATAAAGTCTTTTATTTATCGATTGAGGCAGTACAAAGTCTGCCGGGTCAGCTAGTGTGCAATAAATATATACATACAATAACTTTTACGAAGTTCCTCAATGTAAATGGCCGCAGCTGATAATAAAAATGGGGAAAGAATCGGATCGATTGGCACAGGACTGGATAAGTTGGCACAAAAGGGAGGAGGCCTATACCCAGCAGTGGGGGGAAACAAGCTGCCGAAGATGATGATGAATAATAACGATAGAAAATTAATTGTTATTTTACCCACTGTGGACATGATAAACATTTACATAGGCACATGCACAACCATTGCTTCCGGCCTGGGGGCCATCGAGTATCGTGACGTCATTGTTTGTGGTTCCCACGACGATATATAATTTACTCTATGGTCTGTATCACTTCTCCTAGTATGAATATCAACACAATCTGATGTTGACTGTCACGCTCTCTCGCTTCGTTCGCTCTCACCTCGTGCAGTAGATCTCCCATCGGCCCTCCGCGTCAGTGTTGCCGACGCGCACAGTCTTGCCGTCCCTGCTGACTCTCTCGCTTCGCTCGCTCTCACCTCGTGCAGTAGGTCTCCCATCGCCATCCGTCCCTCCGCGTCAGTGTTGCCGACGCGCACGGTCTTGCCGTTCCTGCTGACGATGAGCTCGTCTGCCACGTAAGCCTCCGAGCCCACGCTATTGCGTACCATCGCCATTGCTCCGACCACTTTGAGGGTTGGCTTCAGGAGCTCGCACGCCTGTGACAGGAAAGATAACATTCAGATTCAATTTAAGCTACACTCAGCGTCAAAAATATCGCACCTTTCTGAAATTCTACTCTGAACAAGATTTTTCTTCTGTGGTACCCCCCTTATGAGGACATTGTTAGTAGTAGCACAGATACTGTGGGCTATTCTTGAGGTGTCAAAACCACTAAACTAGAGGAACTAAAGGCACTAAACTGACAACCTCAAATCCGACAGCTCTTGCGCGGTAGCCACAGATTCCATTTTCAAACACATCATTTTAATTAGTTTAGTTTTATAGTTCGTGTCGCCTTCAGAATTGCAGGCACGATAATATTATAATTACAGATAGACCACCTGGAACAAAATATGACACCGGCGTAAATTGAGATGCTACGGAAGCTTCTTTAGTTCGAGGCCAGTATCGCTTGGTGCAGCACCATCGAAAAATTACAACCACGAGATGGCGCTAAGATATATAGGATTTATTCTAAGATTACCGCCACCCAGAAGTATGTTGACTGAAACCATGGCGTTTAAAGTACAAATCTTACTCCTCCCGCCATCTCTTTTTTACGAATTCTAATTTGTATGGAATGAGCACCTTGTGGTAGTAGTATCATTGGGAAGGTGCGATCATTACCTTCTTTAGAGTAGAATTTCAAAAAGTTGCTGCGATGTTTTTGACGCGGAGTGTAGAATTACTAATCTTGTTTCCAAAAGGTAAAATGTCCAGCAGCCAGGATGCAGAACCCAACTACGAGGCCGAAGGCCGAATCACGCGCAGCCTCGTACTTATTTGAGACTAACATAGGTCGTCCTGCGATCTCCCACGAATCTTAACATCAGGTGATATATATTTTTGGTTTGGCTCTTTTGTTTGGCTTTCGTCTCGCAATTATGTTTGTTGGGTGATTGGGTGGTGTGTCATCATCGTGTTGCTTGGCTTTTATCTATCGAAACGCCCTGAGTAAGCGTGTTTATGTCGGCGGCCGATCGTAGAATCGGGCACATCATCATGTGCCCATGATATGCCCAAGCAATTACTGGGCGCATCATGATGTGGCGGGTTTTAACGAAAACATGTCTTTTTAAAAGCATTTTTATTTAGCACTACGTGATATCTTTTGTGAAATACAATACACGTCAAACGAACAAGAAAACTATTCGGGGGCTTTGCTGCACTCGCCCCCTTTAGTCTTCACCTAAGCTACCGCAGTGTTTGCCGTAAGAGATTTTATCGTTTCATGATATTTCATGATGTGCCCAATTCTACGATCGGCCGCCGACATCTACACAGTCACCTTGAATAATCCCTTTATTATGTGTGAGGATATTGGACAGCGTGTGTATGTCTGTGTGTATGTGTCTGTCTGTCAGTGCATGCACGTCACCCTGAAAAATCCCTTTGTATGCCTGCGTGTGCCTGTACATGTGCATGTGTCTATCTCCCTGTCTATCTGTGCGTACACTCACCTTAAAGAAGCCCGCGACGGCAGCAGCTCCACACTTGTCGCGCGACATGCCGGCCATCACGCCGCCCGCTTTGATGTCGCAGCCGCCGGTGTCGTAGGTCACGCCCTAAGAACGACACGTGAATTTTTTTTCAAAATCGGTACATCCGTCTGAAGGTGAGCGGCGAATTGGACTCACGCACGCAAAATTGACAACTAGCATTATTACATAGTTATACTGTCACCCTCATTCGCGTCGGAACTATGGTCTTTGTGTCTCTGTCATCGACTATCGTCTGCAGTTGCAGTTGGCTTCGATCTCTCTTTAGGACTATAGTAACAAGAATCGGGAAGATTTCAAGATAACCCTGAGGGTTTGTTAAGTCGTTTGCGCGCTAAGAAATGACTTGATTTCCTTTCCAAATGTCGCGCGCGAAGCCAAGTATTGTCAGATGATTTCTAGGGGAGCAGCTATTACATACCTTTCCGACCAACAATACTGTGTCCTGGTGACCACCGGGATTGTACTCCAAGAATATGATGCATCCTGCAAAAGAGAACAATTAATTTACTCTAGCTATCCAGCACACAAAAGACTATTTGAAGGATTCATACACCACACTATTTTCAAGCTGATCTGATAACTTTCGAATCACATGCCATTACAGAGTTTTAACCTTTAAACGCTACATGCTTGATGGCGACATGCTTACAGTGTTATTTGCAATGACTTTTTTGATCAGAGACAGTTTCGAACTCGACTTATTTAGTAGTAAGTAGGTACGTGTGATGCAACAAGAATGTGGACTGTTACAAAGCCCGCACAATAATAAGTATCCAATTACTAAAGCATTATATTCATTGACTCCGTATATTCCATTATGCCAACAGTTTTAATAGGTAAATAAGTAACTACCTGAAAATATTTATTGTCTGTTTAGCCTAGGATCTATAATGTACACTGAGGGTGTTATTACAAAAAAATAAACTCCCGTTCAACGCCTGTTTAAAAACGAAATTGTATGGGATTTGACGTTTGTTTTGAGGTTAAACTGCGTTTATTTTTTTTTTGTAATAACACGGTGGGTGTTTAACTAATGTAATATGTAATTGTGTTAATAAAGAACTTTGAAAAACAAAACAAAAACAAACAAACAGTTTCTAACGGACCCAGTCAAGGTCACAAACGAAATGAAAGTGTCTCGTCTAAAACTTCTAGTAACACCTTCGGTACAATCCGTCCACTTTCCCTATCCTTCTACTTTCCCCATCAGTCTACTTCCAATCCATCTACTTTTCCCATCAGTCTACTTCCAATCCATCTACTTTCCCCATCAGTCTACTTCCAATCCATCTACTTTCCCCATCAGTCTACTTCCAATCCATCTACTTTCCCCATCAGTCTACTTCCAATCCATCTACTATCCCTATCAGTCTACTTCCAATCCATCTACTTTCCCCATCAGTCTACTTCCAATCCATCTACTTTCCCCATCAGTCTACTTCCAATCCATCTACTTTCCCTATCAGTCTACTTCCAATCCATCTACTATCCCTATCAGTCTACTTCCAATCCATCTACTTTCCTCATCAGTCTACTTCCAATCCATCTACTTTCCCCATCAGTCTACTTCCAATCCATCTACTTTCCCCATCAGTCTACTTCCAATCCATCTACTTTCCCCATCAGTCTACTTCCAATCCATCTACTTTTCCCATCAGTCTACATCCAATCCATCTACTTTCCCCATCAGTGTACTTTCAATTCATCAGTCTACTTTCCTTCAAACTTCTAATGTATCTCCCATCAAACGCCACGCCATCGCACCGCTACCGCCCCTCCCGCGCCCGCAGGTGGTATGCCGAAGTATAGTATGTCACTATGTCGCACTAACCGCGATTCAATTCAATTCAATTTCTTTATTTCGGACTTCTAGGTCCATAATAAATAACAGTGCAGTAACAACTGTGACGTCACGTAGTCGGCGAGACGTGGGAGGGGGTCATGCGCTCCGGTGTCATTTGCAAATGACGTTTTTGGATTTTGGCAATTCTGAGAGATAGGTTGCTAGATGTGTCGAATGAAGGAAAACAAAGTCAAGGTCTAGGTCAAGGTCAAGGTCAAAACAAAAAAGCTATCTCTTTCTAAATTGCCTTGCTGATCTGAATAAAACACTTTTTATACACTAAATGTACTTTTTATAGTTTCATGTATCCCGCCCCGCTACCGTACCGCTACCGCCCCGCTAGTGTAGCACTAACCGCGATGCCTCTCCACGCCTCGCGCGCAGCGGTCCACCGCCGCGAACAGCGGGTACTCCCGCAGCGCCGCCGCGTCACTCAGCACGCGCACGCGCACCGCCGAGCGCGCAAACTGTGACGTTACGTAGTCGGCGACGCGCGCGGGCGTCATGCGCTCCGGGTCGCCGCCGCCGATGTCGCGCGACACCGCGCTGGGAGGAGATAAATAGTAGATTGTTTACCAAGGGAGTAAAGGACTATTTTTAAGGCGAGTGTTTTTTGAATCCAGATATTCAAAAGTAGAAACCTGAGCGGGCGAGGGATTCAACGTACATCACTCAAGCTAAAACTGTCATATAACATAATTTAGCATCACGCCATTTCCAATACAGGGTGGCACAACTGTGCCCACTTCTAGCCAGTTATTCAATACTCCATTTTGCGTGAAAAGGTGCTAGTCCATCGCTTTAGATTAATGCCCGTTTTCACCAACAATCTCTTTACTTTTTAGGGTTCCGTACCCGAAGGGTGCCAAACGGGACCCTATTACTGAGACTTCGCTGTCCGTCTGTCCGTCCGTCCGTCTGTCACCAGGCTGTATCTCATGAACCGTGGTAGCTAGACAGTTGAAATTTTCACAGATGATGTATTTCTGTTGCCGCTATAACAACAAATACTAAAAATCAAAAGAAATTTAATATTAAGGGGGGCTCCCATACAACAAACGTGATTTTTTTGCTCATTTTTGCTCGATATTGATAATGGTAGCAGGTAGACGCTTAAAATGTTCACAATATATTGAGTATATTATTTACTTAAAAAATAAATAATTAAATTAATATTTAGGGGGGGTTCCCATACATTTTTTTTGCGGTTTTTTATAGATAATGGCACGGAACCCTTCGTGCGCGAGTCCGACTCGCACTTGGCCGGTTATTTAGGGGATACTTGGCTCTTTTTAGAGAATACCAACCGGTAGTTTCACTTTCATCAACCTACGGTTATATAGCTGAAATCAGCAATGACCCCAGCTGACAAAAACTACTAGCATCAAACAAAACTCACAGGGACTGCTCCAAAGCCACAGCGTTGTGCAGCAGCTTGCTCAAGGGCCGCTTCAAGCCCTCCCCGTACACTCCCAGGCTCGCCAGCTTCTCCTGTGTCTCCGGGTACAGCTCGCGAATCTGAATCGGCTGTCAATACAACATTTACTTTATATACTTTACTTTATACTTTAATGCACAATAATTGAAACATAAAGTAAACTTTAGAAAAAACCGACTTCCACAAACCCTATTTGATTAGATTGAGTTTAATACTAACTGTAACCCCTTATCCCCCCCTCCCTTGGGGAATTAATTTTGTCAAATGCTATATCAGTGCTACCCCACGCGACTAAGGAACCCCTGTACAAAGTTTCATGGCTCTAGGTCCACCGGTTTAGGCTATGCGTTGCCTGCCCGTCAGCCACGCATTGTATTTGTACCTAGTATTGAGCAGATCTGGTGGCCATATGTGGTCTTCATCAGCAGTTCCGCATCACAATATTATGCTTACCATGTGCATTTGCACGAGTTATTATGAAAAACACAAAAATCACTATAGGTCTGCCTATAATATTTGAAGAGTTCTCTCGATTTCTCCAGGATCCCATCATCAGATCCTGACCTGGTGTCAATGGGACCACCCTTGAGGTATTACCTATACGCCGAAAAAAGATTTGTTCAAATCGGTTCATAATTGGCGGAGCAATCGCGTAACAAACATAGAAAAAAAAAAAAAAAAAACATACGGGTCGAATTGAGAACCTCCTCCTTTTTTTGAAGTCGGTTGAAAACAGAATACAGACACTTAATAATGAAAAAACATGTACAAAGGCGAGCTTATCTCTAATAAGAGAGATCTCTCTCTATCTCTACATTTAATTTTTCAATTATAACAGCGTCACGCTTCCCATACGGGGTGGCAGACGCGGTGTTGGACAACATTAAAAATATTCGACAAAATGTGGTAATCCTATCAGATAGTAGCATAGAAATCTATATTTCATTGTATTTTAGAGTAAAATATGTTTATTTTTTGCGGATTCCAGGAATTAAAATGTATAAACTATCGAAAAATAATCTGTGACGAAAACGCTCTGTCTGACGTTTATCTCTCTGGTGACGTCACACGCTCGTCTCTGACATCTTGCTTGACTGAATCATAATGATGGCGGGCGTTCACTCACGAGCATGTGACCGGCGCCATAAGAAATACAGCGTTTTGGAGCGGTTTTTTTGAAATTCAACTATATTAATAATTTTTATTGAAACTACAGAAGATATCCCGGAAATATTAATGTAGTGCGCTTAAAATGTAACATGTATTTTAAAACTACTTCCAAAATGACGCCAATACCATATTGTGCCCACTTTTAGCCAGTTATTCAGTTATCCAATTTCCGTGACAGCCAATGAGTTATCTCATAACGTACATTATCGGACGTTCGTCGTTTTGAATGGAAGCTGTAGAGCTGTTATATGGTCGCCAATGTACAACGCCCATATCGAACACGTAGAGTCGGTCCAGAAGCGTTTCCTTCGGATGCTTTGCGCTCGTTTCGGGCTTCGCCGTTCACTAAGGTCTTACGACAGCAGGCGTGAACGGTTCTCGATAGAAACCCTTGAATCGCGTCACAAGCTTCAGGACCTGATCCATTGTGGTTTTTTGTGGTTTATATTATGGTTTATAATAAATAAATAAAAAAATGCACAAAATAATTAATGGCACCATTAAAACCTCTGTCCTCTCGGACATTAACTTCTATGCGCCCAGCAGATCAGTTAAAAGCCACGTCCCTTCTTCATTCCGTGGTGCCAATCCAACATCAGTGCTAACAACTCCACCCTTCGTATGTGTCGCTTCTACAACGAGCTTTCTGCCAGCGAGGACGGCGTCCCTGATATCTACCACGATTTGCTGGCTTCTTTTAAGTTTAAAATGCGCCATGTCCTCAATTCTCTTTAAATTGTTTTAAATTCTGCTGCTTATCTTTAAATTATTTTTTAATTGCTAGTATTTTCTTTAGATTACACAATTTTTTGTGTGATTTGTGTGCATAAATTAAACATGCTGTTTAAACATATTTTGGCGCTGAAGAGAGCCGTTCACCGTTGTAATGATATATTAATTTAAGTGTATTATTTTCAATGCTGTTTTGAATACCAAAGATAATAAGTTAGTAAGTAGGTCCCGGCTGCTCTCGCTACTTGGTTGGCATGTAGTCGTATTACCCCGCACTGAGCCACCTTGGTGGAATACGGCTCAATCTTACTCGCATCCGGGTAAAGGCCTGTCGGTGGGGGTATTATTGTGCTCACTTTACTCTACAATTTATTTTACTCACAACATACAAGGCCTCGAAGGCACTCAACAAAGTGACCAGATCAGAGTCCGGCCACAACTGGTGAGGCTGCACCACTAGTATGGGATGTTTCGCGCCGGATAGTATGGCGCGTTCCACACCCTTCTTGGCCGCTTCGCCGATGGACCTGAAAACAATGAAACATGCATTATGCTCACGACTTTTTCCCGTTATCTACAGCTTAATCGATTCGCTCGCGTTAAGGCACACGCGGACAAACAAAACTAAAATTGGCGAACAATAGATGTGAAAGACGGAAAATTGATGAAAGAACATCGAACCTTTCTGGGATACCTAGTTTCGGATTTTTCGTGTACACCTATAAAACATAATTGTCCATCGAGAATTTTATTGCAAACAACAATATTCTTTGACAAAATGTCGTAAATAGTTGGGTTTCTGAGATAATTCAGTATATACACACAATTACAAATAATACAGATTCTAACAAAACTTGAGATATAAAGATAGTGACTAATAATAATATAATTTCCATACCTGACATCGTGATAGGGCGTGATAGGGCCAGTCGGTGACAGAATCAGTCTATTGCCAGACACCCTGGGACACTGCAGCACAGCTACCTCCTGAAAATAAGATAAATAAAATAAATATACCAACATAGCTATCCTATCCATGCATGGTTTGCTTGGAAGCCATCTTGTACAAGGATTCTTTTATAAAGATTATCTGGATCTGTATGTTTAATTTGTATAGTACAATAAATAATTACGATTTACTATAAAAAAACATTACAAAATATGCAAGATGAAGAATTGTCAGCCAGTCAATTACACTGAATTCCTAATTTAATTTGAATAATCATTTTATGGCAGACAAAATTTGTAGGTAGATATTGAAAGTTATAAGTAGGTATGTTTCTAAACTCTAACTCTAATTACCAACCTTGTAGCAAAAAGGTGGTCAGTGCAAGAAATGTAAAGGAAAGGAAAGGTATTAGATTTGTAAGTTTTATGACATATTCAATAATAACCGGCCAAGTGCGAGTCGGACTCGCGCTCGAAGGGTTCCGTACCATTATCTATAAAAACCCAAAAAAATAATAATATTGTATGGGAGCCCCCCCTAAATATGATTTTAATTTTAATTTAATTATTTATTTTTTAAGTAAATAATATACTCAATATATTGTGAACATTTTAGGCGTCTAACTGCTACCATTATCAATATCGAGCAAAAATGAGCAAAAAAATCACGTTTGTTGTATGGGAGCCCCCCTTAATATTAAATTTCTTTTGATTTTTAGTATTTGTTATAGCGGCAACAGAAATACATCATCTGTGAAAATTTCAAATGTCTAGCTACCACGGTTCATGAGATACAGCCTGGTGACAGACAGACGGACGGACGGACAGACAGACAGCGAAGTCTCAGTAATAGGGTCCCGTTTGGCACCCTTCGGGTACGGAACCCTAAAAATGTTATCTTATCACTAGATCTTGTAAGTATTTAAGCATGCAGTGTTATTATTATGTCTGTATTGTCTTACATCAAAACAGTAATTTTATTGTTTTTTCAATAAATGGAAAAGGTATGACGTCTTTATGATAATGGGTAACTAATGCACATATTGTGTGGTTATTGTTCTTCACAGTCATTGTCGTTTATTTACAGAGATAACAGAGTACATCCTTGAAGTACATTTTGAGGTCGTATTTATAGAGGTAATACAGGGTGCAGAAAACATAACTTTATCCCCTTCTCTCTCAGAAGCACACCGCTTGAACGACCGAAGGGACAACCAGTTACGTGACTATCATTATAAATTATCAGGAATCTTCTCATATCCATAGCTGAAGCAATGGCAAGGCCCCTGCTGTGTGAAATTGACAATTGAATAACTGACTGACGGCCAAGCTGGAAGAGATCTCTTATTAGAGATAAGCTCGCCTTTGTATACTTTTCTATATGCTTTTACTGTCTTTTGTAACTGTTTGTGTGCAATAAAGAAATTATGAAACTCTACAATAACAGAATATTGTACGAGGGGCCTTAATGTGGCCACAGCTGACCCTCTGTCATGCCTTAAAGGAATTACATAATGTTTTCAACGCACTTGCTCCTCAAGTGGCTCTTTGTAGCAAGGCATTTAGGTCCACAATAGTGCTTTCACAAGCTTTTTACTTTTCATATTTTTTTTTAATCTCCAGTCCGAGTTTTTATGCATACCAACACATATTTTTGTGAATAAAAAATATTTGTTTGTTTTTGTTGTGTGGGCAGATCAATACAAGTCTGTTTTTTTCCTGGCAAGTGTGTTGGAAAACGTTGTATAAAACTTGTGTGCTTTAATTATTACACCCTTGGCTATCTTAATGTGTAATATAATAGCACCTTGTGTGCAATAATCAGGGATTGGATCGAAAGTGTGAATTTACCTAAAGTTTGTAGTCGGACATGACAAGGAGCAGTTACAACCACTTGAGTTGAGTTGAAAAAATGACTGCACCTTTCAATTACAATCTGTATGAATGTTTTATTTACCTCGCTTGAATGATGTAAAGTACAATACTCAGTAATTTTTACGAAAAATAGAAAAATAAAAATGTTGAATGATTTTTTTGGGAATCGGCAGTTTGAAAATGTTTATAGTTCGGTGTTTCAAATGTAAGGAACATGTAAAACTAATAAAATAAAAATTAACTGGTTAGACAAAAACCCGAAATTTAACAGGTTAAATTCAAACCGGTTCAACTCAAGTGGTTGTAACTGCTCCTTGTTATGTCCGACTACAAACTTTAGGTAAATTAACACCTTCGATCCGATCCCTGGCAATAATCAACTTTCCACATGTATCATAATGTACTATTATTACATACTTTCTCCAATCCCCGGTCCAATTCCACAGCGCTGATGACAAAGTCTTCCAGTGCCTGAACCGGGACCAGCTGTGGGGCGGTGACAAGGATCACAGCATCATATGCCGAGTCGTTCAGCTCGGTGACTTGGCTCACCGGAACTCCGTTCACCTCTTTGTGTCCCATGCTGGAATCATGAACATTTCATTATAGTGGTGGTCTGATGTAGCTTGTGTACCAGACTGAATCTTGTATCGGTCAGAGTGTCGATAAGGGGGCGGACCCTACTAATTTATGATAAGGGGGCGTTAAGGAAAAAAAACTTGGAAACTTCCGCCCCCTTATCGACATACTGACCACACTTTCAATTACCTAAGTCTGTTCTGGTTATCTCAGAGCAAGATTGCCTATCACTTACTTTTGTAGATCAAAATACACTGAAAGATAACAGAATATGATTTGTAGATGTAATTACTTACCTTGCAGTCTTGTGCTTTGTTCGACGGTTTACAGCAAACTGAAATAATATAGTAAGTAATCAAATGATAGTGCCGGCCGGCAACCTTTATCTTGCTTGACAAACAATCAAAGCGAATTTATTTCATTTCAATCAAATGCAAGCCACGAAATTCGAAATGAATGATGATGATGGATGACAATTGACATTGGATGACAAGTTATTGTTCTGAGGGATGACATCAACAACCACAGACACACAATACAAGTCAACTTTAGTTATTGTTCTGAGAGTCAACACAACAAAACCCAAACCAAACCAACACATAACCTAAAGAGCTTATTACATTACGCTGTCGGCAGGGCACGATTTGTATAGACGTCTCACTCATATGGAACGACTAGAAAGAGACAGTGAGTCACGCAGCGCAGGGCCCTGCCGACAGCGTTGTCTACACAGAGTACAATGTATAAATATAATATATATGCTGTGGGCTATGTTGTGTGGCACTATCTGGAACTATTTGAACTCGTGATCGTGATGGATGTGATCATTGTGTGTGTTTTATCGTCAGTTAATGACTTGAGCTTGAGTATTTAGAATTATTGAGCTAAAATACTAAGCATTCTAATACATCTGCGGATGTTTCTAAATTGGTATAGGTAGGTTATGTTTACACATGAAAAAATTGCTGGATGGAACAGTAGTTTTTTTTTGTGCATTTTATGGGAACAGTAGATAAAGATAGGTGTTCAAACTCCGACCGCACAATTTTGATCGTTTTGCCGTATAATATTTGAATGGGTTCATTCCATTGCATTGTATGAAAGGAGATGGCTAAATGACTGCCCTAGCAATGTACAAAGACTTCTCACAAGCCAATAGCATTTAAATATTAATTTATTAATTACTGCGTCACTAATAAGTTTGTAGAACTTGTAGGAATAAATTCAATACCTAATTAATAGTTTTTAGCTTATTTTCGTTCATTTTCTATGATTCTGTTACGTTTGCCGTCGCTAGAGGTGGGTCAAAGCATAACGTAACGATAACAGTTAGAGCGCTTTCACATTTAGGCATTTCTGTCGCGCGACTGCATCGCTACTAAGTCGCGCTGCAGCAGCGCAACTGGGTTTATACATATTTCAGCAGCGCGGCTGCAGCGCGACAGCATGTCTATCATGGAGTATTGCAGAGGTTGATGTTGATGGGGAAAAAGTGATGGACATTTTTACAGCCTAGAGCGATGAAGGAAAATAAATACTTATACTAAGCTGGCTGACTTGTTGGATATACTGAAGTGCTTAATTAATTTTACGCACCACCAGCTCGAAAAGGACACTTTATTACCAAGTAAACCTTGCCTAAAGTAAGTCATTATTAATACCACTAGGCTTTAGAAGGATTAAATTTTGTAGGTAGGTACTGAATTACATTTTGACTCACTGTGACTTGCAGTTTGCGATTTGCATTTCTTGTAGTTCTTATTGCTAGTTAACCCCTTCGATTCTTCTCCTGGCCGAAAAGGAAAACTATTTGACATTAAAATTAGGGGAACTTAAGCTCTACAGATCTATAGCAGCTATCCAACAATCTTTTGGCGTGCGGTGACAGGTGAAACTGTCGATTTTTGACAGGATCATTGCATGAGGTTGTGTAGAAGTGACGCCCCACTGTAAACGTCACTTACACGCCAAAAGATCGTTAGACAACTATACAACTTTATTATGAAATGACGGGTTTAAATTGGTGTCGCTAGTGGCTTCTATTATTGCCATATTTGACATTTAAATGTGGGGAAATTAAGCTTCACAGATCTACCAACTTTTTTGGGTGCAAAACCTTTATTATACAGGGTGTTGATTTGTAAAGGTACGCCCGACTCAGGGTTGATAGTTTACGTATCGCTGATGACAAGTTTTCATTTTCCTTTGCATAATTTTTATTCAAAATAAAGAAAATTGTCCTGAAATAAACTAAAAGTAAATTTCCTGAAATTATTCCCCGCCAGCCACCACGCAGAAGTGCTAACAGACTCCCCCTCGTGCCCTGAGCCCCACCTACCCTGTGCGACTCTTTTCAGACCACATTTACATGGCATAACTTTACAAATCAACACACTGTATTTATTATTATACGTCCGTTCTTATCTCAATACCCAGCCTAGCAGCCGTGATGCCTAGAGTCGCTCCTGTCGTATTTCCTTTTGTCATTTTGAACGTTAATAAACTCCTTCAAAACTCCGTTCAGAAATGGTGGAGGCGAAATTGGAGTCAGAGGTACTATTTCTAGCGGAAGTTCCGAACTTTCGGAAGCGGAGGCGGAGCTCCGTTACAATCTACTCAAGCTTTGCAACATGCAAGTTTCACACCAACATAATTAAGAAACACCAAGGATCAAATTCATTTAGAGTGTAACCTGAATGTTGCCATGTAAAAGTTAGTGGCGCCATCGCTTTTTCCTTAGGATTTCTTGCCAAGCTGTACTTGAATCTTAGAGTAAACGAGTAACAAACTATCCTCAAGACATGCTCAAGAGTTCAAGACAAGACGTTATTTTTCAGATATCATCAAGTTTCAATTCAATATTTTGTTCGCGTCGCGTTCCAGTCGCGCAATCTACCTACGGCATACGTACATACAGGTTGGCAAGAAAGTCTAGAAATTAAATGATGGCAACATTCACAGACTACTGCGTGTTTTCTTTATTGCCATATTTGGATTGTCTATCAAAATACGCAATAGTGCTCTAATATGTCACTTATGTTGCCATCATTTAATTTCTAGACTTTCTTGCCAACCTGTATACGTTCAAATAAAATTCCCGATCCACAAACTCCCTATTGGATATGTAAAACAATCGCTGGACTTAATCCTCGGAAAAGCTGAAGAGGGGCGGGAGAGGGGATGTGAATTAAAAGCATTTCGATGTTCGGCTAATGATTCGCTGAAATTCGTATTTTTGTGATTACTCTCCCAGGGTCAATGATACAAAGGTATTGTTCGAAGCGTTGATTGAACCATACGTACAATGTAGAATGATGTAGATGTTGTAGTTTTGTGTCTGTTTTTGGAATTTATTTGCGTTGCGTATGTCTGTATAGGTCGGGTTATAGGCTATAGTAGGAACGCGTTAGCTTGGTAATAGAGAGCGTTGATCTTGACTACCACTGTACACATATTTTGGATAGCGATGTATCGCTTTAGTTAACCTATGCGACATTATTATCGCTAGAGTATCGGAGTACAAGTCATTCATTCCAAGGTCTTGACTTGATTAGTAAGGGGGTAAGATTGGTCTCCGAATGCACATCAATGGAAAATCCGTCAGAAGAGATGCCCAATTCTCGCGGTATCGAAATCTCCATAGTCGAGTCGAGATATCGGTTTTGATACCGCCCGCTCATCGGAGTCAAAAACGATCTCTATTCATATTTATTTCGATCTAAAATGAGTCGAGATATCTCGGTTGATTATAAGGCGGGTCGCGAGTTTTTTTTTTTTTGTTTATTGATGGATACTTGGTATCTCGAATCGATATTTGGACCATGGAGATGATATCGATAACGCCAGAATTGCCCCCCAGACTTGCGCTGATATTAAACTTTGAGTGCACTGTCATGTCAACTTTGAGTAAGTGGGCGGTTTTACATCCAGGTGTAAAGTAAGGTCGGCATTATAGCTAATCCACACATGTAATTGTATGCGTTGTATTGTACCTATCAGTTTGTATGCGCTTGTCACAAAGGACGAATTTTTCTGATTTCGGTCCGCTTGCGATAATGTTAATGTATGTATGTAATTCCTAGTATAGGGCCACACAAAAGCTGTGAGTATATAACTGTGTGTAAATCATTATCATTCTTGTTTTTGCCCACACCTTTTGCAATATTATCCGGTCCAATAATTGTGTCGTGGTAGGTCGTATCGTGAAAAAGAATCTCTGTTTCCCCAGCCGGGATTCGAACCCTATACCGCTCGCTTGGGAAGCACAGCCTCGACCACCACACCACAGAGGGCTTCAAAAACAGCTGCCCAACGATCTTTTGGCGTGTGAGTGTCGTTTTCAGGGGGGCGCCAGTTCTACGCAGCCTAATGCAAACGAACCTGTCAATAAACGGTAGTTCCCACCTGTCACCGCACGCCAAAAGATCGTTGGTTCGCATCTTCCCAACGATCTTTTGGCGCGCGATTGATGACAGATGGAATTCGTGATGACCGGCATGATTCTCGCACCTTCGATATAGATATCTACACCTATATCGAGTGATTTTGTATGGGAATCTGTCTATATAGGTCTCGATATCCGTATATCGAAGGCGCGAGAATCATGCCACAGAACGATAATAAAAAACTTAAAAAAACCGCCTTCATGACCTATTACTTACCGCCGTACCCAGAGTCTTTAATGATTCATTAAGGATTACTAAGTAAAGGATTTTGTATGTAAATTCAAAGGACAATGCCCACGGGACTATGGACGTCAGTATCGCCACAAATGATTTTGTGTCAGCATAATACTTAGTCTACTGGTTACTGGGGATGTGTGGTCATCATTGATAAATATAACTTTAATGTAATAGTCAGGATATAGTTAAAAAAAAAAACAAAAAAATCCAATAGCAATATTTTAAAAGTCACAAAAATGCTGGATGTATTGTATAATGTCCTCCAGGTAAAACCAAATTAAACTTCACAGTTTTTTCACGTAGGAACCTAACTACTAGACCGATTCCTGATTTTCAAAAAATGGGACCAAACTATAGGATTGGCCATTCGAAAGAAGAAAGATTTTTTGAAATTGGTTCATAAATAGTACCAGTTTCGATGTAACAAACATAAAAAACCCCTCCTTTTTTGAAGTCGGTTAAAAATTCGATGTTGATGACAGTTTCGCTGCATTAAGTTCTGTAGAAGTGGCGCCCGCAAACGTCACTCATCACATCAGCCAAAAGATTATTGGAAGACCGTAATTCTATGAACATAATCATAATAACTTACTTACCGTATAATTTCAAGTCGGGTCGGGGCAGCCCCTGTCATAAATTATCAAGATTTATATTGGCTCCACGTTCTTTCCCTTTTAACACCAAGGGAGGAGGCATTTTACAACGGAGATATACCTACTAGCAAATATATAAATACTACTAGTATATAAGGTACCTTACATCACAGATTAATAAAGAGTTAGGAACAGATTGGACACTGTACATAATCGTTCAACTAAAAAGCGACCCTTGCTACAACGCAACAAAGTACAATTCATGCTGTGTAGCGCGACGCCCGCACTTCGATTACTTGCCTAAAAGCTGCCTCTCTTTCTGTCGCGTAACTCTGTCCTCGTCTGAAGCGGCCCGTGAAACTAAGGGTTGTCTTTTGTGACAAATAAAACTACGAACCACTTACTATTATTATTCTAGATTTGTGGATAACATTTCATATAGGTAGTATAGGTACCTACCTAACCTTTTACATAATGGCCAGAAATCCTATCGACAGTCAGTAGGACAGTGACTCTGTGCAGTGACGAAACGTCATCAAACAAAGCATGCAGTATTTCTTCGCCTTCATTTTAGTGCGCACTACACGCGGGGTGCGCGGGGCCGCGGGGCTAGATAGAACGGCACGTGCAACCCGGGTGGCGCTCGGCAACCCACTGAGTCGGGCCATGCGGCGGGGCCGCGAATCTACTTGTGGCTTTATACTGTTCCACAGAAGAGATACCTAATACTGTTCACAAGCCTGGTTTGTGCCAGGCTTGTGAACAGTAGAATTCGGGCCCTGGATCACGATTTTCGCGCCTTCGATATATGATATCTACACCTATATCGAGTGATTTCGTATGGGAATCTGTCAATATTGGTCTCGATATCCGTATATCGAAGGTGCGAGAATCGACCCGCTGCACTGGTCTCTGGTCTGGTCCAATTATTATCAGTTATAGCAGGACCTCGTTAACTTCGCTCGGCAATAGAGAGCGTTGATTCTTGACCAACTGTACTCATATTTTGGAGAGCGATGTAGGTATCGCTTTTCTTAGTAAACGTATGCGACATTATTATCTCTAGCTAGAGTATCGGAGTTTAAGTTTTAAAAGCATAAGATAGGGTCTGCTGTTGAAGGTCATTTTGAGGAGCTTGTTGTCACTGAGTACTATAAAATAAACATGGTATCGAAACCATTCAACATCGGGGAAACGTAAATGGCGCTAATAGGAGACCATGTTGAGAAAAAATTAGTTTTTTCCCAAATAGTTTTGTATTATCTTTGTTAGGCCGGTTACTTAAACTCTATTGCCAAGCTAACGCGTTCCTACTGTAAACTCTATTGCCAAGCTAACGCGTTCCTACTGTAAACTCTATTGCCAAGCTAACGCGTTCCTACTGTAAACTCTATTGCCAAGCTAACGCGTTCCTACTGTAAACTCTATTGCCAAGCTAACGCGTTCCTACTGTAAACTCTATTGCCAAGCTAACGCGTTCCTACTGTAAACTCTATTGCCAAGTTAACGCGTTCCTAGTCCTACTGTAAACGTCATAGATGGGTGTTTCTTTTTTATTGCCATTTATTTTTATGTCTTATTTTTTTTCTCCTATTGGGGTGAAAAGAGCTCGTGATTTTGAGTGGAAATTATTTAAAATGTTCAGAAAATAAGACATGGCACAAAAAAAGAAACGCTCTGAGGTCGCTTTTACGAATATTTATGTCACACGAAGGGGATTAGTCTCACACCAATTAAATCTATACTAATAAGGCGGATTACACGTTAGTATTGTTAACTATTAGTAAACGAATATCTGGATGATAAACTATAATTAACTATATTGACTATAATTTTTATAATAATTAATAATAATAATGCCCACCATCAATATATTTACTGTTTTATTTAAAAAAATATAATGTTCCTACCATACAATTTAATTTCGCCAAACGTGGCATATAATTTATGGTAAGTATGTTATTTATTGTTCTAAGAGTAAATGTTCTTATTGTCTAATAAAATAAAGTAAGTAGGAGTAAATTACTTAGATAAAATAATTAGATAGAATATTGCTTGTGCCCAACAGGGTCCATAATGATCTACTTACCACTATTTCTTAAGACCTTATTGTTTTTATGGAGCGCAATAAACAAATATGAAATATGAAATATTTTTGTTAACCCCACCACCAGTTGAGCCGGTGCTCGTGCGGCGTCGTTTTATGGATCAATTGGAACCGGTACGGATTTTTGCTACTGCAAGTAAAAAAAAAAAACAGTCAGTTATGTTACGGCGGTCGACGACGACGCCTGGCTGGATTTTACGAACGAAAGAGTAACTTTTACTCGAGTTTTTATCTTCTACTTTTCATAGACACCAGTGACACCTAGATCAGATCACCTCATTTTGAACTGTCATTTGTCACACAAGTCTGTGACACAAGTTATTCCCGAGATAGTTATTCTCGTATATAACTTTTTGTTGGTGAAATCCAGCCGACTGAAAAAGTAGAAGATACTCTCAAATAATCCCGGTGCTGACCATGTACCAATGAGATGATTAATTTGTCTTAAGTACATTATCGGACACTCCGTGTTTCGGATGGCACGTTAAGCTGTAGGTCCCGGCCACTATCACTACTTCGTAGTATGTAGTAGTCGTAAAACCCCTCCACCAACCCGCACTGAGCCAGCGTGGTGGAGTATGGCTCAATCTTACTCGGATCCGGGTAAAGGCCTGTGCCCCTCGGTGGGGACATTAATGGGCTACATTTACTCTCAAATAAAAGTTACTCTTTCGTTGGTAAAATCCCGGATGAATAATAACCATCAATATAAATAGAGTCATGGTTTAATTAAACCATACGAGGGGCAGCTACAAACTTATGCCCACTTTTGAGGTTCGCTTACACGGGGCTTTTTGAGCAATAATTGCCCGGCCACTATTATTGTTATTGCTCCATATACAGGGTGGAGCAAACGAATAGGCCCTGGAGGGAAAGTACCTTGAAAAATTAAGATCGAGTTATTAGATAAGGGTTAATTTTGCTTGACCGCTACGGGTCTAAATGCAGGGCGGATGAAGTATAATTTGTAAATATGTATAGAAAAATGAGATAAGCGAATTAAATGTTTTTTTTTGATGCAGTTTTGTTCCTTTTTAAAAATAAAAGCATGTTTCCCATCGATATATACAAAGGCCTTCCCGTACTAAACTTCTTACTGTTTTGAGGCCAGAAAGAATAGCGCCTCTGTTGGAATCTGACAAACTCAGGTCCATTGTCAACTCCTTTAATCTTCACATTTTGCCTCTCGATGCCACACATTTCCAACCCCACTGCACCCCCTCTCTTCTTGATATCATGATCGTCTCCAAATTGGATAAGGTCATCGTACACGGTCAGCTCAATTCTCCTTTCTCGTTCCACGACCTTATCTATCTTTCGTATAAGATCAGACCCCTTAAGTGCAGAGCAAAATTTCTTAATATCCGTAACTTTAGGGATATTGACCTTGGGTCTCTCAGTTCGGATGCCTTGTCAATCGACTGGTCCTCTGTAATATCCAGTGTGACCATGGACGAGAAAATCGGTAACTTCAACAACATAGTCCTGGGTCTCTATGACAAACACGCACCTCTTAAGAAAGTAAGAGTGAAACATTTACCCGCCCCTTGGCTTACAGATACTATTAAGCGTCTAATGGCCAAGAGGAACAGAGCCAAGTGCAAATACCGCAAGGATCCGACAGATGACAATCTCCTTTCTTACAAGTGTCTTCGCAACCGCTGCAACCGTTTCTGTCGTGACGCCAAACGCCGGCACATCCACGAGAGTATTGAGAGTACTCCAGCTCAAGTGTGGAAGTTTCTTAAAACGCTTGGTATAGGAAAGTCTCAGGACCTACATGCTGGTAATGTAGACCTCAACGGTCTCAACCAGTTCCTTTCTGCCTCTCCTGTTGTGATGGATCCCATTGTTAAACAAAACACTCTTCAGAGCCTGCGCTCTAAGTCCTTACCCGACACCACACCATTCAGCTTGAGCATTGTTGGAATTGATGTGGTCAAGAAGGCGGTACTAGCAGTCAACTCGAAAGCTGTAGGTGATGATAAAATTTGCTTAAAAATGCTTTTCACAATCCTGGATGAACTGCTGCCAGCTATTACACACTTAATAAATTTTTCAATATCTAACAGCTGTTTTCCCACCGTGTGGAAAAAAGCATTAGTCATCCCCTTACCCAAAACCTCCAGTCCCACTTCTTTTAAAGAGTATCGTCCTATTTCAATCCTACCTATCCTATCCAAAGTCCTTGAATCCATTGTCCATACCCAGCTTTCCTATTACCTTCACTCAAACAATCTGCTGAACATGTACCCAATCTGGATTCAGACCGGGTCATAGTACCGTTACGGCTCTGCTGAAAGTCACAGATGACATCCAGCTAGCCATGGACAGCAAGCAGCTTTCGGTGTTGGCTTTACTTGACTTCAGTAGTGCCTTCAACTGCGTTGATTTCGACCTTCTAGTTCAGATTCTCAAATCTCTGAACGTCTCCGCCCTTTCTGCCAGATGGTTCGACTCTTATTTGAGAGATCGGCAACAGCGTATCAGGTCCGAGGAGTCATCAACTGAATGGTGTGACCTCTTTACAGGCGTCCCTCAAGGTGGTATTCTTTCTCCTCTTCTATTCTCAATTTTCATTAATTCCATCTCGGACGTCTTGTCTTCCTCTTATCATCTTTATGCTGATGATCTTCAGATTTATCGCCACTTCTCTCCTGATGATGTAAACTCTGCTGTGGAGGCACTGAACGCTGATCTTGAGGATGTAAGAGGCTGGGCCTCATCTTTCGGTCTACTGGTTAACCCAAGCAAGTCGCAGGCGATGATCATAGGTACCAGTCATTCTCTCAACTTGTTGCAACAACAGGCCATTCCTCCTGTCACGTTCAATGGTACCACGATCGTTTATGGTGACAAAGCCAAAAACTTGGGACTTTTCTTCGACAGCCAGCTGTCCTGGTCATTTCATGTTAATGAGGTCAGTCGACGAGTATTTGCTACCTTTCACTCTCTCAGGAGACTTCAGTACCTCGGCAAACCAAAATCACCCTCGCTCAGTGTCTCCTTCTACCCCTCATCGATTATGCGGACGTTTGCTGGGTCAGTGCCAACGAAGATCTACTGAATAAACTCGAACGACTTCAAAATCTCGGGATTCGGTTTATCTTTGGGTTGCGCAAATACGACCATGTATCACAGCATCGCAAAGAGCTGAAGTGGCTGCCGATCCGTCTTCGGCGGGATTCTCACATTCTATATGTTCTCTACAATATTTTACGGAATCCACGGTATCCATCCTACCTACGAGACCGTTTTCAATTTATTTCTTCCAGCAGGCCTCGGAGAACTCAAGCAGTGTCCTTGCTCACAGTACCACCTCATAGCACCGCGTCCTATGAGCACGGATTTAGACTTCGTGCTATCCGCTTGTGGAACGCACTCCCCTGCACCATCAGGGATAGTCCTACTCTCAATATTTTTAAGAGTCGTGTGAAGAAGCATTACCTGTCTTTATAGAATTATAGGTAGTATGTATAGTATTTATTAGTTTATGTATATTATATAATATACTTCATATTTATTTATATAAGTATGCACTAGTTTATGTAGTCTATTGATTTGTAAGTAATTATTATATGTATTGTACACATGGGTCTACTCCTGCTCAGCAATCCACCTGTCTCATCCCTATTTGGTTTGCTGGAAGAGATCTCTTATTAGGTTATTAGAGATAAGCTCGCCTTTGTACACGTTTTCTATGTTTTTTACTGTCCTATGTAACTGTTTGTGTGCAATAAAGAAATTATGAATTATGAATTTGTCGGTACTAAGTAGGTACGAAAACTAGTAACGGCGTCACGCACGTCCAGTAAATCATGGGTGATTTGAATTTAGGGTGAATAAACACAATATTAGTTATATGTATAACATGTGTCGGCGAACCAGTTACAAAGAAAACCAGTTATTAGAGCTATTTCTAGCAAGCGCGAATTCTACTACGAGCGTGCGGTGTCAATCTATCGTACATTCAAAACTCCCGCCAGCTTACGCATATCAACGCGCAGTCTGCGCACGACTGAGAGAGGTATGTGCTCAAATCCAGTTTGGTGGCATGTCCGTAGTATACAAGTCTGTGATGTTTCCTATGATCCATGGCTATCCTAAGGATCTAAAGTAATTTCTCTCCAGAGCCCTTTCGTTTGTACCACCCAGAATATTGTTATACATATATTACTTACTTTCTCGGACCCCAGGTGTTATGAGAATTCAGCCAACTGATGAATGGGAAGCACGGCCATGGTTCGACAAATTTTACGGGAGCGTCTCCCATGTATTGATAACGATCTGGAACGAAATACAGTAATCGGCCAAGTGCGAGTCGGACTCTCACACGGAGGGTTCCACCAAAAAGTAAAAAAAAACACGTTTCATGTATTTTACCTTTATCCGACTACCAGCGAAGCCAAAGGGAGGGTTATGTGGTTGACCTATGTATTTATGTACGTTTTTAAAGGGTAACTGTGAAATATTTTAAGGGTTTTTTATTAGGGTAACATTCTGAGCAACTTTCACTATGAAACCGATTTGATCAGAGCATCTTTATTTTTAACCGACTTCCCAAAGGAGGAGGTATACAATTCGTCCGGATGTTTGTTTTTAGGGTTCCGTACCCGAAGGGTGCCAAACGGGACCCTATTACTGAGACTTCGCTGTCCGTCCGTCCGTCCGTCCGTCCGTCTGTCACCGGGTCCGCCTGCACGAACCGTAATAGCTAGAAAGCTGAAATTTTCACAGAATGTGTATATCTGTTGCCGCACCAACCACAAATACTGAAATACGAGAGATATTACAAATTGAAAGTGGTCTCGGTACAAGATACGTCTTCACAACACGCTTGAAAAGTTTATACCAAGGCCATTTTGTTTTGGTAGGTAAGCCTTCTTTTAATGAAACTAAATTTAAATGATATGGCAATGTCGTCCCCGGACTTCTACAAAGACTTTAAATATTAATTGAGGAATTACCACGTCTCTATTTATTATGTAGAACTTTTAGAAAATAATTATAAAATGAATAGTTTTTAATTACTTTTGTTTTCATACAAATCTCAGAGCTCAGAAATTAATTTTTTCCTTTTGGCCACTTCAAGTTTGGCTGCCAGTGATGTTTTAATTAAATACTCTTTGGTGCGTTGAAATGATGTTTTGCAGTCTGCATGACATTGACATAATGAGTGAGTGAACCTCATTTTACGGAAATTGTAGATGGGTGTCTCACGTTTTCCAGTAGGAGTAGGTTGTAGACAGTGCTGCTTACGGCGGCGTTTAGTAGGTACTAAAGGCCCTAAAAGCGCGGCAAGCTTTGAATCAATTCAAATGTTATTTTTCAACTAGCTACAAAGTTATTCTGACATAAGATGATAATTTGAAAAAAACTTTTTGGGTATTTCATGAAAAATACAGTTACAGATCACACATATACAGGGTGGAACAAACGAATGGGCCCTGGAGGGAAAGTACCTTAAAATCTCAAGATATCCGTCCGTCCGTCCGTCTGTCTGTCACCAGGCCGTATCTCATGAACCGTGGTAGCTAGACAGTTGATATTTTCACAGATGACGTATTTCTGTTCCCGCTATAACAACAAATACTAAAAACAAAATAAATTTAATATAAAGGGGGCTCCCATACAATTAACGTGTTTTATTGCGGTTTTTTTAACCGACTTCCCAAAGGAGGAGGTTTACAATTCGTCCGGATGTTTGTTTTTTTTTATATTTTTTTTATGTATGTGCCTCGATAGCGCCTAAACGGATGGACCGATTTGGAAAATTAGACCGATTAGACCTATAGTGATTTTTGTGTTTTCAACCGACTTCAAAAAAAGGAGGAGGTTCTCAATTCGACCCGTATGTTTTTTTTTTTTTTTTCTATGTTTGTTACGCGATAACTCCGCCAATTATGAACCGATTTGAACAAATCTTTTTTCGGCGTATAGGTAATACCTCAAGGGTGGTCCCATTGACACCAGGTCAGGATCTGATGATGGGATCCTGGAGAAATCGAGAGAACTCTTCAAATATTATAGGCAGACCTATAGTGATTTTTGTGTTTTTCATAATAACTCGTGCAAATGCACACGGTAAGCATAATATTGTGATGCGGAACTGCTGATGAAGACCACATATGGCCACCAGATCTGCTCAATACTAGGTACAAATACAATGCGTGGCTGACGGGCAGGCAACGCATAGCCTAAACCGGTGGACCTAGAGCCATGAAACTTTGTACAGGGGTTCCTTAGTCGCGTGGGGTAGCACTGATATAGGATTTGACAAAATTAATTCCCCAAGGGGGGGGGGATAAGGGGTTACAGTTAGTATTAAACTCAATCTAATCAAATAGGGTTTGTGGAAGTCGGTTTTTTCTAAAGTTTACTTTTTGTTTCAATTATTCATAATAACTCGTGCAAATGCACATGGTAAGCATAATATTGTGATGCGGAACTGCTGATGAAGACCACATATGGCCACCAGATCTGCTCAATACTAGGTACAAATACAATGCGTGGCTGACGGGCAGGCAACGCATAGCCTAAACCGGTGGACCTAGAGCCATGAAACTTTGTACAGGGGTTCCTTAGTAGCGTGGGGTAGCACTGATATGGGATTTGACAAAATTAATTCCCCTGGGGGGGGGGGGGGATAAGGGGTTACAGTTTGTATTAAACTCAATCTAATCAAATAGGGTTTGTGGAAGTCGGTTTTTTCTAAAGTTTACTTTTTGTTCCAATTATATAGATAATGGTACGGAACCCTTCGTGCGCGAGTCTGACTCGCACTTGGCCGGTTTTATTTATTTTTATTTTTTATGTATGTGCCTCGATAGCGCCTAAACGGATGGACCGATTTGGAAAATTATTTTTTTGTTTGAAAGGGTTTACCTTCCCATTGGTCCCATTGACACCAGGTCAGGATCTGATGATGGGATCCTGGAGAAATCGAAGGAACTCTTCAAATATTATAGGCAGACCTAGATGAAGACCACATATAGCCACCAGATCTGCTCAATACTAGGTACAAAACTCAATCTAATCAAATAGGGTTTGTGGAAGTCGGTTTTTTCTAAAGTTTACTTTTTGTTTCAATTATTCACTTCTCCAAACAAATCAACAGGAGCGTGATTCTGCACGCGAGTCGCATGGCATAGCTATTGCGCAGGCGCACCGTAGTGAAAGGTTGAGTTAGAATGAACTCTATGTGTATAGCGAAAATATTGGTTCGTCCTTCGGAGGACAGTCACATTCCTCAAAATGAAACTAAGTAAACCAACGACCAAAAACGGATGTGTATTGTGAAACATGTAAAAAAATTATTTCCACAATTTCGTGCGGGTGTGTCTCCCTTTGGCTTTGCTGTTAGTCGGGTACTTAGAAGAGTTAGCTTCATTCTCCATTAACCCAATGACAATGACCGTGAAGACCACTGAAAAGTCAAAAGACAGCGCAAAGTTTTAGTATACGAGTTTTAGTTTTTGAACCTATTTCTTGTTTTCATTATTTCGTGTAGCTCAGTGTTTGTTGCTGCAGCGGTGACAGATATACCTAACTATACACACATTCTGTAAAAAGTCTAGCTTGTGCGGTTCGTGCGAGAGAGCCAGACAGACAGACGAAGAGACATGCAGCGGAGCTATAAGGCCCGCCACATACAGTCGGTTTTCCAATTCGGAATTCCGTAACGGAATTATCCCGAACGCAGTAAACTCATACAAATCTATGGATCTACCACATATATACGGAAGTTTTCCGTTCGGAATTTTCGCGGATTCGTATGGGATTGAATCCCGTTTCGGAATTCCGAATCGGAAAAATTCCGGCTGTATGTGGCCGGCCTAAGCCTCCGCTGCATGTCTCTCCGTCTGTCTCGGTCTCGTTTGGCACCCTTCGGGTACGGAACCCTAAAAAGAATAAGAAGTGTGCCACAACATTATCTCTTCTGTGCCTCAACCATAGAGTTTGCATCCTCCTTTCTGCCTTATTATCTATGGCCACGACGTTCGTTATCCACAGTACAATAACTAAAGTTATTGTTATTGTTCTGAGACGTTATCTAGAGAATGGGAATGGAGCGAAGCGCCACCATCTATGACAACTGAACACCAAAGAGTTTCATTGACCTGAAATACACAATAACTGACAGCCGAAGTGAGGTTTTCATCCGCTTCGGCCGTCCTCTAGATACAGAAAATTGGTACTACGGATTTGTCATCCGCCATCAAAGAGAATACATTCTGTAATACTATGTCCGCTATTATCTCAGAACAATAATTAGTTATTGTTCATAGGCTATTATGAAGACTACTATGATAGCGACCGCTATCAACTAAGATCTTCTTCTTCTTCTTTTTATTAATGGCGTCCTAACCTCTTTTGAGGTTAATTTTGCCAGTGTCAAGTGGTCAGGTTCTCATTTGAGAACCTGGAAATTATAATGTCTTGAGATGATTTGATGACTATGATGATGATGATTTGTCGCTCATTAGTACTACATGGTACTACCCGGGAAGGACGTGAAGGGCTGTGGGTTCCAAGTAATTCCTTCGGACGTGAGCGACTGCCTCCCCGAACAGCTAAGCTGGTGGCACTGTAACTTGGTGGCTGGGTAGACTTACGATTTGTCACGGACTCCCCCTGGTAGCCATAGCCATGTCTGACATTGGACTTGCAGTTCCAGAACGCCATTTCGCAGTAGTTTGTAAACGCTGCGAAGCTATTCCTTTGTCTGTCGTAAACACAGGCCCTGCTGCCGCTGCCTCTGCAGAAATAACAGGTTGTGATGTGAATAGAGAGGTCATCGATGAAGTCTGTGAGAATGAGAAAGGTTGAATAAAAGTAAAAACGGTCAAGTGCGAGTAAGACTCGCGGACCAAGGGTTCCGATCACACTTGGCGGGCGTAACAGGCGTAATTAGGTTTCCGCATAAAAAACTAAAGTTTAGTCACCCATGTAAATTAAATTCCATATTTTTGCATATTTTGCCGTTTTCAGTTTTCAGATTTTTTCCTTTACTTTTGCTTTAAGACCTTGCTTTGTGTCAAATTTCATGATAGTAGGACAAGCGGGAAGTACCCTATAGGTTTTGGGTCCATGCCGATTAGGTACTATGAAAATCCAACAATTTGACAGCAAAACGGTTGTAGCGTTCGAGTGCGTTGACCTAGCTAGAAGGTTGATTTTTTCACAGCTATAGGAAACTACAGATATGAGCAATCATTGATATTTTCAGCTTGATACGTGCACGCGTTCCCGATATAAAAGGCCTTGACAGACAGACGGACGGACAGACAGACAGACAGACGGAAGGACAACAAAGTGATTCTATAAGGGTTATTTTTTTCGTTTTAAGGATCGAATCCCTAAAAATGGCTTACTTGACAGTTTTGACGGATTAGACTTGCCATTATTATTATTATTATCTATATTATTATGTATCTGATTTAAGAATTCGTGGGACATTGCTGTCCCTGTTCCTTTTTGTAGGCTTGCGTGGGGACATGGGTCCAACACGTAGAGGCCCCTTTCAGACAATTTATTAGAAACAAATATTAAAACGGGTGCACCACCGTTGGGTCCGTCCCCGAAAGCCAAAACCAAAAGTGCACTCAAAGAACATCCCGCCAGGCACACAGAAACCATTGCAAAAACTAAGGGGAAACTAAGTAATGGGCTATGGGTTTGCGTTTTCAGTGGTAAGTAAATCCAGGATATTTCTGAGACTACGGACACCTGCCTGAATCAAGTCTCAATATTGATCAAAAATAGGCATTAGCCCCATTCAGCCGACGAAAAATGACGGCAAGGGGGCAACAAAAGTGTGAAAGGCTAGTGTGGAGAGTTGAAACTGGACTTTAAAAGACGATCACTTGCACCCTTAGCTCAGGGCCCCATCGCCCCACGCCCCCACTCGCCAATTACGTTTCAAATCCATCCTTCAAATGCACACCAGATAAGCCGGTGTACCTCTAACGATTCCCCTCTGGCCGGCCGGTTAAGGCAAGGCAGAGCTGCGAGACCTGGCCGTATTGCGGGTGCCACTCCGGCCGCTGATGGCCGGAGATGAGGGCGCAGGCTCCCGCTGGATCGGGTCCGTGGGGTCGTTACTCCCCAACAGCTCGCCACAAGCTGCCCTGCGGGCTTATTATTACTATTATTATCATCATTTATTTCAGACTGTATTAGTCCATAATATAGTTCGGGAAATATTAGCTGACCGTCTGTAATCTTGACTAAGATCTTTTTGACTATATCGAATAAAAGCGAGTCGTAAAATCATCATTATCACCGGAGTCACTCCGTCTTTCAGGTAAAGATTACGTTTGTTTGTAATAATGGAAGCGTGCTGGACCACCCTTTTACACCCTTTGTCCGCTAATTGTTTCCGCAGAACAAAAGATCACAAAGTAGATTACAGACGGTCAGCTAATATTTCCCGAACTATATTAGTAACTATATCTTAAAGTCTAGTGTTAGTAACAAACATAAATAAAAGTTAACACATCACAGAATACATACACACACATACACGCGAGTATCTCAGAACGTGGTGTGGAGATGCACCCAGCGACTCAACATTGAGGAGTCCCACCGGTCTTAACACTCAGGATCCTATTGGTGCTGCCGCAAAGGCGTACCAGCATGGAGACGCTTCGTTTTCTCATTATAGCGTAAAAGTCATACGTCCGCGCCTCCGCAAACACAGGCACTGCAAAACCGCGGCAGCCGCAGCAGAACCCTGAATGCGTTATTATACTGGGCACGCAGGTCGCTATATGTCCGCTGCTTAAAGTCGACTCAAAGGCTGCAGGTGTAAAATGACTGGCGGTATGCTTTAAAAAGCGTGATTTTAACTGCTTTCGTACACCTAGCAAACCTTCGGGCCAGCATATTACAGCGGACAGCCAGCGACCTGCGTTCCCTACAACCATGCAGTGCGACAAACAAAACCATGTTATAAATTACTTTCACGCGTATCCTATTCGGGATGGCAGAGGCATAATCGTGCCCATTTATAGCCAGTTACTCAATACTCCATGTACGGTCGCCTGCATCTAAAAGTTACGGGTGGTCATATTATAAAGTGAATCCCGCTTATATACTGCTGCTGCTTGTATAATTTTAGGCGCAGGCGACCGTACATCCAGTACATATCCGAGCACACGCCAGGAACTGACAAGGAGTCGCCGCCGACGGATACGCCGCCGCGCCGTGGAGAAAATTATCATCATCAATATGATGCGACACAGGGTCTAGCCTATAGCCGCAGCTATGGCGTAATGAAGACTGATTATTACTGGAGCATGGTACACCGCAGGAACTCCCCGTGGCAGTCGTAATTGCTTCGGGTAATGTCCGAGTCGTAGTCGTCTTCATAGTCAACCCCGTCGAAGGTCCAGAGTGTGGTGGTTTTCTGCGAATAAACTGGCAACCCTAAAAAAAACAGTAAAATGCGAGTAGGACTCGTGGACCAAGGGTTCGATCACCTTGTATTGTTACCTCGTAACTGGTGCAATTAGGTTTTTACATAAAAAAGATAAGTGTGATGGATGTCGTACATGTAAAACAAATTACATATTTTTGCAGGAAGACAGAATTGCAGTTTTCAGATTTTCCCTTTATTTGTGCTATTTGCTTAGGTGCCAAAGGAGAATGCCCAGTGGCCATAGTAAGTTAGGAGGCCTCAATTGCCCACTTTTGCGAGTGTGTAGATATGATTTATTGCATCCTTAGTAAACTATTTACTAAGATGATTCTAAAAAAACTTCGGCTTTTCAAACTCAAACTCAAACTCAAAGTTTATTGCGTTCTAAGTGTTTTACAGATGTTACATTATAGTAGGAACTTATGACTTAGAACCCTTTACGGGTATTGCACTGCACAGGTAATAATCTCACATACATGTGAATCTTATATCTATCATATTTAAAAAAATCTCTTAAATATTATATGACAAGAACTACGCAGTATATGTATTATGCAGACTTATATTTATATTAGGATATTTAACGATTTTTATTTCACGTGTTCATGCCGAGGAGGTCGCTTGGACGTGGTCGTGATAAGAAGCGGGAGCGGGTCCCGTGTGCAAGCCGTGGTCGTGATAAGAAGCGGGAGCGGGTCCCGTGTGCAAGCCGTGGTCGTCAAGGAATATGGAGCCGGAATCCTTGTGCAAGCAGTGGTCTTCAGGGTTAGAGGGGTTATCCAGGTCCATTGATAAGCAACGTCGTCGAAATTTAACAGAAAATAAAACACCACACACAATTCAAAACACACAATGTTTTTTTTTCTAAATCTCAAATTTACAAATTGCAATGTTGCCACTCTAAACTGAAATCCACAAATCGATGAAAGAATCATAACTGTTCATCGTATCGAGCCATAATTCAAGTAATACGCCTGTATCGAGCAGAGCATAATGATAATGATTAATGAGTGACTTTAAAGTACCTAGGTATTTATCTGCCGCCGCTAAAACAATAAATTACTTACCAATATGTACACAGATACCAGAATTATACAAACAAATAGGAGCCTCCGTCCGTCCGTCCGTCTGTCCGTCTGTCTGTCTGTCTGTCTGTCTGTCTGTCTGTCTGTCTGTCTGTCTGTCTTTCTGTCTGTCTGTCTGTCTGTCTGTCTGTCACCAGGCTGTATCTCATGAACCGTGGTAGCTAGACAGTTGAAATTTTCACAGATGATGTATATCTGATCTGTTGGCGCTATAACAAAAAATACAAAAAAATAACTTTAATATTAAGGGGACTCCCATACAAGTAACGTATATTTTTTGTGGTTTTTAAGATAATGGTACGGAACCCTTCGTGCGCGAGTCCGACTCGCACTCACCGCAATGAACTATTTAGTAATCTGTGCCGCAATGCCAGTGAGCTCACCGAAGATGACCGAAGGCTGATTTTCAACCGACTTCAAAAAAAGGAGGAGGTTCTCAATTCGACCCGTATGTTTTTTTTTTCTTTTTTTTTTCTATGTTTGTTACGCGATAACTCCGCCAATTATGAACCGATTTGAACAAATCTTTTTTCGGCGTATAGGTAATACCTCAAGGGTGGTCCCATTGACACCAGGTCAGGATCTGATGATGGGATCCTGGAGAAATCGAGAGAACTCTTCAAATATTATAGGCAGACCTATAGTGATTTTTGTGTTTTTCATAATAACTCGTGCAACTGCACATAGCATAATATTGTGATGCGGAACTGCTGATGAAGACCACATATGGCCACCAGATCTGCTCAATACTAGGTACAAATACAATGCGTGGCTGACGGGCAGGCAACGCATAGCCTAAACCGGTGGACCTAGAGCCATGAAACTTTGTACAGGGGTTCCTTAGTCGCGTGGGGTAGCACTGATATAGGATTTGACAAAATTAATTCCCCAAGGGGGGGGGGGGATAAGGGGTTACAGTTAGTATTAAACTCAATCTAATCAAATAGGGTTTGTGGAAGTCGGTTTTTTATAAAGTTTAATTTTTGTTTCAATTATGGGGTACTTACACAAGCAATCGAATAAAAGTAAAAACGGCAAAATTGCAGACTTCATGTTAGCGTAATTGACATTATCACCTTGACAGCAGGCAAAGCTAACTGATAGATATTTTCTGATATCAAACTAATGAACGTTTGTTAAAATTTAATTAAAAAAACAATCGTTTTAATTAACCTCAGTAAATTAGTGCTCCGTTAGATGACTAAATACCCGGGGACGGCGAAATTGCGGTTGGTGGTAATATACAATACAATATAACAATAAGTAGTTTATGAAACTGTTGCATACTGAGGGGGAGGGGTATTTAAACACGAGTGGGTGTTTCAAAACCGAGCCGCAGGCGAGGTTTTTAATAGCAACGAGAGTTTTAATACCTAGTTATGTGCAGTTTCATACACTACTTTATCTACTCTCATACTTAAGTGTCTCTCCTACAAAAATCAAAGTTAAAATACAACAATATTTCCACATAAATCAGTGCTTAGACACAACAAAACCTTGACTTTTTATTGCCGCCAAAACCCAGCGTATCACATTCACAGCGCATGCACGGAGCATGGGCCACATTATTAAACCTCATATCAATGAACCTTTTTATTTAAATCTTCCCTGAGTGGCTGTTTGGCTGTCAACAAAAAAAAAACTTTCCAACGATACAGACTATCAAACACCTTGGCTGTATGGTTTCATGACCCTTGCCTTTCCTAAAAAAAGTAGAACTGTATCGTTATCATTAGTTTTGTGTTTTGTTCGAGAAGTAGTGTTATTTTTTTTTTAATTTGATTACTGTATTGCGTTTATAAAGTACGTCATTAGGAATTCGATTTCAAGTTTGTACTGAAAATAAATAGGTAATACAATCAATATTAAATACATAAAATGCCGATTACGAAACAGGGCGATCAATAAAAATTAGATTGGGTAAGATAGAAATAAAGAAACACAAAATTACTAAAATGTGGGAATATGCCAACATGTATGTGGGCGAGTGAGTGTACATTACAATCGTTACATAATACAAAGATACAAATATTCCCCATATTAAGAGATGGCAGATCTCCGTCAGCCTGCGACTGGTCCCTCGGATCCACTGATAAGGGATACAGATAGCTACAGTTTCTATTTGTAAAATAGTTACTGGGTTTGTCTATGAAGTCAGTCAGCCTGCGACTGGCCCCTCGGATCCACTGATGAGGGATACAGATAGCTACAGTTTCTATTTGTAAAATAGTTACTGGGTTTGTCTATGAAATGAGACACCGTATTTACCTTACAATGAAATGTCTTAATTAAACCCAGAACACCTACGCAGGTGAAAATTGTCGCCGGGCATTTTTAAACCTTATCTTCTCAGATTAAAGTGACCTTTCGTACCATTAAGATTGATTTGCAAATGTTAGTAAAAGGGTAGTTTCGTAAAATAGTGCTGTGCATTAGGAAGTTCCCTCATTTGCAATAACGCATAACTTAAATAAATAGTTCCTGTCATAAATAATTATAAAACGTAGCTGTAGATACGGGTGAACCGATTTTGATTCAGTTTTCTGTAACAATCATCAGCCTGACTTAATTGATCACCAACGACAAACACGTCAAAGGAGAATGGACGCATTGGGACCGTGCTCCAATAGCGTTAAGATGTATGTCGTTGGATAGGTATTTTTAATAGGAACAACTTTTGTTATGACAGCTTTGTTGTCACAGTTGTCCGTTCAGAGATAAGTATATGGCATATAAGTTACGATAAAAGTTTATGAAACTGTTGCTAATGTAAACAAGTTGTAAATGAATTAACGCAAAATGAGAAACTGCTTTGTTAGGGACATCATTCTGAGCAAATTTCATAATTTCATAATTTCTTTATTGCACACAAAAAGTTACATAGGACAGTAAAAAACATAGAAAACGTGTACAAAGGCGAGCTTATCTCTAATTTCATTATGAAACCGATTTGATCAGAGCATATTATTTTTTATTAGAGAAGAGGCCTATGCCTAAGTTGGTTTGATCAAATCGGTTTCATAATGAAAGTTGTTCAGAATGATGTCCCTAACAAAGAAGTTTCTCATTTTGCGTTAATTCATTTACACCTTGTATAGGGGTAAAGGCGAGGGTTTTAATAGCATCCCACAAAGTTTTAATACATAGTTATGTGCAGTTTCATAAACTACTTTATCTTCTCTCTCTCATACTCACTCTCATTGACGACCTCTGAGGCGTAGCGGTTGCTCATCTGCCTACCATGCGAGAGGTCCCGGGTTCGAAACCCGGCTTGGGACCAAAAAAACCCTAGGTCTAGGATGTTTACATTTTGTGATAGATATCGCTGTTTCTGGTTCCCACGATACAGGGTATCCTAGTGTGGGGCCAGAAGCAATGTATTAGCCTGTATGTAAATGTATATGTTTAAACATAAATGTTTCATAAAAAAATCAAAGCTAAATCACAACAATATTTCCACAAAAAATGGAACACTGGTACATGGTCAGCACCGGGATACGAACTTGCATCTCCTGCGTAGCGTGAAACCCACTAGCCACTGGACCACGCAGCTCGGTTTCGTATCCTGTAAATAGTAGTTGTAGTGTTAAATAGTAAAAGAATTACCGTGCTATAATTACCGTGCTATAATTACCGTGCTATAATTACCGTGCTATAATTACCGTGCTACAATTACCGTGCTACAATTACCGTGCTATAATTACCGTGCTATAATTACCGTGCTATAATTACCGTGCTACAATTACCGTGCTATAATTACCGTGCTATAATTACCGTGCTATAATTACCGTGCTATAATTACCGTGCTATAATTACCGTGCTATCATTACCGTGCTATAATTACCGTGCTATCATTACCGTGCTATAATTACCGTGCTATCATTTTTCTTCCTAAGAAAATATTTATTTAGTTAACCCCTTATTGGAACTTAAGTAACATATTTTCTGAACGGACAACAGTGACAACAAAGCTGTCAAAGCAAAAGTTATTCCTAATGATAAGACCTATCCAACGACATACATCTTGCTGCTATTGGAGGGCGGTCCCAGCTCCCATATATTTGTGCCCGTCCTCGAATCCTCCCCATGCTGGCGACGTATTAGCCCCATGCTCATGCCGCACCGCACGGTACCTTCCCATGCTGGCGACGTATTAGCCGCATGCTCATGCCGCACCGCACGGTACCTTCCCATGCTGGCGACGTATTAGCCCCATGCTCATGCCGCACCGCACGGTACCTTCCCATGCTGGCGACGTATTAGCCCCATGCTCATGCCGCACCGCACGGTACCTTCCCATGCTGGCGACGTATTAGCCGCATGCTCATGCCGCACCGCACGGTACCTTTGGGAAAAGGCATGAAGCTATTTATTCGGTATTAGACTCTCTAACTATATTTAAAACATTCAAACTTCTAAACGTCAAAAAGACTGAAGATCTATGGGGCATGTCGGTTAAAGTAGTTAAATCGGTAATTGATGTGATTGCTCCGTACATGGCAATCATGTTCAATAGTTGTATAGCAGAAGGTGTTTTTCCTGACCTCATGAAAATGAGCAGATTAATACCACTTTTCAAATCCGGTAGCAAGGAAGACCCTGCGAACTTCAGACCTGTATCTGTTTTGCCAGTGTTGAGCAAAGTGTTTGAAAAGGTGATACTGAATCAACTACAATCTCACTTTAACGCATCAGGGCTACTCAACAAAAAACAATTTGGTTTCACTAAAGGCAGATCAACAACTGACGCCGGAGTAGCACTAGTACAACACATCTATAGTGCGTGGGAGGGATCACAGGATGCTGTTGGTGTATTCTGTGATCTTTCCAAGGCCTTTGACTGTGTGGATCATCAAACCCTTCTGCTCAAACTGCAACACTATGGTATTAAAGACAATGCTTTAAAATTAATGGAATCATATCTTGGAGACAGAGTACTAAAAGTAGATATAAATAGAAATAAGTCTACCGGAACGCATATGAATATTGGTGTCCCCCAATATGGTGGAGAAAATGACTCAGATTGTACTATTTGCTGATGACACATCCATTATCTTTAAGGTGAAAAGACAACAAGAAATTCTAGACGATGCAAATAGTACGCTCTCTCATGTGTTAAGTTGGTTTAATGTAAACAACCTTTTATTAAACTCGAAGAAGACAAAATGTATCAAATTCTGTTTACCGAATGTGCGGCAGGTGGACACGAGTGTAAGCATAGGAACGGAAAGACTAGACCTCGTTGAAGAAACAATTTTCCTTGGAATCACTATAGACTCGAAACTTCAATGGGGTCCTCATGTAACTAGTCTCTCACGAAGACTTAGCTCAGCTGCTTATGCGGTCAGGCAAATCAGACACATCACAGATGTAGGAACTGCCAGATTGGTTTACTTTAGTTATTTCCATAGTATTATGTCTTACGGAATACTGCTTTGGGGGAGAGCGGCAGATATAAACACAATATTTGTCTTACAAAAAAGGGCCATTCGGGCTATCTATCAACTAGATGCTAGGCAATCACTAAGGGACAAATTCAAAAATATCAATATACTTACTGTTACCTGTCAATACATTTATGAAAATATCATGTATACCAGAAAAAATATAGGTTTATTTAAGACTTTAGGTCATAATCATAGTATTAGCACTAGAAATAGAAATAAGATTGCTATGCCCGCGTTCAGACTCAGTAAGGTTGCTCACTCTTTTATGGGGGTATGTGTTAGTTTTTATAATAAAATACCTAATGAAGCAACGGACCTACCAGAAAGGAGGTTCAAAAACTATGTCAAAAACGGCCTATTGAAGAAGTCTTATTACAGTGTAAAAGAATATTTAGATGACAAAACTGCATGGTCTTTACCATTTCAGCGCACAGAAATCCAAAGAGGGGCGATGGACTGAGTCAGTACGTCTCTCCTCGGTGTATTTCCTTAGACTTAAGTAGAAATACATAATATTGTATTTTTAAGGCTCTGATATTTTAAAAGAGGTACGGGGGAGGTTTCTTGCCCTTCTTTGCTCCATCCCTAAGCCCACAACTTCCGAACGGGCGGTAGTATACAAAAATATTAATATTATATTGACGTTGACTAAGTAATATGTATGATTTTATGGTCAATAAAAAATTTTGAACTTTGAACTTTGTATCTCGATAGCCCGGTATGAGTTTATTATCCTCTCCATCCTAAGTAGGTTTGCTGGAAGAGATCTCTTATTAGAGATAAAAGCTCGCCTTTGTACATGTTTTTTCTAATATTAAGTGTCTGTATTATGTTTTCTGTGCAATAAAGTATAAAGTATAAGTATAAGTATAAGTAAGTTTCCCCTTAAATTGATTAGGCCCCTACTTCAAACGCAAGCTAACAATATACTCTAAATTACTTTGACTTCTCCTTAGACTATGACTTTGAAACATGTCAGACCGGTTATGGCCGGTTTCAAGAAGTCCCTCACACATTCATTCATTTTACATACCTACAACATTTTAAATGTTTTATCTATTCAATCGCGCTTATCAAGACTGCTTGGGTCAGATCCTTACCTATAGCACAGAAGAGATAATAGCACAGATTAATAAAGCTATAGTTTAACTTGAGGTTATGTCAACTCAGTTCATAGTTGAGTTTACTAGCCTTTGAAGTAGTGGCTCTCACGATGTCATGTTACGGCTCGGCTCGATGTGTTCTTTGTTGAGTCTAATAATAGTGAAGTGAACGGTAGGGCACAACACAGGCCCTTTCATATTGGATTATACACTACTGGGCTAGATCCTGGCTCGCAAGCAGACGACGCGCGACGTGGCGGTTAGTTGAGAAGGTTCATCAGATGTGATGAGTTTAGAGATGGGCAGAGGGTTTAAACCCAACTGGGCGGAAAGGGCATAAACTGGGCAAATAGGGCAAAAACGAATTTATGCCCAAATAAATGCCCAGTTACAGGGCAGAAACCATAATTTCACAAAACTTAGAATTATCAAGACGTAATCGTTAAATAGTGATAAGGTTTACGTATTTATACCAAAATATATTATTTAGGAATAAAGTGTTGCCCAATTTTTTTTATTTGTACGATTTTATTAAATAAAACAAGTACCTATTCAAGTAATAGTGTTACTTACTGTAATTTTCTATATTTATACGTCATCTATAATCTATAATATCACTAATTCTTTATTTATCATGTGCATCGGTCATTCATACATAATGAAGCGCAAAACTGCCAATTTATCACGCTAGGTGGCGCATCTGGGACGACACCCTAAAATTTGACGGAAACTATCTAATTGTATCTAGTTTTTTGTAAAAGAAGTTTTGAAACTTTTCAACAGTAACTACCTCAATGCAGTGCTTATAATTGTAATAAATTAAAATTAATTTTCTTCTTTTTAGGGAATGAAATAAAAGCTTAATTTAAAAATGTTTTTTTTACTTTTTATTTATTTTTAACTTTTTAGTCTTTATCATGACAGGACAAAACATTTTATCTACAATAAGAGTGTTTGTCAAGATGAATCAAATGAGCCCAAACACAATAGGATTGCGCCGTTTGGTAACAGAGTTCCCATGGCCAATTGGCCACCTTCCGGCTCCAGCATCGTACTTGTCAAGACAAATCAAATGAGCCCAACCATAATTTCATACTTCATTATTTCTTTACATCATCCTAGCTCAAGAAAAGGAGGTTTTGCTGCTGTCAAAAGAGTCCGTGAAAGTTCGCGTTTCCGAAGCCGGGCAATGAAAACTAGAAATCGTTCCATTTTCAAGCTCATTACACACTCTGATGTATAAATGGTTCATGTCATGACGACTACCACTCACTATGCTTGACAGTGTGGCGATACGTACGACTTAGTGACGTACGACTGGCTGAACTGGAAGCGGCGGAGAAATTATCGGCGCTGAAAAAGCAAGAGCTGGAGCTAGAAGCCGAACTCGTGAAGAAGCGACTAGCTGCTCAAGTCTCCGCGATACAAGACGACCAGAAGAGTCTTCATGGGGACCCTATTCCGCCCGCTGCCCGACGACAATGGATAGACGACTGGCTGTTGACAACGTCTCTCAACGAACGACGAGAGGAAGCGTTCGCCACGGAACGAATGCGACCAAGGCAGCTACAGTTCCAGCCACAGCGAGGAAGATCACCGAATCCTGCCCGATCGAGGAGAGGTGTGGAAGAATTGGCCGAAGCCCTGCAGAAGATGACAAGACCGAGGCTGCGTTATGTCGACCTGCCATCGTTCACCGGATCGGCGAATGAGTGGCCACCCTTCAAGGCCTCCATGCGGGGCTCCACCAAGATGTACAACATCACCGACGCCGAGAACATCCAGCGATTGAGGAGCTGTCTCAAAGGAGAGGCACGAGACGCCGTGGCTGCACTACTACACACGGCCACCGATCCGGACGTGATTATGAAGACCTTGGAGCAGTGCTTTGGTCACCCGGAGCTCATCATCGACCGAACTTTGGATGAGCTGAAGAAGTTGCCAAAGCCCGGGACATCAGCGACGGAGTTGAACAACTTCGCCATCAAACTGCAAAATACAGTCTGCGTGCTGACATCGATTGACCGGCGTGGATACCTGAACAACCCCATGCTGACCCGAGAGGTGCTAGACAAGCTCAGCCCGCATATCCGCTCGCGCTGGTGCGACTACGCGGAACAAGAAGAGGGAACCATGGAGCCAGAGATCGTCGTCCTTTCTCGCTTTCTCATGCGCGAGGCGGACAAAGCTTTACGCCACACATACGCGCCAGCTACTAGCACGACTATGGCGGTGAAGAGAGAGCTGAAGCCTACTGCGGCCCCGAAGAAGAAAGAAGAAAGAAAGAGCCCAGTATACAGCGTCGTCGATGAAAAGCAGGCAGAACCATGCCCGAGCTGTAGACAAGCCCACACGCTTCCGCATTCTCATAAATTGTTAGGGAAACCGCGTTTTTCCGTTTTTTAACACGCCCCGGCCCGGCACCGGCACCGGTTTAGTGAGTAAAAGCTCATGCACACGAGACGGTTTTTCTTGACCTCAAGGTCAGTGAACTTTCAACAGCTTTTTCGATATAAAATCGGCCATTTTTGTCTTCTTCCACCCTTATACTTCCACATTTCCACGTGTCCCGAATGCTTGAAATGGCGGATATTAAAAATATAACTCTAAAACTACTGATTTCCGACGGTTCCCATATTTTGATATCGTCTATAAATACACTAATCTACATTTAAAAACCATCATGCAGCATAACTGCTTATGCATCTGCGACCGCAGTCGTTCTAAGTCTTTCCGTTTAATTTACCTCGCTCGAATGATGTAAAGTATTATTAGTAATACGGGTGTAAGTAGCTATTTCACCCTCGAACTATATTCACCCTCGCTCGCTTCGCTCGCTCTGGCGTCTAAATATCTCGGGTAGACTCGATCCTTAGCGCCCTTTGCGAGCTGCGCTCGCATGGGCTCCAAATTGGACCTTCGTCCGAAATAGCTCTCTTTCAACAGTTACATAGGACAATAAAAACATAGAAAACTTGTACAAAGGCGAGCTTATCTCTAATAAGAGATCTCTTCCAGCAAACCAAATAGAGAACCATCGACAATATAGACACGTACGACATACGATCATAAATTAAAACTATCGTAAATAGGAATGGATGTCCGACGATGAACGAATTTTAGGATCGATTGAAAACAAATGGTTGTTTTAGAAACCAATTACCTACTTATAGCGCGAATTAAAGTTTTACTTTACATTAAAACAACTCTAGAAATAATTTTATCAAAGCATTAAGTAACAATTTGTGATAATTAGCAAATAAAGTAAATGCCCTGTGATCGGGCGTTTATTGGGCATAAACGGACGTTTATTGGGCGTTTATTCAATACGTCCGTAAATGTCCGGGCAAAAACCCATCACTAGATGAGTTTGATGTGTTTGGACCTCGTTTCGAGCGTTGTCTGTCACAGGGACAGCCTCATTATGTCTGTAGATCTCGCTCGTGGGCTCGCATGTGGCCAATGTAGTACTTAATATATCTCTCTCTCTTTCTCTTTCTCTGTCTTTTTATCTAGGTAAACTCTCTCTAACAAAGGCGAGCTACTGGTCCGACTGTCAGAAGTAATCAAGTTGCCCTATTAGGGCCCCTTACACAGCTTTACGACTACTACCACCGAGAAGCGGTAGTCCCGGTACAAATGTCCCATATTAACGTCCATCAAATATCCGTCTTGGTCAGATGTTGCTTAAGGCGAGGTACGAATAATTACAAACCAAGGTCAAAGGAGATTGCGGAAGTGAGAAACAAATATAACTCGGGAACAGGAATAAGTGGGATGGCAATTGTGCACTCGCGCCTAATCTGAATCAACGTAAGCGCCAAAACGGAAAAAAAAACATAAAAAATAAGCTATTCCAGGGAATTACATTTCAATCTTCAAATCGCTAATAACAACAATTCCCCTCATATTACAATTAATAGAAAGATCATATTTACTACTACTGCGGTAAAAAAATGAAAAAATATTGGAAAAAAGGGTTGACTTTGGATTTATTTTCTATCGAGAAAATTTTATCCAAACACGTTTTCCTTCATGAAAACCCTAGACTATACAGTCAAATTACATATACCAGAAATTGATTACGATTTGCCTAGTATTTCCTGAAATACACATGAAAAAAGCACCCCTAATTTATTCATGAGGCGCCTTAACCCGCACTATCATTTACGATGTGCGGATACAGTCAACATTATTTCCTGAATACGATTTTCAGCGATTTTCACGAGTACAATGTATGAACTTGTATAGGTATTGAAAAGTGTCTGTTTTACCACCGGACGAGTTGGATTGTCTCTGGGAGACAACACGAGTAGGTCTTCTTGAAGTTTAAACTTCATTAGTGCGTGTTGTAGGGAAGACTTCGTTGGTTCGTCAGTACCGGGTAGACTTTGGCGGGGCTCTCCCTTTCAACTCCTTTACCAACCGAACGAATTTTAATAGTAGTTTGTTACACAAGGGGTGAAAGAGAGCTATTTTGGACGAAGGTCCAATTTGGAGCCCGTGCGAGCGCAGCTCGCAAAGGGCGCTAAGGTTCGAGTCTACCCGAGATATTTAGAATATAGTTCAAGGGTGAAAGCTGAGCTAGTTCGTCTAAGCCCGGATTTTACCAACATGCTAAGCCCGTGTTTAACCAACGAAAGAGTAACTTTTACTCGAGAGTATCTTCAACTTTTTCATAGACACCAGTGACACCTAGATCAGATCAACTCATTTTGAAATGTCATTTGTCATACAAGTTATCCCCGGGATAGTTATTCTCGGTATAACTTGTTGTTGGTAAAATCCAGGCTTAGTATATAGTAAGTATTATAGTAAGTATCTGTGCTGACACACACTTGGCTAGGAGGGAGATGACCCGAGGCGGTGAGAATAGGGTACTATTGCTTCGGTGGAAACTTTATTGATATTTTTTTATTGAGGCCGTGATAAATGAGTAGCAATTTTATTTCAATCTTGTGAAACCGATAAAAATTGATTTACGATAGTGCATTGTCGCGCGGAAACGCTAGCCGCCATGATGTTTCGCTCGTGACGTCACTCTCCGTTAGAAAACAAGTAGGTACTTATTTAAGTCGATGGTTACTATCGGAGTGACATCAGGTCGGAATGGCGAATGGTTTTATGGACTAATATCGACGATTCACATTTTGGGTATCTACCTCGGACATGCATTCTTATGGCCTACGCACACTGGGACGGCATGGCAAGGGATTTTAAGTTTTTACCAATGGACATTCAAACGTATCCCTATAGAAATAAGACATAAATTGATATGCTTTCAAATAATCTTTCAAATTTCAAATCTTTACATGTCAGCAGAAATATTTTTATTTTTTATTTTAAATGTTAAATTGTTTATACACTATGTAGTATATTAATCTGAGCCATTTATTCTAGTGGGAAGTAGCAGCAACTTATCCTAAAACACAGGGTTCGCCCTTTTTTAGGGAGTAGCGATACATCCCTTGTTTACTATGCTAAACAAGTTTATAATGTACATATTTTTCTGAAAATAAACGATTATGATTATGATGATTATGATTATGATTACAATAATGCCGAAGCATCCCGCGGAATGCTTCGGGATGCTTCGGCATTATTTCAAACCATAGTAATTTATGTCGTATTTCTATATCGATACGAATTTCCATTGGTATTTTTTTTTATCCCGAAGCGGTGTACGTTGGCCATTAGATTTATTCTTACATGGGTAATAAATAACCGAATGGTGGCCCAGGGTAATGTAGTCCAAGAGGCAGACCGTCCGCTCGATGCTGGGATGACATTGCCCAAACTGCCGGACAACAGTGGACCGGTTGGCCCCAGGATCGTAATAAATCGTTTGCTGGAAGAAATCTCTTATTAGAGATAAACTCGCCTAGATATCTATTTCTCATCATGTGAGTACAATAAAGAAATTACGAAATTACGAAAATTACGAAATGGCTGGCTTAATGAAAAATAAAGTTGCTCTGATCAAATCGGTTATTTATTTTATTTCGGACATCAACGTCATAATCAACCTATACGGATGTTCTTACGGTGATGGAAAACATCGTGAGCAAACCTTCAGTCTTCGTAGCTGCGGCAATAGCCTAGCCACTGTCAACGTATGGGAAAAGTCGTGACGCTATGTTGTTGTATTGAATTGTATTGAATTGAATTGTATTGAACTATCTAATGAAATGCTTAATTAATCATGGTATACCATTAATTAATGTGTATTGTATTTGTCTACTAACTAGTCTGTAATGCTATACAATTTTGAATTATTATTATTATTATGAGCCTGCAATATCCCACTGCTGGGCAAAGGCCTCTCTCCCCCTCTTCCACTCCATTTTGAATTATAAATAATTAAATAAATAAATGTTATGGGCGGGTTGAATCAAGAATAACCCGCTGACGGAGGGGTGGGTGATTCAAGGAGAAGTGTAATGTGACTTGGTCGGAAAGTTTCCATTCGATTACTACCGAGAATGTTTGAAATCAGCTCTAAAACAAGACGAGTGTTGATAGCATGGCAGTCTTCCGACCACCCTTTTGCGCTCGAGTGTCGCTTTCAGGGGGCGCCGGCCGCCGCCGCCGGTTCTAAACTTAATGCAATTTATGCAATGAACCTAGCGATAGTTCCACTTGTCACCGCAAGACAAAAGATCGTTAGAAACTTGTACCTACAGTGACTCAGAAAATAGAAGTTTGATTTTATCACAAGTTCAAGGCTAATTGACTACACACCTAGGTGCGTATACACCTGAAACGCAGGCTACCAGCGCCGCGCCGCCGCCGCCGCCGACACAGCCAGCGCTTATCGCGGCGCCCGCCCGCCGCCGCCGCCCCGGTCCGCGCAGGCGCAGGTACTCGGCGTAGGTTGAATCCTCCAAGGCGCAGGCAGTCTCTAAGTATACATGTATGTATACTTTGTGCCCACAGATATATTTCTGTGTTTGTGCCGAACCAGAGCGCCGATAAGCGGCGACTAGCTCCGCATAGCGTTGCCAGGCGTCCGGCTTTAGCCGGACATAGTCAGGCTTTTTGATTGCCTGTCCGGCCAAAATAAGCGTCGTCCGGCCTGTCCGGCTTTTGTTAGGCTTTTTAGATTTCAAAATTCGCGCGCATCGAGACCGAATTCGCGAATGAAAGAAGCCGGCGGCGCGGCGCCGCGCCATCGCCGGATTTTTACAACTGCATAATAAAAGAAACTGAACTTTTAAAGCTTGTTACTGCAAACCAAAAATATTTAAAAATAATGTTTAATGTCTAATTGAAAGATAAGAAGTATTTTTTGTTTTGATTATTTAAGAGAAGAAGTGTCGAGTTTATATTATTTAAAGAAGTTTTGTTTTGATTAATAAGAGTAGAGATTTGTTTTGGTTATTAAGAGAAGAAGTTTTGTTTTGTTTTGATTATTTACAGAATAAGTTCTGTTTTGTTTTATATATTGAGAATTTAAGACACATAATTTAGACTGATGTTGCATTTAATTTGAATGAAGGAAAGAATTATTGAGACTGATTAATAATAAAGTACTTTTAGACTAATTTGGCATTAGTTTTATTGTAAATTATCAAAAAAGCTTGGTTTTCATAAATTTTCTACATTAATACCAAAAAATCCCCTAAAATGCAAAGTGTCCGGCTTTTTTACCAAAATGTTAGGCCAAAAAAAATTATTTTTTACAGGAATATTTAAAATTGTTGAAAATGCAGGATGTCCGGCTTTTTGACCCAAATGTTAGGCCAAACTCACAGCTCTGTCCGGCTTTTCGGTATGAGGACCTGGCAACGCTAGCTCCGCATATTAGTAATATTATTATTTATGTTTCATTTTTCACTTACTTGAGCACATGCCTGTGTACCTGTTCTGTATTTTTTTCTCTCTGTCCATCCTGGGTTTGCTGGAAGAGATCTCTTTTTAGATATAAGTTTGCCTTTGTAATGAAAAATTACTTCTCTGTATTTTCTGTGTTTTGTATTTTATGCGCAATAAATATAATATGAAATATATACGAAACTCATAAAAAAAATAAAACTACCTCATTTCATGCAAGTCATAGCTACCATTCCATGGGCTACTTGGCTTTATCGTAATCATAATCACGTATGCTTACAAGTTACAAGTATGACTTGAAACTACCGTTTACTTGACCTCAAGGAGCAAAGGGCCCCGTGAAAGGGCCTCACCGGGTCCCTACAAGTAAATAAACACAACTCCACTTTAACAGAGTTGGGACTACGTAATTGGAGACTTGAAGTTACTTAGTTGCAAAACCTAGAACCTAAATTAATTTAAATGAGCCTTGAGCTTTTTGACCTTTGGAGTGCTTTCTGTCAAAGTTGTCAAATTCTATTAAAGGAAAAGCGACGATCAAACCAAATAATTTGTGTATACAACGTGTAAATGAATTAGCGCAAAATGAGAAATATTTTTTTAGGGACATCATTCTGAGCAACTTGTATTGTGAAACCGATTTGATCACAGCAACTTTATTTTCCACTTACCATTTGGCCTGAGTGGGTCAGCTGATTTGTATGGAGAAGTGTAAAGTTGCTCTGATCAAGTCGGTTTCTTTTTGAAAGTTGCTCAGAATGATGTACCCAACAAAGCAGTTTCTCATTTTACGATAATTCATTTACACTTTGTATTTAAAAATTGGTAGAGTTATTCTTTGAGTTATTCTTTGATGTGTCCAGATCACAGATAACATACCCATTTGTATTTTGTCTGTGGTCCAGATGAACTTACTAAAAATCCCCGAGGGTGGGGGGTGACCGGGTGAGCCATGATTATTACTGTAGAAGACTAAATATATATTTTGATTACTTTTCTAGGTACAAGCAAACTAAAACTTTCCGTGTCCTAGTGTTTGGCCGAAGAAATATAATATCATAATAATGTTTATTTTAGATACTTAGATAGATAGATAATCACTTTATTCACTTATTATTTTCAAGAGCAGAATACAAAAGCACCTCTCTTGTCAAATTAAAATTATATTAAACCACAACCACAGATTACTAAATGTTACTACGTAACAGATACTTCACTCAGCAGGAAATTTCCAATACCTACTGCTATAATAGCCTACTCCGTCGCGTCAACAACCGCTGCATGCTAAAATGTGCCTAAATGCTCAAGCGTACAGTTGTGATCGCCTCGCACCGCGCGATCTCACACTAATCGCAGGGCTGCCTCGCATCGCAGATACTCGTACGATACGAACACAGTTCAAAACGTGCGTGCGCTTGGCTTGCGACAACCATACTGACTTGGGCAGCCGGGCCATAGCCGGGCGCCCGAGAGCTCGGGCGGGCGGTAGGTAATTATAGCGCGCGAGTACATTCAGTGACGGAGGCCTGCCACAACTGAGAAGGTATTTAAAGTCCACAATTAACCGCAAATAACATATCCAGACCCATTTCCTACTTCTTCTTATTATCGTGAATATGGTGCTAGAGAAAACATTGCTAAACCTACATTAAACGTATACAGGGTGTAACAGAAAGGGGTGTACAAGCCGAAAGAGGGTTGTTAGTTTTATTTTATTTTATTATTATTTATTTTATTTGGGACATGAACAGCATATAAAATAAATGAGTTACAATATGTAAATCATTGAGATAATAATGTAAATACAAAAACTAAGCCGGTGACAGATATCCACAGAAGATACAATAAGCAAGTAAAAGAGAAAAAAAACTTAGCAGTTATCTTATTATTATGCACGTTGTAGAGTTTTAGGAAATAAGAATTTTATAGGGTACGTGATTTAAATTAAATATTGTAAGGAGAATGTGAGGAGTATATTTGTAATGTTTGTGTAAGGGTAAGTGAGTGTGTGTGTGTGAGGGTGTGTGTTAGGGTGTGTATTTGTGCGTTTATTCACTTGTTTCCTCTCATCGTCTATCAAAACTTTTATAATTTCATGACGAAATTTGGCTTTGGAGGATGAGAATGGATCTAAATCACTAAATTGTTTATTGTATTCAGAGGCAAGGCGAACCAGGTTAGGGACATCATTCTGAATAACTTTCACTATGGGACCGACTTGATCAGAGCAACTTTATTTTTATTAACTCAGTACAATTAGGGCCTCTAGCGCTCAGCTGATCTGTATGGTGGAGTGAAAATTAAAGTTGCTCTGATCAAGTCGGTCCGATAGTGAAAGTTGTTCAGAATGATGTCCCTAACAACCCTCTTTCGGCTTGTACACCCCTTTATGTCACACCCTGCATTTTCAATATCAATACTTTTTATTGCACTAAAATAATACACCACACCATAAGTTGAATGGAAAATACACACTTTACTCACTTTATCGTATCTATCTGTCTATTCTGCCTCCTGCAGCGCCCCCTGTTGAGAAAGGGCCTCCTCTTCAACAGGACATTTGCTGTGGTTCCGGGGCAACCTCCATACGGGGTCTAACACACCTTTAATAATAATAAAATGGTCAAGTGCGGGTCGGGCTCCATCGTCGTCTGCGCCTAAAACGGCAATACCTTCCATCTCGTCGTCAGTCGTCTCTTGATATGAAAAAAATGTCAGGCGCTATTGTATTGAAATTAACTTCATCTTCATACCTACTATTTAATTCTAAACACCCTTTTTTCGTGTATTTCAGTATTTGTTGTTGTTGCGGCAATGACGCGATGACGGACAGACGGACGGACGGACGGACGGACAGGGGAGCCTTAGTAATAGGGTCCCGTTTGGCACTCGTGTGCCAAACCTACAAAATGAAGTAAGTAAATAGGATTATATCTTTACTAATGTAATAATTCATTAATGATTTGTCAGAAGTGCAGAATAGGAACACACGAAACCGCAGACTTTGACGTCTCATAAAGGCAAGTAGATTATTGAAGTTACTAATTAATAAAGCTGTCATATACACACATATAAACACACAACACATATTTACAATATATCTAGTACAACACATCTTAAGGATCTTACTTGATTTATACGAGCTTAGTGATGTTGCGTTCTCTCTCACTTCTCACATCTTGATAGGTACATAGTGGTCTAGGATCCGAAGAGAGCCTTCACCCATCTGTTACTGCGATTAAACTAGGTTTTTATCAAATTTTGTATGCAATCGCAAAATGTAGTCTAACTGTTCGCGAGGTCTACTGCCCACAGGGCCACTAGGTACTTAATTGCACCAGTTACGAGAGATAGCTATCTACTAGTGTGATCGGAACCCTTAGCGCGCGAGTGTTACTAGCACTTGACCGTTAATTAATTAATCATAGCCTTGCCAGGATTTTGCTAGGCAACGCATTCGCAATGTATTTTTTAGCATATTCTTTTTCATAAAACCAAAGTTTCATCGCAGTAACAGATGGGTGAAGGTCGAGCTCTCTTCGTATCTTAGGATATAGGTACTCACTTATCTCGCTTCTCAAGCGCGCAAGAGACAGGTCTGAATCCGGGGCGGATGTACCAATGAGTGTAATCGGATGTTCTGTGATGGAAAACTGAGCGGGGAAACCTTCGATGGAGGCCCTTATTGTCAATTAAAATTATTATTAAGGAGTATTAAATGACTAACTAATCGTAGGCACAATTGTGACTATGCCACCCCGTATGCGAAAAGGCGTGACGCAATGTCTGACAATGATGGAGGATGAAATGATGACAATGATGGAGGATGAAATGATGACAATGATGGAGGATGAAATGATGACAATGATGGAGGATGAAATGATGACAATGATGGAGGATGAAATGATGACAATGATGGAGGATGAAATGATGACAATGATGGACGATGAAATGATGACAATGATGGAGGATGAAATGATGACAATGATGGACGATGAAATGATGAAAATGATGGAGGATGAAATGATGACAATGATGGAGGATGAAATGATGACAATGATGGAGGATGAAATGAAAATGAAAAATGAAATTTATTTCACACACAAGAACAAGATAACAATAACTTATAGGAACATTTGGGTAAGTTGCAGTAGCTCAGGATATAGGATATACTATATTCAGAGAAGTAAAACATTTTCATTCTAAGAGGGTGACAAACAACAGACGATCGTGTAAACAAACAAGGAACGAACGAAATACAAATACGAACGACGTCAAAGTTAAGCTGCTTCTCAATTCTGAAGATCAAAGGTGTTTTAAATGGCTTTTGAAAGTAAAATGACAAAATGTTGAGTATTCGATAATGGACCGAATGAATAATAATAATAATAAGTATTACCTGCAGCGAGTCGAATCTCGCGCCTTCGATATGCGGATATCGAGACCAATATTGACAGATTCCCATACGAAATCACTCGATATAGGTGTAGATATCGTATATCGAAGGCGCGAGAATCGACCCGCTGGGGTATGATTCATATTCATATTCTTTATTGCATAGTAACTTAATAATAAAACTTTAATAACATAATAGTGCGCAAAGGCGAGCTTATCTCTTAAGAGAGATTTCTACCAGCAAACATTAATTCCTCCTGTCATCACGCGTTAATTCCTCCTGTCATCGCGCCAAAAGATCGTTGTGTTGATGATGATGATTGTGTTGCCCATGTTTACGTCATGATATCCAATATTTAGGCATGGCCTGGTGTATTTAATTTAGGTCGGCAAGCCAAAACAGACAGCTATTAAATTGAAAACTTAATCTAGCCAGGACTAGGCACGAGATTAGTTTCAGATTGCAAATTGTTGTAATTAACGGCCGAATCTCTGAAGCTATTTCCCGATAATAGAGAGTTAACGAGACGAAGATAATTTTCGGGACCGAGTCTCTAATGGAACAGGAATAGGAATAGTGCATTGATTGCTCCGAAGGGCGCAAAATGTCGAACGGCTTTTTAACCGACTTCCCAAAGGAGGAGGTTTACAATTCGTCCGGATGTTTTTTTTTCCTTTTTTAGGGTTCCGTACCCGAAGGGTGCCAAACGGGACCCTATTACTGAGAAACAGAGAACAGAGACACAGAACGCGACTCTGATTGTTTCTCTGCTCTGTGGTTCTTGTTACAAGAACCACAGAGCAGTGAAACAATTGGAGAGCTGACTTTGACAATTACCACAGAGTATAGGATATTCTAAAAATCTGTTCACTTTCAGAGTCCTCTGTTGGATTTTTAGGGAAACTGTCCCAGAAACAATCTAATTCGCTATTCCTTTCAGAAACTAGGGGCAAGGCACTACAATGATCAACCAAAGCGATAGCAAATAAATCTCGCAAATAGCCGGAGCGGCCTCCAGCCGAATGGACTAAATGCCTTAATTACTCGAAGGAACGCCAGCGCATCATGATTTTGCTCACGTCGTCGCGGAGTTATGAGCAACACTGTGCGAAAGTGTAAGGAAAGGTCGGATGAGAAGAATATACAAGGTGTAAATGAATTAACGCAAAATGAGAAACTATACTTTGTTAGGGACAACATTCTGAGCGACTTTCATTATGAAACCAATTTGATCAGGGAAACTTTATTTTTCCCTTCTGCATACAAATCAGCTGATCTACGCAGGCCGAAACGAACTGGGAAGTGAAAAATAAAGTTGCTCTGATCAAATCGGTTTACAAATTAATTTACACATTTTTAGTAGTAAGTTAATTGTATATAAATAAAGTTATTCTTCTTCCACTTGCAAGTATTTACACATTGTATAGCATATCCATTTCAGAAGGCAGTGGCACAGATCTGCTCGCGTGTTGGAAGTTGGTAGATCGGATAAGCTGGCTTTTTAAACGATTACAAATGATTATACTAAAATAATCAGCCAAGTGCGAGTCGGACTCTCACACTGAGGGTTCCGCACCATCATTGTACCAAAAGTACAAAAAAATACGTTTCGCGTATGAAGACACCTTTATTTTTTTCAATATTTCGTGTATTTCAGTATATTTTGTTGTTGGAGCGACAAGAGATATTATAATAAACATTCTGTGAAAATTACAACTTTCTAGCTATTATGGTCCGTGCTGAAGGGCCCTCTGACGGACAGACGGACGGACAGACGGACGGACATACGGACGGACAGCGGAGGCTTAGTAATTAAGGTCCCGTTTGGCACATTTCAGGTACGGAACCCTAAAAACCATTATGTCACAATAACGCATCGCAATTTTCGCGAGGTTATTAGCAAAAGTGTGGCGAAAGGTCGGACGAGAAGAAATCATGTAGCTTAGGCAAAACTGTTTTCAGATGGCGTGGCAGCGGCATAGTCAGACCAGAAGAGATGGCTTTTAAAATGACTAATCAATTAACTGGTTCGCCGACACATCTTATATAACAATATTTCGCCATTGTTCGGTCGTTCGAGCGGTGTGCTTCTGCGAGTGAAGGGGTTAAGATATAATTAATCCGTCTTTTGGCCAACTCGTTGAAGCCACTGGACCGTATTAAATACAACATAGCTTAGATAGATAGATAGATAGATAGATAGATAGATAGATAGATAGATAGATAGATAGATAGATAGATAGATAGATAGATAGATAGATAGATAGATAGATAGATAGATAGATAGATAGATAGATAGATAGATAGATAGATAGATAGATAGATAGATAGATAGATAGATAGATAGATAATATATTTATTTGACACATTACAATTTGTTACATAGAGGTTTTACATTGGATGGTTTCCTAGTAAGAGTTTGAGATGTAATTAATTAATGATTAGAACCGTCGCAGAGAAGTTTCATTTATAGAAAACTGAATTGAATACCGTCCACGGTGTTTGAGCGCCTCTGACAGAAACACACAAACTCACATACACAGACAGACGCGTTGTAACTTACATCCCTCTTTTTCATGTTCGGGTGTCAAAAAGGAGGAAGTTCTCGATTCGTCGGGATTTGTTTTTCTTCCTCTCCACTCTATTCGAACCCGGGACCTCGTGCTTCCGCAAACCGCTACGCTACCGAGGTCGTCAATTTTATTTATTTATTTTTTATTTTATTTTATTTTATTTGGGACATCAACAGCACATAGACAAACAAATTACAAAGAGCAGAGATAAAGAATGAAAGCCAATAACAGATATCCACAAAAAATACAAGAAATAAATTAAGATCGAGAAACTTAAACAGATAGACAAGTGGGCAAATATTAAATAAGTATTCTTATATGAACGTGTGTTCATGGACAATTTTGTTTAGAATAATGTTTATATGTCAAAGACACTGTGCTGTGGAGTATCCACACAATTCTTTCCCTGTTATGTAGTTATTAATATAACCCCGGGGGCGTACAAAACAGACCATTTGATGCCTGTTCATTATGAAAAGGCAACCGTTTGCAAGAATATATTATTTGGGCTGGTATTCACTGATATATGATATCTTTTGCTCATGACTTACTTACGAATTAGCTCGTCCGTCCAAAGTCCACGGCCCGCGATTATCAACCTACCGACATCGTAATAAAGTTCAAAACCTATTAAAAAAATCGGTCAAGTTCGGGTCGGAATCGCACACGAAGGGTACCGTACCATCGTTCAACAAAACCAAAGCACCCAAAACAATAAAACAAAAAGAAAAAGAAAATAAAATAACCGGGCAAGTGCGAGTGGGACTCGCGCAAAAAGGGTTATCTATAAAAAACCGCAAAAAAAAAACATTTTGTATGGGAGCCCCCCCTAAATATATATTAAAAAAAAAAAAAAATATATATTTTTTATTATATATATATATTTTTTAAGTAAATAATATACTCAATATATTGTGAACATTTTAAGCGTCTACCTGCTAGCATTATCAATATCGAGCAAAACTGAGCAAAAAAATCACGTTTGTTGTATGGGAGCCCCCCTTAATATTAAATTTCTTTTGATTTTTAGTATTTGTTGTTATAGCGGCAACAGAAATACATCATCGGTGAAATTTTCAACTGTCTAGCTACCACGGTTCATGAGATACAGCCTGGTGACAGACAGACGGACGGACGGACGGACGGACGGACAGACAGCGAAGTCTCAGTAATAGGGTTCCGTTTGGCACCCTTCGGGTACGGAACCCTAAAAAGATTATGCCCTCACGGTGATTTGAACTCACGACCTACGATTGAGGGCCTACAACATACCGGCTTTGCTACCACAACCATGTGGGTTGACGCGAAATATACCATCATATTGAAATGTGTGGGTGTATCAAAACAAGTCTCTTGTATGGGGACCCCCTTTTATTTGTTATATCTCTCGTATTTCAATATTTGTTGCTGTTGCGGCAACAGATATACACATTCTGTGAAAATTTCAATTTTCTAGCTATTACGGTTCGTGCTCTAGGACCCGCTGACGGACGCACGAACGGACGGACAGACGGACAGCGGAGCCTCAGTAATAGGGTCCCGTTTGGCACCCTTCGGGTACGGTACCCTAAAAACACAACAAAAGAACTATTCGTCGTTAATTCACTTAATTTTCCTATACTTAACTGATTTAGTCCATTGGACGAGCTAAGTAGTTAGTTTACATTATTCATAATTATTTATTTTGCTTACGTTTTGTTGTGCCTTTGAGTTCTTCTCCCACAGTGACGCTAAATAGCGAAGATCTAGAACAAGATAGCGTCACGTTATTTCCCATACGAAGAGGCTCTTGGCCAGTTTGTATACATGTGATGTAACGTGAGATATTTTAATAAGAAGTAAAGTTTTAGACCATTTACATCCCCACCGAAGGGCACAGGCCTTTACTCGTTTCCCCAATACGGGTACAGATGACTGTGAGCGAATGGGGAGACAGTTGCTCTCGTACGAAGGAAATAATGGACTACAGAGTCCTGCACTGCTCCCTGGGTATTGCATAGTGGCAACAAAATTGTTAAGATGTTTTCCAGGTTGTTGATAGATTTCAAATACTGCCAAAAGTAATATCATAAGATATTGGGTTTGCCAAAAAGAAGAAGAAGAAGAATTCGCAAATAAGGGTGGGAAGTGTGAAGTGAGCCCTTGTTCAAAAATGTCACAAGAGAGCAGCCTAAAAATATCCCTTTCCACTGAAATACCCTACTCAAACAAAGGCTTTTGTTGTCACTCCAACGAGTGATAAACTGTGACAAATGTTACACCTGACATGGAAATTGTGCCCTTTTGTTAGATTCTTCTAAAATTAACTTGCCCTTCTTGTTTGCAGATATTTGTTTAATATATTTGAATTTATAATATTGGTTCCGGAAAAAATATGTATATCTATGACTAAGATACGGACTATCCGAAAAGTTGGTAGTTAAGTATTTTTTTGAAGGTATTTTCGTTAGATCAGGTTTTACGTTTTTTCGCTCGTGAAATACTAAATTGTATTTAATATTTGGTCTTTGGCGCTTTTTTAAATCTTGGAATGACGATCGGCTAGCCTTCTGTTGCACAAAATAGCTAACTGAATATTGTGGGTATTTAAAATGTGAACTTTTAAATAACTTACGAGGCTGAAAAAAATAACTGTCAACGGCGAAGCGTTAAAACAAAGGCGACCTTTTAAAAAAGAAAACTATATTTCTTTTCACTCGTAAGAAAAAGTTCCGCAAATTATGACTTTCCAACACCTCCTGGGACCTGAAGTAAAACTGCGAGAAATCGTCATCTCCAGAAAAACCTTTTCTTTTATAAAACAACGTACTTTTTAGGGTTCTGTACCCGGAGTGCCTTTTTATTCTTCATAGCACGGGTCTCTCAAGAGACGGATAAACAGTCAGATAACTTTTCTTGACACTTTTTGTACGTGTGAAATGTGAACAGCCCCAGATAAACAGACAGATAAACGCTATCTGAGGAATGAGAGAACGACACTTAAAGAAATGGTGAAAACTTAATGACATTTCATTTCATTTCATTCGTTTAGTTGCTATTTCACAGCATATGAAAATAAATAATACAATCAAATATCAAATACATAAAATGCCAGTTACGAAATAGGGCGAATCAATAAAAATAAAATAGGGTAAAGTAAAACTAAAAATAATAAATAATATCTACAAAAATGTGAAAAAATGGCAACATTTATGTGGGGTGAGTGAGCGTACCTGCTTAGCCCTACGACCAAGGTCTTGGGATCGGGTATCGGGCTGGCTGCCCACTAAGCAGGGTGAGTTACTGTACGATGACATGAAAATGATGAATTTTTTGATCTCATTTATCTTATAAAATGTAGTAGGTGGAGAGTTTTAATTATCATAGAGTTGGTAATTAGTATTATCTACACCTAAACTAACTTAAAATGGCATAAACATTCCTTAAACTTTTTTTAAAATATCTCTACAATGGCACAGAACCCTTTGAGTCCAATCCGCATTTCACCGTATTTTTTTCGTGCACGTCCAAAAGATTGAATTATTTTTGCGAAAAGAACTTAAAAGTTTTCAGGTTTGCCAGCAAAGCTTCCCTCTGGGGACAATTGTGCTTATTTGTGATTTCCAAAACTTGTTTGTTTGGTTCTGTAGGAAATGTTAAGATATGTATGTTTATTTATGTTAAGATATATATGATTAATATGTATTCATGTAGGTACTTAGGTATTTATTATATTCAGTAGTTTAGTAATATAATTTATTTATATTTTATTTTTTACTTTAGCACATAGGCCTACCCGTTTTGAGTTTTAAAATGTATCCTGTCCATCCTGGGATTGCTGGAAGAAATCTCTTTTTAGAGATAAGCTTGCCTTTGTTCATGCCTTTTCTGTATTGTTTGTGTTTTTTTTCTGATATGTGCAATAAATATATACGAAATATATATACGAAATGTTTTTTATCACCGGTTTTCAGTAGAAACTTATACTTTTGTTACGGTCATTCTAACAGTGATGGAAAGCATTGTGAGGACGCCTTCATATTTCAGCTTCTGCCATAGATGCTGCGGCGATGGCATTACATGATGTATGAACTGTATGAACGGTATTTGCAAAATGTTAAAATGTAATGTTAGCATAATAAGAGCCCCTAATTGGCCTAGGCATAAGTTATTTTTATTAAAAGCTTTTATTAAACTTGCACTGTATGTATGTATGTATGTATGTATGTATGTTTGTTTGTGGGTATCACGGTTCGCGTCAAAAATGTCGGCTTGAATTTGACCCACTTCCCGTTATCCGATTGAGCTGAAATTTCGCATACGTGTATAAGTCGGATGACAATGCAATATTTTTCTGACTTGGAGCTGATCTGATGATGGAGACGGAAGGTGGCCATGGGAACTCTGTCATAAAACATCGCAAGCCCGTCGAATTTGGGCTCGTTCGATTCGTCTTGACGAATACTTTGGACCTAGAATATTTTTTATGACATGGAGCTGATCTGATGCTGGAGCCGGAAGGTGGCCATGGGAACTCTGTCATAAAACATCGCAAGCCCGTCGAATTTGGGCTCGTTCGATTCGTCTTGACGAATACTTTGGTCCTAGAATATTTTTTATGACATGGAGCTGATCTGATGATGGAGACGGAAGGTGGCCATGGGAACTCTGTCATAAAACATCGCAAGCCCGTCGAATTTGGGCTCGTTCGATTCGTCTTGACGAATACTTTGGTCCTAGAATATTTTGAAGTAAAACTTCTTGGGGCACGGGGGTAAAATTTATTTAACCTCTCAACTGTGGGTTATTCATATATTTGCTTTTCAATTACTACTAGCCGGGTGCTATCACGAGTGGCTAAGAAATGTAACGGAAATTGGAATCGGTGACGTCAGGGTCGGCTGAAGACTTTTAAAACCGCAACTATTTTCAATACGGTTTTTAACTAATCAGATAAGATAATAATACATTCGTACAATAAAGAATGTTAATTAGTGAGAGAAAAACCTGATGAAACGTTAACCAATAAAAATTATTTTAAGCATTCTTCCACGAGTTCTTGATTTCCGGTAAAGGCCAAAACCAGTGACGTGACCAAAAACTACTTCGTTCAACCTCTTTGTTGGAACCGGAACTTATGTTTGACAGTTGTGCGATGCGATCCATACAGTTTGTAAGAAAAGAGTTTCATCAATGTCACACGGGTCGATATGGATTTCTAAAATGATGAACGAATCGTTTTGTGGCCGGTAACTATGGAATAGGTACCTAAAACGCGCTGCGTAGTCGCGCAACAGGCAGCTAGTAATCGCATAAAGTCACTTAGAATCATCCAAATGTGATATTTAGTTTTCAAGCAAATTCCGATGTGATGGATGGCTGCATTAAGACTTCTTGAAAACAATAAGTAGGTACCTAGAACTGTTCTAAAGCCACTTTTTATTATATAGTGCAGTTCAGGTCACAAATTAGCAGTTTAGCTACTAAGTACGTGTTATACCTACCTATTTAATGTTTATCTGTAGTAAACGGCCAAAGCGAGGTCTACAGCTTACAGAGCCATAAGTTTAATGGCTTATTGTTTCGCTTATTTGTTTGTATGTAATTTTTGTAATACATATTTTAAAGTTGAATTGTTGTTATAACTGTTGAAATTATACGATTTTGATTTTAATAAGCTTTTGTAATTTTAAAGTTAATGCTTCATGCCAGTCAATAATGTTGAAGTAAAATATCAAAATCGAGGTATGTCGTATGGCGGACTAAGGAAATGTCAGAATAAAATTAAATAAGAGTTACGTCATCGCTTCGCGATGAAGTAACCCTAAAAAATCCTAGCAAAGTAGGTATGTATAGGTTAGCGGGGGTAGCATAAGGCACGCCAGTCACCCCAGCCACGCATTTTGTCACAATTTAATGTCATATCATAATGAATGCGCGCTATTTTATGGAGAAACATCATTGAGACGCGAAAGCAGTTGGCAATTTGGCAAAATGACTGCCCCAGACATGTACAAAGACTTCTCAACAGCCAATTAATAGCATTTAAATATTATCTCATAAATTACTGCGTCTTTAGTTAGTTTGTAGAACTTGAAGGAAATGATTAAATAATTAAGAGTTGTCACTTCATACTCTATGATTCCGCCATTGATTAGTGACTTTTGCCATCGTTAAAAATAACATGCAACATAATTGCCAACTAGCAAAACTGTTGAAAACTGGAGGTTTCCAGAGGAGTGGCTAGATGGCGTTATGTTGCATGTTATTGCAAAATGGTGCTTATTTCTAGCGACGGCAAAGGTCACGGAATCATATTGGAATCACGGAGTATTGAGTAACAACTCTTATTTACCTATATTTAATTTTTTTTTCTTCAAGTTCTACAAACTAAATACAGACGCAGTAAATTACTGCCAATCAATTGAACAAGCAGGCTTCAGGAAAAACTACAGCACCATTGACCATATCCATACAATTAAACAAATTATGGAAAAATACAATGAATACCAGAAGCCATTGTATATAGCCTTTATTGACTACTCCAAAGCTTTTGACAGCCTGAATCATCACCATATCTGGGAAAGTCTTAGAGAACAGGGAGTGAACAACAACTATATCAGAATAATAAAGAATATCTACAGCAAAAGTAAAAGCTGCATAAAGCTAGAGTCAAAAGGTGAACCATTCCCTATTAACAGAGGTGTGCGACAAGGGGATCCCTTGTCCCCCAAAACCTTCTCGGCAGTGCTGGAACATATATTTAGAAAACTGGACTGGGACGACTGTGGCCTTAACATAAATGGGAGACGCCTAAACCACCTCAGATTTGCTGACGATCTAATCTTGCTGGAAGAAAACCCAAATACTCTACAACGCATGATACAATCCTTAAGCAACAAAAGCAAAGAAGTAGGACTTGAAATGAATAAAAACAAAACAAAACTAATGACTAATGACACAGAGTTCGACATAGAAATCGATGGAATCAAGTTCGAATATGTAAAGGAGTATGTGTATTTGGGACAAATCATTGCACCAACGGATATGATGTCAAAAGAAGTGGACAAAAGGATTACATATGGATGGAAAAAATACTGGTCGCTAAAAGAAATTTTGAAGAGCAAATATTTGAACATCCACATCAAAACAAAGACATTCAACATGTGTATCCTTCCCTGCCTAACATACGGCAGTGAGACCTGGTCCCTAACTGAAAAACATAGAGAGAAACTCGCAAGGTGCCAAAGATCAATGGAAAGAAGCATGCTGGGCATAAAACTAAGTGACAAAACAAGGAACGAAGAAATACGAGCGAAAACTAAAGTTACTGACATACTTTCTCGCATTGACCATCTAAAATGGGGCTGGACGGGACACATGTTACGATGCAAAGAAAATAAATGGAGCCAACAGGTGACACACTGGTACCCGCGAGATGGCAGTAGAGGACCGGGCCGCCCGGCTAGAAGATGGGAAGATGAACTACGCCATACCTTGGGACCACACTGGACTAGAGTGGCACTGGACAGAGGCGAATGGAAACGTTTGGAGGAGGCCTATGCCAAAAGGCACACAGAAACTAGGGATATTATTTAAATTTTATTATTAATTGTTCAACTTTATAATTTAATTTTTAATTGTTCAACTTTACAATCACACTGTTAAGACCCTTTTTCTGTAATAAAAGGCTATTATTAATTATTTAATTAAATTAAATTTATGAATGAATATTTAAATGCTATTGGCTGTTGAGAAGTCTTTGTACATGTCTGGGGCAGTCGTCCATATATTGATTTAGCCATCTTCTTTGTCATTTATCTGCGCGACTGAGGTGAGTGGCAAGCCTTATGGTAGCCCCGCAGGTACACATTAACTTGGAATAGTTGAAAATACGTACTCGATCAATTAAATAAAGGGACTGGGCACAGAGACAAGCAAAGCAATGCATACATTTGAGCGAGACGGTTTTAAGACGTGACGTCGTCAGATGGTATATAATCTGAGCGAGATGCAAATAGTAGTGACACTATTGAATGAGTTAAGTATATCACCACGAGCGCGACAAATTGTAGATAAGGAATGGTGGGAAATAAATGACATGACGTATTAAAAGTAAGTACAAGTATAAAATAATTTCAAATAATCGGACGTCTGAAACATAAAAGTAACTTGAAGCAGAGATTGGATCTCAAAATTGGAAATTTAAATCTCTTTTAGTATAGGTAGGTATAGGTGTATAGTATAGGTACCACTTAATGATCTAGCTACAGAAGTTTTACTTCTAACACGTGTACGGTGCTACACGCGAATTTTTTTTTATGACATGGAGCTGATCTGATGCTGGAGCCGGAAGGTGGCCATGGGAACTCTGTCATAAAACATCGCAAGCCCGTCGAATTTGGGCTCGTTCGATTCGTCTTGACGAATACTTTGGTCCTAGAATATTTTTTATGACATGGAGCTGATCTGATGATGGAGACGGAAGGTGGCCATGGGAACTCTGTCATAAAACATCGCAAGCCCGTCGAATTTGGGCTCGTTCGATTCGTCTTGACGAATACTTTGGTCCTAGAATATTTTTTATGACATGGAGCTGATCTGATGCTGGAGCCGGAAGGTGGCCATGGGAACTCTGTTACCAAACGACGCAATTGTATCGTGTTTGTTCTCATTTGATTCGTCTTGACAAGCACTCGAATTCTAGATTAGATGTTTTGTCCTGTAATGATAAAGACTAAAAAGTTAAAAATAAATTAAAAGTAAAAAAACATTTTTAAACAAAGCTTTTATTTAATGCCCTAAAAAGAAGAAAATAAAATTTCAATTCAATCAAATGCGTCATTTTATTACATTACACAATTTATAAGATATAAAAGCTTGTTGCGAGATTTACTTGTGTAGACTTAATCAGGTGGTAGGGACTATTTGCACAGACTTGGAGATAAATCCCGCAACAAGCTATAAGCAACAATCGTATATATTGTGTAATGTAATAAAATGACGCATTTGATTGAATTGAAATTTTATTTTCTTCTTTTTAGGGCATTAAATAAAAGCTTTGTTTAAAAATGTTTTTTTACTTTTAATTTATTTGTGCTGTACATTTTTTTATATTGTGCTGTGGGCTCAGTTCCCAAATAAACAAATAAACAAACAAATGATTGCTGAAATACCGATTCTGTAGATTTTTAAACTCACTGCCTATTTCCTTACGGTTTATAAGACACAGCCCGCTGATAGAACACTACAGACAGACAGACAGGGGCCCGATGCTGCTCTGAGACACGCACTCATATTGGATCGCTACCGCTTCTAAAACACCCAAAATGGCGTCATTTGGTATGCTCCTAAAGAATCGCAAATAGATCGTAAATAGATTGCAAGCATTTAGTATGTACGCTTGCTTGCAATCTATTTACGATCTATTTGCGATTCTTTAGGAGCATACCAAATGACGCCATTTTAAGTGTTTTAGAAGCGGTAGCGATTCAATATAAGCGTTTCTCAGAGCAACATCGGGCCCCAGATAGAAATACAGTCAGATGGACAGACAATGTCATCTGAGGCTCGCATCACTTGCCAAACCGAATTTCACCCTGTAATATAATACAGGAAGTACAAATATGAGACTACCGAGCATAGTCGGGTATCATATCTTGCGAAATAGTTTGCCCAGGTGTTGGTATTCCTTTATTGCAGTCACAGCGCCCGGTATTCAGGGGCGAGTGTCGTCTGTTCACTTGTTTGATTCGCGCCACTCATGGCTCAATTGATTACACGTACACGGCAACACAGATAATTTTATCTGTGCACGGCAATTGCAAAATATGGGAATTTTGCCTAGAGATATCGGTACATCTTACGAAGTAATTAGAAGCAATATCGTGCTCCAGGTCAATTATAGTTGGTGAAGCTGTAATGGCACGTATACATATTGTTAATAAATAAATAAATAAATAAATAATAGTTGCCGGGCAATTATTTCTTGAAAAATTGGCCGTGTAACCCCCAGTATCCTGGGCGCTGATTAAGTTAACAGGTTGTTTGAATCAGTTTTGGCCAATCACGTCCGGCCATTTTGAATAATAAAGGCACGGCATTGGCTGAGGCTGATTTAACCATCCTGTTAACCTTTCGTCAGTGGGTAACCCAGGAAACTGGGGGTAAGCGTACTTTAATACTATGTTGATTCCTTTGCTCACAGATGTTAAATGGAATCTACAGCTCTTCGCATCCTTCCCGGGTAGTGCTAACGAGCAACACAACACTAACATTTTCAGATTCTCGAAGGAGAGCCTCTCTAAATACACGGAAATCTACAAACACGTGACATTGACGAAATTACCCTTAGTGACCACCTCATGATTATTTCATTAAGACATTGAATTGATCTTTACATGACCAGCAATATTTTTCTTTGCAAATGCCAAAAATAATTCTGTATCAAACTTGGAAGGAGACGGGAGTCGCCCACCACCTATCCCGGCGAATGTTTGCTAGGCATACTTGTGCAGATACGAAGGCATCCAATCCAGGCGCGAGCTCGCACCGAAATATTATTAGTTTTCATCGGCAATATGTCGTAGGTGACAGCAGGTCACAGCTTATTCTGGCATCATCTTTGAATTTAAGGGTTTATTTTTAACCGACTTCATAAAAGGAGGGGTTATCATTTCAGTTGTATATGTATTGTATATGACATACAGGGTGTAACAGAAAGGGGTGTACAAGCCGAAAGAGGGTTGTTAGACTTGTTAGGGACATCATTCTGAATAACTTTCTCTATGGGACCGACTTGATCAAAGCCACTTTATTTTTATTAACTCGGTACATTTCGGGCCTAGCGCTCAGCTGATCTGTATGGTGAAGTGAAAAATAAAGTTGCTCTGATCAAGTCGGTCCCATAGTGAAAGTTGTTCAGAATGAAACAACCCTCTTTCGGCTTGCACACCCCTTTCTGTTACACCCTGTATATTTTTTTTATGTTTCTTTTAAACCTTCATTTCTCCATAGCTGTGGCAATAGGCTAGCACCCTGTCATGCAAAATGGGATATTAAATCACTGGTTAAAACTGGACACAGTTTTGTCTCTGCCAGCCCGTATGGAAAAATACGTGACACTATGTTATGTTATTGTATTGTACTGTATTGTATTGTATTGTATTGTATTGTATTGTATTGTATTGTATTGTATTGTATTGTATTGTATTGTATTGTATTGTATTGTATTGTATTGTATTGTATTGTATTGTATTGTATTGTATTGTATTGTATTGTATTGTATTGTATTGTATTGTATTGTATTGTATTGTATTGTATTGTATTGTATTGTAATGTATTGTATTGTATTGTATTGTATTGTATTGTATTGTATTGTATTGTATTGTATTGTATTGTATTGTATTGTATTGTATTGTATTGTATTGTATTGTATTGTATTGTATTGTATTGTATTGTATTGTATTGTATTGTATTGTATTGTATTGTATTGTATTGTATTGTATTGTATTGTATTGTATTGTATTGTATTGTATTGTATTGTATTGTATTGTATTGTATTGTATTGTATTGTATTGTATTGTATTGTATTGTATTGTATTGTATTGTATTGTATTGTATTGTATTGTATTGTATTGTATTGTATTGTATTGTATTGTATTGTATTGTATTGTATTGTATTGTATTGTATTGTATTGTATTGTATTGTATTGTATTGTATTGTATTGTATTGTATTGTATTGTATTGTATTGTATTGTATTGTATTGTATTGTATTGTATTGTATTGTATTGTATTGTATTGTATTGTATTGTATTGTATTGTATTGTATATATTTATTGCACATAAAATTCAAAAAACAGAAAGTACAGAGAAGTAATTTACAAAGGCAAGCTTATCTCTAAAGAGAGATCTTTTCCAGCAAACCCAGGATATTATGTTTTTGGGCCTGGCGTATGGTTCTCCTGATTATTTTTTCTCCGAATTTCCTGATAACTATACTTCTTTTTACGATAGGTAGTAAATCCCTTGGAAATCACCTCGTCCTGCCAATCTAGAGTTGCTTCTTGCCTTATCCCACCCACAAGGCTTACCTGTACTACGCGATTTTCTATTGAGCGGTTCTCCACAACTGATACATAATTAAGTTAGATTAATGTCAGAAGTCATTGCACTATAAGTTATAAGCTAAAGCCTTTCATCTGATCAGTCTCATTAGTTGCACTGCCACAGCATAATAGACCACGAGTATTACACTTACGATCACAGATGGGGCTTATGCGATACAGGGTGCGCAAAAGTGAGTGGACTATAAACAAATATCGAGCGTCACTCTATTTCCAATACGGCGTGGCAGAGGCTCATGACAATCATGGAACAAGCAACGCCAGACACACCTTGTACAGTTTTTTGACGTGATAACGTCTTATAAATCGATGAACGCCGGCAGCATGTTCGAAAGTGTCACGTTCCGCTTGATGTATCAACGCACATTGCACATCGGCACCGCGAACGCCGCAATACATACTATTTTCGTCGCAGGCAGTAACTAGACAGATGGCCGAGTCGTATTAGTCAAGACTCAACAGCGTGGAGGGTCCTAGGTTCTAACCCACAGCGGCTTTTGTGGTTTTTATTTTGTTTACATTTTAGTAGTAAGTGTTGAGGTTGCGCAATTCCTCGAGGTTTAATTTCGCTTCTTATGACGTTATCACGTAAAATTATCGTCTGTAAAACAACTTTACAGACAACCGATTATATTTTTGTATAAGTAGGTATAGGTATTTAGAAATAAGCGCCATGTATTGAATATCAATCAAATGTATGGAACTATCGAGAGTTATCCATCGCCATTTTGTGGGGCTTATTCACATAGCATTACATAACATGTACGTTTCCCATACGGGGTGGCGGAGGCACAACTGTGCCCAGTTTTAGCCAGTGATTCAACACTCCATTTGCGTTACAGGGGGCTAGCCCATCGCCGCAGCTATGGAGGAATGAAGGTTTCCTCACGATGTTTTCCATCACCGTTAGAACGTCCGCTATAATCACCCTGTGTAATAATAAATAAATACCCGATAGGTATAATCACACAGTTGATTACATGTCTGCTAGAAGATTGAGTGAGATTTCTGCTGTACTAATTAACTTGGGGTTGAAACCTCATACAATACAGACTTATTCTCTACACCAAGTCTAACTACTATTACCGGGGCATAAGGTCTATTTGAAAGTTTCTGAAAACTTTGCAAAGGTGGCAAGCAAGGGTGGACTTAGAATAGGATTCGCGTATAAATAGAGGTTGAGATTTAGTGGAAAATACACGGAGTGCTTGATTAAAAAGTTATTCTAGTCCGGAAAAAGGTCGAAATACTTGGAACTTATTTGTGGAAATGGAAATGATTTGCCGTTTTGAGGGAGTTTGCGGAAAAGTTTTTAAGGTAAAAATAATTGAGAAAAAATATTCTTTCTTCGTATTTTTAAAAACCAAGACGAAAAAGAGGGGTGTTATAACCTTTGGGGCGTCTGTCTGTCTGTGTGTATGTATGTATGTATGTGTCGTGGCACCCCAGCGGTGAACGGACGTTAATGCGGTTTTCTGTAAATGGTAGTAGACTTCGCTACAATGGTTGTCAGCCATGTTTTATTAGTTTCATTGCAATCAATTCAGTGATTTAAAAGTTATCAATTTGAAAAAACCCTGGTCTTGGATTTATGTGTTTAACGTCACTGTTTCTGGTTACTATACGACACTGGGTATTCTAGTGTTGGGCCAGAAGCATTGTATGTGCCTTTATACAGGTTGGTCCAAAAAGGGACATCCAAATTTTTTTTCAGATCCTTCATGCCTGGATGTATGCGATAATACCCCATGTTTGTTCCGCGATTTTTAGCGGTTTAGAAGTTATGACTTTTTATAAGTGATTTGCGAATTTTCGACGTCACTTTTTGTTTCACCCTGTTTATAAGTTTGTTGGTTTAAAATCCTGTTTGCATGGTTAAACTTTGCTGTGTACCCCTGCCAACAGATCTGGAAAAACAACGCTTATTTCTTTAGTAAAAGTTAGTAGGAAGGCATAAAATCAAACGAAAGGCAGAATATCTCCATCGAAAACAAAAAAAACAACTATTCTAACGCGGCCTTACGATCAACTGAGATTTCTTATCCCGGTTTCGATCTAACTAAATAAATATGAATCGAGATCGTTTTCAATGGAGATGTGAGGTACCAAAACCTCACCTGTATCATATTTTGTTCTAGTTGGTCTATCTGTATTAGTATAATATTATAGTATCTGTGCTACAATACATAGTTCATTTCATCATCAGCAACCTTCCAGTTTCTTTGAAACCCTAAAAATATAGAGGAAATGGTAAGTGCGCCTGTACTACTGGCAGAAGGCACTTAATCACTGTCAGGTCGGGAGGCCAGCAAAGGGCTTTTGCTAGAGGGTAGTGTGTGACTAGATCTTTAGCAGAAGGGTAGGTAAGGCCGGCTTGAAATTGTATGGAGCCGAGGTCGTAGCTCTGAAAGACTAACCTAAAATGTCTTATAAAAGGTTTATTCATAAGTCGGTATGGGATAAGGCAGTACAGTATTCTCGAACAAACAAATCCGTTGACCTTATTCTCTCAACTGTTGGTAATTGTAAAAATGGCCCGTGATTTTCAACCTCATGACTTGGTGATAAAAATCAAAACTTGTGAACTCATCAAATAATGATGGCCTAATAGTTGAGAGGTTATATACCGTTGGTATTTTATTATTCTGATAAAATCAAGGAACTTTATCAAAGTATAAGGGTTAATAATTACAAAATAGAAAATCATTTTCAAGGTTTCGGATTCAGAAAAGTCCGTAAACTTCAAGAACGATTTCCCTATGAGTAGGTATGTGAGTTTCTCACGCTTTTATTTGCAAACTTCATTTCATACAATTTCTACCATATAGATAAAGCCGTTAGAAACGTGTACATATAACTTAAATCGTGAGTAAACCTACTCCATAGCTGTGGCGATGGGCTAGCCCCCTGTCACGCAAAATGGAGTATTGAATCACTGGCTGAAAGTGGGCACAGTTGTGCCTCTGCCACCCCGTATGGGAAAAGGCGTGACGCTATATTATTACATTATTATAACTTAGTTAAATGCTTCACTAAAAGCTTCAATAAAGTTAACGGCGCTGACGCTTCTCTATATTACGTTAATTAATATCATATCACGCAGTCACAAGCTTCTATGAAAAGCTCAAATGTGACAGATACTTAGGGTAGTGGAGGTTTATTGATAGTAATGATTCAGTAAAGCGCTAAGCTCACATAGATATGAAACACTCACCACAACTACACGTTAGTATTTTCCGTTAAATGACGTCATTATTTTCGACACTTGACTATTGAGGTCATATTCAGAACTGCAATGAAAAATGGATTTTCTCAGATGGGATGGCAGAAGTTTATCACAGCGTCATATAATGTCTTTTCGCAGATGGGGCGGTAGAGGTAGGCATAGCCATTCAAAACATTATATTATTCTCGACGACCTCTGTGGCGCAGCATGACTGCGGGAGTGACTGCCTAGTATGCGAGAGGTTTCGGGTTCCCGGGCTATAAGTATGTACTCGTATGCCCGTCCAAAGTCCACGGCCCGCGATTTTCAATCTGCCCACATCGAGATAAAGTTCAAAACCTATGAAAAAACCTTACTATGGAAAGTGGAATGGATGAACCAGCGGACTTTTGAGTGGTTATTATAATCTCGAAATAGGAAAAAAAATACATACATGCGCATCGATTGATAGGTGACACGAATGCATAAAAGATCATTCTTGTCTGGGCCCTAAATCATTAGCGCGGCTATGGTGTCCTAATGAGATATTGCCCTAAATTAAAAACACCCCAGGTCTTGGATGTTTACATGTTTGTGATGTCGCTGTTTCTGGTTCCCTCGACACAGAGTATGCCTAGTGAAGCAATGTATGTGCCTGTATATACCACTCTTACTCAATACCACTCTTATTTGTAATATACACATATTAATATTATTATAACTGTTGGTCTTACTCAGCTTAAATTTTTAGTTTAATATAATTTTACTTTCTAAACATAAAAACCTAATTATTTCCGTCTTTACTACTAAATACGAATATTTAACGTAGGTAGTTAGCAACTAATTAGTATAGTAAACTTGTAATTTGGCCAGGACTCCACGTGACAGGTTAAACCTAGTGTGGGGTCCACAAGCAACTTGTATATTTCAACCCAATCAGTTAAATAAAGATTTTGTATTTGTATGTAAATGTTGATGTTTATGTTCTCAGGTGAGCTTGCTCGCTGTTTTGCAAAATGGTGTATTGAATGTCTGGCTAAAGCACCACCCCGTATTGCACCACCCCGTATTGGAAAAACGTGACGGTAAGATAACTATGTGATGTTGTCTCAGATGAAATGAGCGAAGCACAGGGTTATTTATTTATTTATTTATTTATTTATTTATTTATTTATTTATAGGTACCATTTTATATTTGTGCCATTACAGCAAACGTTGCCTTATAATTCACGCGTATTTGATTTACGGATATCGATCCCTATATCGAGTGATTTCCATACAAAATCACTAGATATAGGTGTCGATATCAGTATATTGAATGCGCGAGAATCATACCCCAGGAAAAAATTCCATATCACATCATTGATTATCAGATTGCAATAGTCATTAAAATATGATACCAGAAATCGGTGGAGTTGTATTTGCAAGTGGCGAGAATGGAAACTGAACTAAATAACGTAACCAATTTTTATTATTTAAGCTGGCGCTCTAATATCTCTAAGCATAGCCTAAGCATCAGAAACAAAATGACAATTCTATGAGATTCTCGCCCTTAAATAAGTAAGGTGACAACCCTAAATTTCAAAATGGTTTCATGCAAAGAAAGGATAGAGGGCTAGTCTATCTCCGTAGGGTTTTCTTACAACAGACCATAGGTAATTGAAGTCTCCGCAGAGCGCCCTCAACACGTTAATGTTCACAAACGGGTCCTGGTCGGTCAATAACAGCCATGTGCTAATGGTCGCCATTCAGTTTTACGGGCCATTCACTGGGTGATAAAATCAATAGAGTATAATTATTACGAGCCATCGTTTGTGATACAAGTGATTGGGGTAATAGACTCTTAATGGCCGTGTTGAGGCCGAGACCGCCCGAGGTCATCGATAAATAAAAAATAAATGTAGCCCATTTATGTGCCAAATGAGTGAGATTTTGAGGATGATTGAGCCATTTTCGATTACACTGGCTCAGTACGGGTTGGTGAAAGGCTGTCGTCAAATGACAATATGTATGCCAAACCAAATAATAACTATATTAGACGTCAAACTAACGACCGGTTTCCGAAAGAAAAAATAGCTATGACAACTTGTTTAACTCTAGTCAAACTAATTTCAGCCAATGGGTACTGCTATTTTGAATTATTAATTGCTTGTAACATTTAATTACTCTTTCAAAATCTGGGGGTAAATCAAAGAAAGATGACAGTTTATTAGTTTATTGAGTTTGTGCTTCGTCGTAACGCATTTGCTACGGTGGTGTAACGCATCCGCTACGGCGTAGCGGATGTGCTACGGCGCGAAACGGATGCAGTACGAAGTAACATATTTAGCAATACAAATAAATTAAATAGTACGTTCAGTGACGTTTTATTCCGTATTAGTCCTAATATTATGTAAAGAAGAAAGAAAGAAAACGTTTATTACAAGGACAGTGAACACATTACAGTTAGACAAAAGAAACCAAAAACAGAAAGTAAGACACAATAGTTGAAAACACATGAAACGACGGTCGTGGTGTGTCACTGTCATCATAAATGGCAACTGACTCAGCGATATGCTGAAGGCCAGGCCTTCAGCGCTGATTTTCAGTCAGCGCCAGGTGTTGCATGAAAATTAACATGAAATAACCCTTTGAAAAAACACTAGCATTTATGTGATACGAGTATTTGAACCAAATAGTACCTATTATTTTCTCAAACCGAATGTTGTTTGTAGGTTTTCAACTATTTTTGCAAGCTCTCAACAGACCAATAGTGGATGTGCTTGAAAACTTAGTAAACTAGTGCGATAGTTCTGTAATCCTGAAAAAACAAACACACCAGAATAATCTTGTTTTACTTTACATAAGACCGCGTTGAGATTGGAAAGGTTACATGGAAAAGTATATATGCATAAATATAGCTAGCACATTAATGTTCCCACCGAGGGCGTAACCCAGTTACTTGTACGATTAATATTGAGCCATACTCTATCACACTGGCTCAGTGCGGGTTGATAGAGGGGGTCCATCGGGCTAGTGGCCAATCCTCAGACAAATAATCCATGTGTCATCCATCAGAAACACTGAAACAAATGCCATATTGAAACTGACAATCATCAATACTCTATCCTACTCTATCACTCTATCCAAGAACTCATCCAAGAAGCAACTTGACAGCTAAACTAAAACTTCATAAAATCCTCTTTTTAAACACTAGGGATGTTACCAAAACAATCGGAAAGAATCGAAATTGTTTATTCAGTTGAACTAGAGTCTGGCTAGTCTAATTTGGACGAGTGCTTTTCTATAGTGGCCATACTGCTGTTTATTTATCTTTGGTCATGGTGACATTGATGTATAGGTCACCGTAAAAGTATGAAAACCGTCATTCTGTAGGGTACATCTGTAGGTTAACTGACACTGAAGAATGACAGATTTCATTTTTTGCCGGTAACATATACGTGACATTACGGTGTTACAAGCATAGTAATTTTTAAATTTGCGCTTTGCTATGTTCAATTCTAAATAGCCAGACTCTGACAGAAGAGTTGTCATCATCATGACTGCTATCCGCACTTAGGCTGGATTTTACCAACGAAAGAGTAACTTTTACTCGAGAGTATTTTCTACTTTTTCATAGACACTAGTGACACCCAGATCAGTTCACCTCATTTTGAACTGTCATTGTCACACAATTGTTATTCTCGTATGACTTTTTGTTGGTAAAATCCAGCCTTAGGGATATAATTAGTTCATTTTCAACTATTACTGTCTATTGTAATGTTTCTTTGAAAATCTTGTAAAATTATTCCCGATTCACAAATCTTTAGAGGTAGTATCGATTCATTTGATTAATCGATTTTTATGGGCAATATCCCCTCACTAACAGGCTAAGATTGACATCTGTCAAGTTGTCTGTTATATTAGGTACAATATAGTGACCGTCTTGGCCAGATGTTGATACCCGCACGAGCGTTCCCGATGTGCGAATACCGGTATGCCACAGTTTATTATTATTTTGTATCTGATTTAAGAAATCACGGGACGTTGCTGTCCCGGTCCTTTTTGTAGGCTTGCGTGGGGACATGGGTCCAACACGTAGAGGCCCCTTTCAGACAATTTATTACAAAAAAATATGAAATGTGGTGCACCCGTTGGGTCCGTCCCCGAATTATTACGAGCCCACCATGTCCCACTGCTGGGCAAAGGCCTCTCTCCCCCTCTTCCACTCTATCCGATCCCTGAGCGGTCTCCCTCCAGTCCTTGTCCCATAGACCCAACTCGTCACTACATCTCTTCCTGGGTTAGATAGTTTATTAGGGACATTCATGTTCATATTATTTATTGCACAGAAACTTAAAAAATACATTTACAAGAAATATTATACACAAAGGCGAGCTTATCTCTAAAGAGAGATTTTTACCAGCATACCTAGGCAGGACAGGAATGTGGATGCATGAGGACAGTCCTAGTGCGCAATAAAACTACATAACAACTCGGACATTTTTATTTATTTCTATTAAAGGGCTTCTAAACGAGGCATATTTTCACTGCAATACGGGAACCATTAGTGTCTTTTTCTAACATGTGAGTAAGAGAGGGACACCAATAATTGCCGGCCACAAATTGCAGCAAAACCTGGCCCGTTTAGGAGCACCATTATGTAATGTAGGCAGCAAAATAAACAAGTGACCAGCCTGATGGATGGATATGAGAGGGGCTAGACTAAACAGGACTAGAGTAGAGGGCGTGAGTAAATATTTAGGCTGATTAATTGATTAATCAATCAATCAATCAGCGAACATTTTTACAATAAAATAAAATAAACACTCAGACAAATAAATTAATGTCATAGTGTCTCATAGTGAAAGTTGTTCAGAATGATGTCCCTAACAAACCTTTTTTTGCTTGTACACCCCTTTCTGTAACACCCTGTATAGGCGTGGTAGTTGCATAGTTCCACCAACGTTGAGCCAGATAATCAATTTTTAATTTTGCGTAGCGGGCTGGACTATCGCCGCAGCTTACTTACTTACTTTACTTACTTGCTGTGAAGGTTTGCTCACGAGGATTTCCATCTCATTAAGAACCAGTCATAAGAGTACGCTGTACGAGCTCAAACTTTACGAGAATAACCCAAAGGCAGCGTCGAGTCTCCGCAGTGCTATTTTAGCAGAATCGCCCGCCTGGAGGCAACTTATACCAACTACTTCATGACTTTATGATGCCGTCTTCAAAGGGGAAATGGGAAGTAATGTAAAGTGTTTGTTGCCGAGTGGTTGAGGCTTTGTTTTACATGCTTGTACCACAGAGTGCTCATTCCATGGAGCTTAGAATTAGTAACCCTTCGCAATACAATTTGTACTTTAAACGCCATGGTTTCTGTTAACATACTTCTCTGTGGCGCTAGTCGTAAAATAAATCTTTATGCGCTATCTCGCAATATTTGCTATAATAGTGGTGCATCTAGGCGTCGTCGAACTGAAGAAGCTTCCGTAGCATCTCTGATTACACCAGTGACATTTTTAGGATTCCATGCCCGAAGGGTGCCAAACGGGTCCCTACTCCCTATAAGCTTCCGCTTTCCGTCCTTCTGTCCATCGGTCCGAGAGCGGGCGTGTCACACAAAATGGTGCCTTCTAGAGTTTGACTTTGAGTTTATTCAATATTAAAGTCGATACCAACTTTTAAAACAAAGCAAAGTGATAATAGGCTTGTGTAGTCAAAATAGATACTTTTTATGAACCGCCAAAACGGAACTTTTGTTCCTGAGTTCTATGAAATAACAACAGAATGACGTCCTGGAAGAGTCCGGGCGCAGGACAGCCTCAACGCTCGGGTACAGCACCAGAATGATCTGTTTGGTGATGAGAGTGGGAGAGAGTGTGGCAAGTTCTGTGAGTTGAATGCATAACTGTGCTGTACATATGTCTAATGGTCTAATGTTCTATTATGAAATGAAATAATATGGTAGGTATTTGATTGCATTTATATTACTGAATTGAATTTATTTGATTTAACATATTTATTGTAATTTAATTAGTAATAATTGAATTCTACTGTATTTGTAATTTTGTATATATTTGTGTCGACCTGGCTTTCGCTGTAATGGCGCAAATCGTTAATGTAAATAAATAAATAAATCATCTTCATCATCATCATCATCATTATCATATCAGCCCATATCAACCCACTCTTGGGCATAGGCCTCTCCCAAAGCTCGCCACTCGCATCTGTCCCCCGCCATTCCGGTCACCTTTACAATGTCATCTGACCACCGGGCCAATGGTCTGCCAGCTGCTGCAATAAATAAATAAATAATTTAAGCATGCCTTAGCAATAAACGACAGAACTCATCAGAATAGCCCTCCATGCAGACTAATCAAACTAAACGAAAGCTCTATCAAGGAACTTACTCGTAACTTAAACTTAGTTGCCACTCGATTAATATTGCCTTCCGTACTTACAGCTTAACTGGAACTTAAGAAAACCGTAAAACAAAACAACTTAACTTGAAATACTTATCTCGTAGCAAAAATGTAAACAGTGTGGCCGATTCTCTACGTTAAACTCACTAAAATTAGTTGACAATATTAAGTCCGACAGCTCTTATGCGGTCGCCATAGATTCCATTTTCAAACTTACTTTTGAATTATTTTAATGTACTGATGAACTAATTCAAAAGTGAGTTCGAAAATGAAATCTATGGCAACCGCGTAAGAGCGTCGGAGCTAATATTGTCAAGTAATTTTAGTACGTGTGCCCTAGAGAATTGGCCCCAATGACAAAGTAATTTTTGCAAAGCTTTTGCTACAAAATTACCGGGTAAAGGCCTGTGCCCCTCAGTGAGGACAGTAATGCTAAAAAATAAAGAAGAGAACCTTATTGCCACATTTATTCACGAAAAATTAATGTTATAGTGAAATGAAGCAATGACTAAAATTATTGTGAAAACTTCTGCTCAAAGTCTAGTTATTTGCTTATCTCTAAACTAAACGCAGATAAACATAACATACCGTCACGCCTTTTCCCATATGCACATCGGCATCCCAGAGGCACATCTGGAAAGGAAATATTATTACTTATTTATTTATTTTATACATCAATAGCAAGTATAAGTAGTTTAATCCAGTTTATTTTTATCTTTGTGCACTAGAACTATCCTCTCAGCACCATCTTTCCTGTCCTGCCTAGGTTTGCTGGTAGAAATCTCTCTTGAGATAAGCTCGCCTTTGCGCACTATATGTTATTATTAAGTTACTGTACAATAAAGAATATGAATATGAATATGAAATATCGTTCAAAAATCTCAGCAGTACAAGAAGAAATTAAATAATCGTATTACAAGCAATATCGAACGAAAACAAAATAATGTAGGCCATTAATGTCCCTATCGAGTAGCACGGGGCCTTTATCCAATTACGAGGAAGGTTAAGCCATACGCTACGAAGCTGGCTCAGTGCTAATTGATGGACGAGTATCTGTACGTACGTATCAACTGTACGTCGGCCACCTCGTATAAGAAAAAGCGGACGCTATGTTAATATTTGCGTGGAAAACTATACCTTTCTTCGATTTAGCATTCTAGGCATCATTCCTTTCTTCCGACATATACATAGTAGATTCCCAGCACTTTTTATGGTCACACAGTTCTGAATTAAGCATACCACCCAAAACCAGAGCTTAGAAAGCACGAGATAAAGTACAAAGTACAATAGCAACACTGATAATGTTGTACCGAAAACCATTTACAGTGTACCGTCGGCTACATTATCGGCTATGACGAACGTTCGCAAAGAACTAAACGAACATAGCGTCACGACTATTTCCCTTCGGGGTGGCAGAGGCACAACTGAAGCTCATATTTAGCCAGTTATTGAAAAACGTAAAATAATTCTCCATACAAACCGAATGGGAAGTTTTTACCAAAGGCAGAATAGCGCCCTCTTTTAACTGGTTATTTTTTTTTTTTTGCGTTACAGGGCAGGGGCTACCACATCGCCGCTGCTATGGATATTTAAGATTTCCTGAGATAAAGATAAGATAAGATAAGATAAGATTATTTATTGATAATTATACATTACATGTCAGTTTTGTATTAAGGATAAATCATAACCATAAATAATTCAATGTCAAAAACATAAAATTAAAGGTCACGAAATAATTAAAATACTAAGTAATAATAATTCATTAGATTAAAATGTCAAAACAATGTCATCATCTTAGATATGTACATACAGTACCATATCATCATGTATAGTCAAGTAAAACGAAATCCATTAAATCAAACCAATGTCAAGTATAAGAAATAAAATAATTAGTATTAAAATACATTCCACGAGAAATCTACATCTTCCTGTCAATGAATTCCGTCACTGTGTAGAAAGTCTGCTCTGTAAGCCATTTTTTGAGGTGACGTTTAAATTCTGCCAGAGACTCAGCTCTCTTTACCTCGTCCGGCAGATGATTGTATATCTGTGGGCCGCACACGTACACGGACTGCTCGCTCTTGGCCAGCTTGTGCCGCACAGCTAACAGTGTGCCCGAGCTGCGGGCTCGCTGACATACCCTGTACAAGTGCAGATTTTGCCTCACGAATAAGGCGACTTGCAATATGAACAGGGAAGGTACCGTCATGATTTTTAAGTCCGCGAAATATGGTCGTGCGGACTCGCAAGTGGGTATACCCACAATCGCACGGATGGCGCGCTTCTGCATGACGAATACCCTATGCCAATCCGCCGCCCGACCCCACAGCTCAACACCGTACAGGAGGAGTGACTGTACCGTTGCGAAGTAACACGTCCTGACCACGTCTCTCCTCACGGTCGACGACAGCCTGCGTATGGCGAAGCATGCGCCGCTGAGTCGCCCGCATAACCACTCAATGTGTGTGGCCCAGGACAATCCACGGTCTAGTTTAAACCCCAGGAAACAGGTCTCATCGACCTGAGGCAGGTCTACAGACTCTATCGCCACACGCAGTGGACGGTTCGGTCTCCCTGCCAGGTTAAAGTGCATGAGTTGCGTTTTCCTGGGGTTCAGAGCGAGTCCGTTTGCACGGAACCACAGATGTAGCCGCTCGGCGGCCGTGCACAGTCGTGCTTCGAGCTCGTCAACGGAACGTGCCGTCACGACAGCAGCGACGTCATCGGCATACATGTAGACCTGCGCGTCTGGTATGCAGCTCGGAAGGTCATTCAGCAACAAGGAAAACATAATATTGGACACTGATGAACCTTGCGGCACACCAATGTCTGTTTCCAATTCGTTGGATTTTATTGTGCCTCTTTCGCCAACCACTGTTTGACGCCTGTTTGACATAAAATCAGCCAGAAGGTCAAGTGAAGGCCCTCTGATACCATAATGCTGCAGTTTGGCGGCAATGACGGAGTGGTCCGCGACGTCGAATGCTCGCGACAGATCGCAGCACAGTACGGCCACTTGCTGCCTCCCCTCCCGCGCGCGCAGGACACTCCACACCACCTCTCGGGTCAGGGATGTGGTGGATCTACCCGCCCTATATGCGTATTGTCTGTCAGTCAGTATGTCCTTGGCTGTCAGAAATTGTATTAGGCGTGTGCTAAGACCGTTCTCTAGCACTTTGGCAGGAACTGGTATTATAGATACAGGTCTGTACGCTTCGCCGTCTTCTTTCTTTCCTTTACCTTTGTAGATCGGAGATACCTTCACCCGTTTGAGAGAAGAGGGGTATTTTCCGTCACGCAGGCATCTATTGAAGAGGATTGAAAGGATATGGCTCACGGAGTCTGCAATAATATTAAGCATGTCGCACGAAAGCTCATAAATATCTTTACTCGGCTTGTGGGGTATATTTTTGACTATAATGTCAAACACCTCACGAGGAGTAAAGCGCATGAACCTCAACGAGCTGTCAAGTGGTGCGCGCACGGCCAATACGGCGGCGGTGGCGGCGGCAAGGTCGGCGCGCGGGGCTCCGCAATCTCTTTTAAGAGATAAGCTCGCCTTTATTTATTCGTATGACATCTACGAGTGGAAACGTCACAGGCATATATCCAAATTTCTCAACCGTCGTCTGGCGTCGTCGTCGTGGTTAAGGGTGATGAAGTCATCTTTCACCTAAACCGTACTCAGTTTATATCGCAAATTGGTACGAAGATTTGTCAATTTGATAAATAAATCAAATAATTCATCTATTTTTTTATTTATTTTTTTAAATCTATTGTCAAGCAGCAAGGTCTGCTCAATTTAAAGGAACTCACACGCGCATACACCCACGTACACACACTCGCACACACATACACCCTCATGTACACACAGACACTACCTTTTTCTTTTTCTTTGTATGTTTTTTTTTTTTCTGTTCTGCATTGTATGTAATTAGGTAAATTCAATATTCTTTATGTTTTTTTAATGTCTTTAAATAGGTACCCATTCAAAATTTCTTATGGATGTGTTTCGTAATTGGCACTACCTGTTTATATTATTGTTATTTTTATTGTTTTAATTCATGCTGTGAAACATCAACAAATCAAAATAAATAAATAAATAAATAAAATAAGTCATCGGGTTCTCCAGGGTAAGCCCGAAGGGGGCGTTCTCGAACTAAGTGGTCTACTGGCTGGAGCTCGGCACCGCAGTCGCAGCTTGGAGGCGCAGACCAACGCAGCGGTGTCTGTAATGGGCGCTGCGTCTCCGTGACCTGTTCAGTCGGCACCACTCCCGACGGGGCAATTCAGAGCCCGGTACATAAGCACCTGAGCGAATGCATTCGCTCACCACATCCCCCATCTCAGTTTGCCAGCATTTAGTCCAATCGCCCTTGAGGTTGAAATCTTCCCTAGCTAGGCTTAGCGCGAGGCGGCGCCTTTGTAAACGTGTTTTCAAAGTAACTGCTTTAATTATTGTGTGCAATAAATAATTGTGAATTGTTTCCGTATGATGTGTTCTATCATCGTCGAATATCCATAAAATAGTATTGAGGAGGCACTTTGTCACGTCAGTCCGGTACCTACAGCCCTTCACGACCTTTCCGGGTAGTGCTAACAAGACACAAAGCAACACTAACATTTTTAGGTTCTCGAAACATAACCTGCCCAAATACTGTGAAATCTACAAAACACGTTACTTTGGCGAAATGAATTAATTAATTTAATTGAATTGGTTGGTATTATAATACAAGACCTCTTCGGTAAAATAATAAACCCACTTGGTGATGTTGAGGTCAAGTGCCTGGCCAATGCCAGGAATGCTTGGACGCAAGCCTGTCCGACCATAAATTTCCCTCTAAATTTAAAATTCCAAAGGTTGTGGGACGAGCCGCTCTGCCTCAAAAGGCATGGGAGTCTTGTTGCTGGAGCTCGCGACTCGGCAGAGCGTGCTCGTTTGCTCGCAACCAGGTAGCGAGAGTCAGGGCACTGGCTGCACGCCATCCCGTCCAGACAGCTTAGCACGCTTCTGGACAAGACCACCCTCACGCTCGCTGTCTGCCTGCGACTGAGGGCAAAAACCAACGAGGTACATCGCTGCCGCTGCGGCGCCAGGGTGTGCCAACAAGGACATCACGGTCTGTCCTGTAGCTACAGTGCCGGCCGTTTTCCCAGACATGCTGCCCTGAATAATATCATCGGTCGGACCCTTTATAGCGCGGGCGTACCGTCTGTCTTAGAACCGCCAGGCATAGCGACGACGGTAAGAGGCCCGACGGAATGACACTCATTCCGTGGCAGCATGGGAAGTCGCTGGTATGGGATGCAGCGTGTGTTGACACACTAACAGAGCAGAGCAGAGCAACAGAGCAAAATAATATTTATTTATTAACACTAGCACCATCCCATTTACCAGCGACTTCTTCTGGGCCGGTGCCGCGGCGGACTCTGCGGAGGGTTTGAAACGGCGCAAATATGCCGCCCTTGGGGAGGGCTACATATTTGTGCCGTTTGACGTAGAGACCCTCGGGCCGCGGGGGACCGACGCTCGGCGAGTCTTTAAGCAACCTCCTTAAAGACTCGCCGAGCGTCGCTCCCCCACGGCCCAAGGCTCATCGAAGCGTTCGGGTGATTCTAGAGCTGGCACCTACCTCGCTCAGCGAATTAGCCTAGCGTTACAGCGAGGTAATGGTGCCAGCATGTTGGGCACCCTGCCACTCGACGGCCGCGGTGACCTTAAGGATATTTTTTATTTAATTTAATTGTTTTTAGTAGTAAGTTCAGTTAAGATGTATATTGTATATAAATAAAATGACACATAAAGATAAAAAAACAATAAATATTGGTATACTGGTCGTAAATAAAACTTTTTATTTAATGTTTATTTACTTCCTTTCTCCAGGGTTCCAATAGATAAACCAAGTAGTTTTGATTTTCTACCATTTCTTGCTATCAATATTTGTTTTATTCACGACGCGAACATTCGTGGCGCCTCGATACAGTGGCTGAGGCAAAAGTAGAAAGAGTTATTCTGCGCGGAAAGATAAAATATTCCGTATGTCGTTGAAATAGAAATGTAACGCGTAACGCATTCGGGCACTTTCAGTGGCTGGATGTAAATATTTCTGTTTTACTGTTATTGGACCATCCAGGGATATTGGCATCTATGCAGCACGTTCTGTACAGTACTCCCAAAGTAATAATGCGCATGAAGTTTTCTGCAAAGGTCTGCTGAGCTCGTACTCCGACTGTTCAGGCACAGATATGAGATCGAGGATCGAGATTAATACATAGAAAAACAGTTTTACTACAAACCACCCCTATAGGTATAGATATAACTTTCGGAGTAAGATTTTAACTTTATTACTTTGGGAGAGCTGTACATTTCGCTGTCATAGCGTTCTCACTGTTCGATAGACATATGCCTAGGTAAATGCCCAACTCAGTAAGGTAACCCAAGCTGCGCTCGCTTCACTCGCTCGGAAACGGAGACATTCGCCAATTATCACGTATTTTGCGTGCAGTGGCAAAGACACGGTAACGGCCACGGTCATTTAAAACTTCAATTTGCGTTGCAGCCCTTCGCTGTCCTTGTTTTATAAATTGAAATAGATGACCACTGACACATAACTAAGTTCAACTGAAGCGCAATTTGCTTGGCTTCCACTCTCGTTAACAACTGATATCACAATTCTAGGAATATAATACAATAATAGTTGGAAGGCTTCGTTCCAATTTTGTGCAATTCTAATTGATGATTGTTTACAGTAATAAATATCAAGTAATAAAAAAAAAAAAACTGTGGGTATGTATAAAGTATAAATTATTTATACGCAGGCGCATACATTGCTTCTGGCCCCACACTAGGATAGCCTGCGTCGTCTTGGGACCCACCCCACGTTTTTTTCTCTCCATCAGAACCTTTCAGATACTTCAAATAAAAATTCAGTCAAATCGGTAAATCCGTTTGAGTGTCGCGCTTACCACATTTAGTGACATGTTTTGTACAACCAACAAACAAACATTTACATACAGGCACATACATTGCTTCTGGCCCACACTAGGATACCCTGTGTCGTGGGAACCAGAAACAGCTACCATGAAGCTAATAGATAAAAGGAATCAGCAATTAATAACATAACAAGATGTGCCAGTGGGGCCAATTCTCTAGGGCACACGCACTAAAATTACTTGACAATATTAGCTCCGACGCTCTTACGCGGTTGCCATAGATTTCATTTTCGAACTCACTTTTGAATTAGTTCATCAGTACATTAAAATAATTCAAAAGTAAGTTTGAAAATAGAATCTATGGCGACCGCATAAGAGCTGTCGGATTTAATATTGTCAACTAATTTTAGTGAGTGTAACCTAGAGAATCGGCCACAATGTCACTCACTCTACAGTCTTCCGATGATATTTTAGCGCGTAAGTGACGTTTACAAGGGGTGCTTGTTCTACGCAATAATCCAATAAATCTGTCAAAACGCGTTAGTTCCACCCATCACCGCAAGGCAAAATATCGTCGAAAAGCTGTATTTGGACATGTCCCCAAAAATCGAACGAAAAAGCGTTTTTCAGTGTTATTGTGACTACCCTTGTCAAATAGGTAATTAGGGATGGATGCGACATTCTGTGCCTGGTTCCCATACGGAGTGGCAGAGACACAATCAAGCCCACTTTTATCCAGTTATCCACTCAATCTTGCGTCCATCGCCGCAGGTACGGAGTAATGATTTTCCTCACGATGTTTTCTATGACCGGCAGGATGTCAGTATAATGTATTTAAATTTATCTCATTGGTACAACATGGTCAGCACCGGGATTCGAACCTGCATGTCCTGCGTGAGAAGCAAGCGTGAAACCCACCAGACCACGGAGCTCTCTGCGACATTACGTGTATTTCATAGAGCCTTCCCAAATATTCAGTCGACATTGTATTGACATTTAGGGCGCATTCAGACCAATAAATATTAAGTTTCTTCGGCACTCAGTGGCACGTGACTTAGAAATAATTTCGGAGGAGAGATAGAGAATAATAAATGGATGGTAACTTCAAGACAGCTGGAGATGGCACAGGCAGTTCGCTTTTAGAAGTAAATTAATTGAGCAAACAAAAGTTGAAAACCAAATGAGTAGAAAATAAATGAAAACATCAGTGGGGGCTATTTGGGAGGTGTCAAAACCACTAAACTAGAGGAACTAAATGCACTAAACTGACAACCTTCAAATCCGACAGCTCTTGCGCGGTGGCCACAGATTCCATTTTCAAACACACAATTTTAATTAGTTTAGTTGTTCGGTCGCCTCCCAAATCGCAGGCGGTATTCAGTTTATTACATTGCCATAAATGTCATGTAATAATTTTACAATTTTTAAGATTTTGGCTGTAATATTGTCGTGCTACGGGCAAAAGTTCTCTTATTGAAAGATGGAGAATGAATTAATGTGTTAACGTAAGAGCAAATGTGTTCTCCTGCCATCCTGAAGGAGAAAGTATGACGACGAAGATCAAATCAAATCAAAACTTTATTGCACCATAATGTTTAAATAAGGTCTTAAAATTAAATGACAGTCTCTCTTGTGTACCCTTTTCGGGTAATGCAAAAATACTTATCTAATGGAATATATTAAATATAATAAAACGACATATAAAATCAGTAAACATAATAAAGTTAATGACCAAATCCATTTTATATCTTGAGAAGAGAAAAATAACCAGACAGAGAGAGAGAATGAGTCAGAAAGAGAAAAAACATCCTGTATAGCCTCATTGGTAAAGCCACTACAAAATAAACGAGTATCATTGTATTCTTCGATAAAAATAACCCTTCGAAATGCCGTTTTTATTGCAGCCTATTTCTGAACATAAAATGAATATCAGTGCTCAGAGAAATGCTATTTTTCTACCAGCCCTTGTATAACTTTGTGTCCACAGAATTATTAAAACTAGACGCACCTTCCAAAGGCTCAACTTTAGTTCCTGACCTACTCGCTAGGTAGTCCAAACTTTTTTAGCGTATAGTTGGGGTCATTTGATAATCTTCCTGAAAGTTTCGGGTTGCGGAATTTTAGGGTTCCGTTAGAGAAACAAGGAACACTTATAGTTTGCGTCAAGTCTGTCTGTCTGCCTGTCTGTCTGTCTATCTGTCAGTCCGTATGTCACAGCGACTTTAATCCAAAACTATTAAGATTACACAGTTGAAACTTGGTATGTAGATGTATTCTGTGAACCGCTTTACGATTTTTACTAGGTTTATAGGTACACACTTATAAGCAAAACCGGGAGCCCGGAGCGACGTGACCCCCTACTCCTGGCAACCCCCCCTCCAACCCCTCTTCCTCTCCAAATCCCCCCAAAAATGCAAAAAACCTCAAAACTTAACCTCAAAACCTTAAAAAATCATATCTCGGCAACTAGGCCTACCCTCCTCCCCCCCTCCCCCCTCAAGGTCAGGGTCAGTAGGTCAGGAACTAAAGTCCATCCAAATTTGTGTTTGTGAAAAAGAGACAAAGCACATTTTAGTTAGCATAGATCCTGGTTCTATGAATAAGGGTTTAAGAGATTACGCAGATTGTCTACTGGATGATCGAAATGATTTGGAATACGAACATGACGAACAATACAAGAATATGAAACGTTTCACTGTTTCATATAAGGGTTGGGTGAGTGTTATGCGTGGCTAAGCCTAGAGATGGCGAATCCATTCCAAAACCTCTATAGTAGGTCCGTTCGGTGCTCGCATTAAAGTAGATTTATATTTTGTACCCCCGTAAATTGTACCCTCTTGGATATTTCTGCAATTGATCTTTCCCGATGTTTTATTGGATACAAATTTTCTACAGACACATACTGTTTCGTATTTTCATATTCGATTTGAGAGCGGGTATTTCAATGATTAATTATTAAATATGTACCCGCACTTTCCTTCACTTTTATCGTGAAGTCAGTTCTCGTATCGACTTCTGCTCCTGGTTTTTCACTCTGGTCTCCCAGAACGCGCAGCACTTCCTGGATATCCTAGTTCATCGCCACGGCCGTGTGCACCTCCCGGATCCCAGATCGCCGAATTATAGTGCTGATGCTGAGAGAGCGAAGTGTGGTTGGTAAAGGTGGAAGATATCCTAATTATTCTGATTCCGACATAATATTCAGCGTGTTTAGTATAATAACGCCTTTAAGGTTGCTGCTGAGGCCGCCCCGATTCTGTAGAGCATCAACAATATTTGCGGAGGTCCGCGTAGATGGCTTCCATGCGCTACAGGATGGACTTTATGATGGCCAGGCTGAAGCGGAGCTCCAGCAGCCTCCTGAAGGTACGGGCAGACCGCATGGACGGTCATATCCTGGCTCACTGGGTGATTGATGACACATGTAAGTGTGCCATCGGCCAGGGGGCCGGGGTCTGGCTAATCCGTGCTGTCATGCGTGCGTGCAGCGTTATGTACAAAACAAATGTACAAATGTCTGTATGTATTCTATCTTGTTATGGTAGGGTACCTTTAATTTGTAATATTGTAACTATGTACCTGGGCTCAAGCCTGAAATAAATTAATTTCATTTATTGATTCATTCATATCCTAAAAATACAGTCCATTCATCTTTAAATCAATTCCTTTTCTAAATCCAGCGAGCCTTTCGAAGTCTCCTCTCGAGGAGAATTATCGCACACATACAACCAGATATTTAGTAAAACCTTACGCATCTTATTGTGCCCTGAAATATTAACATTTAAAAAGCGAAAATTAAAAGTTAAATCTCTTAACTCTCTCGCTAGCTAGCACATATATTGTTTGCTATTGTTAGTTAGGCCCGCGTGTGTCTTAACGCGAGCGCACCGATAAATAGACATAAGCTCGCCTTTGCACATGATTTTTTATCATAAGTTACCTGTATGTCATGTGAGTAAAATAAAGAACTTACGAAATTACGAGCGTCCACACAGTTGTATACATAGCTCTGTCCTAATCTGCCACCCGAATACACCCTGCACAACTTTTTATTAATTAAGTTAGGTAGTAATTATTTGCGAATTACGGGATTCCATTTGACCCAAGAAACGTTTGTGAGGGTAGATGGATCACTGGACTTAGGATGTTTGTTTTGTTACTCCCAAGGCAAAACTACTGAACTGTTTTGGGTGAAATTCAACAACTTCTGTCATACGCGGCAATTTTGGGTTTGGTTTGAGTTTTATTTTCCGAGCAGTACCGTGTCAGTCAATCTGAGTTGTCAGTTGTACATCCGGGTGTAAGCTAGTCTGGTGTCTTTGCGAATCTACTGAACTACATTTCGTTAGGGTCAAGGCTTACGTGGCAAAATTGTTTTTGCTGCTAACCATAAAATACTTTATCTCCGGTTGTTATGGCAGGTTTTCGCTTGGCACGTATGAGTGATATAAGTTAAGTACAGTAGGAGAAAGGGATTTGTTTTATCATCTCCAGAGCTTTGTTGGGAGTAGGAAAACAATTACTACCTACGCAAAGCTTGCAGACTTTCAGCAATTTCTATTATCTTGTAAGATATCGAACCTACGCGTTATTGCTAATCTCGTAATGTACCCACGCGTAATATTGATCTACTTTCATGATCCCTTATAACCTTATAAACACTTGCGTCATTCCGTATATTTATTTATTTATATATTTATTATATTTGGTACACAAAACAGCAGTGGAGATAAAACATTAAAATAACAACAAAACATTATATATGAAAGAGGATGTCTCCACCGCCAAAAGAATGTGCACACAACATGGTATTAATAACTAGAGAATAAACAAAGGTGCTATTCAATTCAATTCAATTCAATTCATTTATTTGTCAGATAATACAATCCATTATTGTTAGTATTCATAAAAATTATAATAAACAGAGTTAGTAGGAGTTATTACTATTAACATGTACATTACACCAATGCTTCAGTAGGCGGCCATCAAATCGGTCTGCGATCACCGCCAGTATGCTGTTACGGCTGGCGCGGAGTCTGGCGAGCGTCGAGGTGCCGCGCGTGCGTAACGTTGTATAGAAAGAAACAGTCGACGCGCGCCTCCGCGAACATCCCCGGCGCACCAAACTGTGCCGCGGCAGCCGCAGCAGCACCCTGAATGCATTGTTGAACTGGACGCGAAGGGCGCTGAAAGCTTTTTCCGAATAGTCAGTCCACCACAGGCTGCAGGTGTAAAGCGATTTGCAGTAAGCCCTGAAAAGTGTTAATTTCACCCCGACTGTACAGCGAATGGATTACTTATATACTTAAATAAATAGAATGAAATGACTTAATAACTTTTATAAGAAAATATCTTAAAAATCATTAACCTGTTTGATAACTTTGCGCATATTATATATGTAGTGCATTAATGTCCCCACCGTAGGGCACAGGCATTTAGCAGAATACGAGTAAGATTGACCACGCCGGCTCAGAGCAGGTTGGTGGAGGGGTTTAACAACTACTTACTACCAAGTAGCGATAGTAGCCGGGACCTACAGCTTAAAGGATCGCGCACATTAGGACGGGCCGAAGCGTCGCCCCATACAAAATCATGCGGCCCGTTGCGCCCCGACATAGTGTGCGATAGTAAACTGCGGCCCGTCATAATGTGCGCGATCCTCAACGCGTCATCCGAAACACGGAACATCTGAAATCACGCGGAATATCGAAATCCGATAATGTGCTTTAGAAAAATTTATTAGTTTCGATTTCACGTAGGGAACCCATCCCTTCGGTGCAGTGAGCCAAGCATATAGCTGACCCCCCAGACATCATCCTTCTAAACGACAGTGGAGTGGATCTGCTTGGCTGACTTTCCATGGTCATCAGCACTGGGATTCGAACCTGTATCTCCTGGGTGAGTAGCAAGCGTAGCTAGACTACTGAGCTCTTGGAATCAGTTTTTTGCTCTATTTATCGATGTGGCCAGTTTTGCAACGAGGTACCAGTGTGCTATGTAGTATATTTATAATTCTAACAAAAAGTAAAACTTAAAAAAAAACCCGACTTCCATAAACCCTATTTGATTAGAAACTAATGTCAAGTGTTTTTTGAGTTTAATACATACTGTAACCCCCTATCCCCCCTCCCCCCCTTCGGGAATTAATTTCGTCAGATCCCATCTTATTGCTACCCTGCGCTACTAAGGAACCTCTGTACAAAGTTTCATGGCTCTAGGTCCACCGGTTTAGGCTATGCGTTGCCCGTCAGCCACGCATAGTAGATTGTATTTGTACCTAGTATTGAGCAGATCTGGTGACCATGTGTGGTCTTCATCATTACTTCCGCATCACAATATTATGCTTACCATGTGCATTTACACGAGTTATTATGAAAAACACAAAATTCACTATTGGTCTGCCTATAATATTTGAAGAGTTCCCTCAATTTCTCCAGGATCCCATCATCAGATCCTGAGCTGGTGTCAATAGGACTATTGGGAAGGTAAACCCTTTCAACGAAAAAATAATTTTCCAAATCGGTCCATCCATCTAGGCGTAATCGGTGTACATATATAAAAAAAAATATCCCGACGAATTGTAAACCTCCTCCTTTTGTGAAGCCGGTTAAAAATGTGTTAAAGTAAAGAAGAATGTATCCACAGTCGGGGTTCGAGGTTTTCGCGGCTTTTCGTAAGCGTGGAAAGCTTTAGAAAGTAGCAAAGTACACGTTGAAGTTCTACATCGCTACCGTAAAAACCTCTTTTCAGTTAACCCTTAACTGGTATGGGGGGTCAAAAGTTACTCCAGGATTTTTTATCATAACTCTAAAGTTTTACAACTTACAGAGCAGTGCATCTAGGTATTACGTCGTGGGGTGCGGTGGGTGACCAAACATCGTCACTCTAAATTATGGATAGATACCAGCTAAGGGTTAAAATTCGTATTCACTAGTTAAAATTCGTGCCTTATTTATGACCAAATTTTCGTTGCTATAATTACAATATGTTTTATTTAACAGAGATTGTACATAGGTAAAACTTAAATATGCTAAATTAATGTAGAACGCGATTCTACTACAGTCTATTCGTGATATGATTGCAGTGAGTTTTAAATTTAAATCTGTTAACACACACTCACAGGACAGGACACAACTGTCGAGTTCGAAAGTTTGCCTTCAACTGGGCACTGTGAACTTGGCTTGATAATTGGAAACGATTTGATCGGTAACGGGGCGTGGCTAGGCCGACGGACAGTGATGAGTCTGGTGATGACTCTTCTGCATTCTTATCACGAATAGACTGTAAGTACCTAGTTTAAATAAAAGGAGAATGTAATACTAAATAGTAATAGCTAAATAATTACTAGATTTCAGTGCCGAACTATCTGTCCGAATAGGTACATGTAGGTACTTAGAGCTAAGGTTGTGTTGTAATTCACAACTGAATGTACAACATGTTGATTCACCCAATCGTTTGGCCGCTCCATTGTTTTTTTTCTACAGTCAATTCTCATTTTAACTAGTAAAAACGCATTATTAATGAAAAGGTTTGTTTACTGCAGCACTTAGTTAGCTTAAACTTCGGAGTATACTCGTTAAAACTTGTTAAGCGTACTGCTGAAGACAACAGTAATTTATCGGCGGAAAAACGTAATTGGCTAAACTAGTGTTGAACTTAGAAACACAATCACGTTGATTGGATACTGATGAAGGAACGATGGAGTAAATATAGGTTATTCTATTATCGTCTCACATCCTAAATGTACTACAAAGTGTCTCATATTTATTTGTACGTATACCCTTAAAATATTTAGTTGATTCCTTTGTTGCTAATCTGTTGTATTGTAACCTCTCGCTGTACATTTCCTGTTTTTGAAATAAACATATTTGATTTTGATTTGATATCGAAAGCCGAGAAAGTTAGGTATTTAATTTAGAGCTTAGCATTAATTCAAGTATACTAAAGTAGTTATACTAGTTTAAGCGATGCACGGCCGGTTTCTTGTACGATATTAATTTGACGTATCAGTCAGCAGTTTGTCACAATTAACAATCTGCTGACAAGCTTTGAGTTTCTAGAACGCAAATGATTGGAGAAATAGGTAATCTACTCTGTTGACGGATGATTTTCTATTGTATGTGGTAACCCAGCCCATTCGCTTATTTTCATTCAGACACTGTTTCCCTCTAGCACATAGCTTTGTCTCTATCCTTAGCTCAATCGTCAAATTCACGTTGGTTTGTTGAGTTGTTGACATTGACAGTTTGTTGAAAACTTGGAGGAAGGAAGAACAAAGAGTTTCATTGATCTGAGGTTGAAAATTAATAAATTGGAAATCTTGACAAACTGCTGACAGTCTTTCAGTTGAATCTTCCAGCAACCCAAACTACATTTAAACAGAGTTTGACAATCTATTTCTACTTCAGTAAAATACTCATTATGTAGTAAAAGCTCAAGTAAAAGTGGTACGGTACCCGTTACAAAGCGTAGCACATTTCGTAGCCGAGCGAACACTCGTAGCTCGTACTCCGTTACGGGGCGGCCTGCGGCGGCGGCGGTCGTCGCCCATTTATTGCTTGCTGTTTATTTTTAGAACCGCTTTAAGTAATACTTGGTTCAATTCCGGGACCCAATTTTTATTTGAGGTTTTAGTGCTTAAGTTCTTGAATAAAATGAGTTAGGATTATAGCTGATGTGAAGGCGGTTGTTATCATGGTCAGCCAGCCGGTAACCAGCCGCTTTTTTCGCTGACTACGGTGACCAACTGCAGGGCATAACCCATAAACACAATGCAGGGCAAAGGCCTCTTTTCTATAACGCTAATCCACACGGTCCCGTGTCCATTGAGATCCTGCCGACTTGATGATACCGTCGGGCCATCAGGCAGAAAGTCTGTCCACTGGACTTGTCGTTTCTCTTTACCACCATTCAGTAACAAAAATTGCCACACATAATTACACAGCAGGTACACTTAGGTCTACTAAGCATAAACACGAAAAAAACTTAATAACTCCATATAATTTTGTATGGATTCGTCAAAGTTTACTCGAGATTTTGGTGATATCGCGTCGTCTAACTAGTCGACCTAAGTAAACCTATCCTATTAATTATGTGTGTACACTACCGAAAACGATTTTGTTTCGTTGGAACTCTGTTAATAGAGTTCGTGTTAAAGTGTGAATAAAGGCAATTAAGATACACAGAATGTGTACAGACGACAGCTGGGAATGAGAGGGAGGCTCCGATGCAATTAGGAATAACGTGAATGTTCCTTTAGGATATTTTTGGAAGAACGCCAAATGTATACTTACTAAATATAACAGACAGACGTCACGCCTTTTCCCATACGGGGTGGCAGAGACACAATTGTGACTACTTTTAGCCAGTACCATGGCTACCCTACGCGTAGCACTAACAGTAATAAGATCAAATACATTATTCCAAGACACCTAAACTATTATGGGTCTAGAACAGCTTGTAGGGTGCTGCCTAGGATACTAAATAATATGCCAGATAAGTTCATTACAGATGCAATTCCCAAGAGAAAGTTTAAATGTATGTTGAAGCAATATTATATTAAAAACCTTTAAATATCATTAAAAATGGAACGGGGGATGGGCTTAGTATTAAAAAAAAAGTACATACTGTTATAGTTAAGAGCCAAACCAACCTGCCGACAAACTGCCTAGCAGTTTGGCAGACTTAAATTACGTAATTAAGTGCTTTTTTCATGAATAAACGTTATAAATAAATAAATCTATTGCTTCATTTTACGTGACGGGGGGCTAGCACATCGCCGCAGCTGTGGAGTACCTTATGAAGATTTCCTAACGGTGATTTCCATCACCGTTAGAACGACCGATATTTGAGATAAATGACATATCTCATTGGTACACGGTCAGGACCAGGATTCAAACCTGCATCACCTGCGTAAGAAGCAAGCGTGAAATCCCAAAGACTATTGGAACCCGAGCACGAATATAAATAAATCGCAAAATTATGTTGTTTAGCGCAAATCGTTGTGCGGTTCGTCGGACCATAGTTGCATTTTACCACAGGGTGCTCATCCCATACAAATTAGAATCAGTAACCCGTCGTTAAAAAGAGATGGCGTGAGGAATAAGATTTGTACTTTAAACGCCATGGTTTCAGTTAACATACTTGTAGGTGGCGCTAATCTTAGAATAAATCCTAAATACGAGTATCTTAGCGCCATCTCGTGGTATTTGCAATTTTTCGTGCTCCTCCAAGAGATTATGGCCTCGAACTAAAGAAGCTTCCGTAGCATCTCAGTTTACGCCGGTGTCATATTTTGTTCCAGGTGGTCTATCTGTATTAGTATAATATTTTAGTATCTGTGATTTTACCCAACATTAGGCAAATGAGCACTGATTTTTAATAGTGAAAACATTTTCAAATCCAATTTGGCGTTCTTCTAAAGCTCTGAAAGGAGCTTCGATGTTTCGTGAAGGCATCATTATTCGCTGCCGTCTGCCTCGCTGCGCTTTTGATCTGCGACCGGAAGTTCGGTATTCATCGTATACTATTCATGCTCTTTTACCTGCGAATTTATTTCCAAAGGCAATTCGGTTGATTCCAAGTGAATGAGAGTAGATAAGTGTTTTGGTGAATGAATTACTATATTGATATATAGATCGTGCATTCATTAATTCAATTTATTTATCTACCTTGAAATTGTATGATAAATTTAATCTGACGCAATATTTACTAAGCGATAGTTTTGTGTCTTTTTGAGATACAGGTGAACTTTAATTTGTTGAGTAATGATAGTTCTTACTCAGTAACTTTACCAAAGAAAATTTTGTAGTCTAAAATTGGTCGCAAACATAAATAAACGTAATGTAAAATAAATCGTTAGTTAATTGTGTAATTATCTTCTCTGTAATGCTTGTGTTTGATTCTATTATGTGCAATACGTAATGCAATTGTTATATATATATGCGTATATTATATACGTATACAATTTGATGTAATTAGAGCGATGAGCACCACAGGAAGATTCCGAAAAGCGCTTCAAAAGCACTTCTAAGTTCAACGAAAGGAATTGGCAAATAGTACTCAAAGGATACTCGCGAAAGAAATCGAATCTTATTTCGCTTCCGTCATAGAAATATGAAGCAAATAGAGCGAAGGCTGTTACAAATTATACCGACAATCTTAACGGTCTGGGCGGGAATTTTAAAGGCTGTTTTCTCAACTTTGTGACTTTTTATCAATGTGACGAATTTGACAATGTGAACACTGTTTCACGCATCAATATCCAATAATTGAAACAAAAAGTAAACTTTAAAAAAACCGACTTCCACAAACCCTATTGGATTAGATTGAGTTTAATACTAACTGTAACCCCTTATCCCCCCCCCCCCTTGGGGAATTAATTTTGTCAAATCCTATATCAGTGCTACCCCACGCGACTAAGGAACCCCTGTACAAAGTTTCATGGCTCTAGGTCCACCGGTTTAGGCTATGCGTTGCCTGCCCGTCAGCCACGCATTGTATTTGTACCTAGTATTGAGCAGATCTGGTGGCCATATGTGGTCTTCATCAGCAGTTCCGCATCACAATATTATTCTATGTGCAGTTGCACGAGTTATTATGAAAAACACAAAAATCACTATAGGTCTGCCTATAATATTTGAAGAGTTCTCTCGATTTCTCCAGGATCCCATCATCAGATCCTGACCTGGTGTCAATGGGACCACCCTTGAGGTATTACCTATACGCCGAAAAAAGATTTGTTCAAATCGGTTCATAATTGGCGGAGTTATCGCGTAACAAACATAGAAAAAAAAAAAAAACATACGGGTCGAATTGAGAACCTCCTCCTTTTTTTGAAGTCGGTTGAAAATAAAGCAATATTTTACACACTTGTCGAAATTCGTGTTAAAATTAATTTACACTTTGTACACTGTTTTTATTTACTTTTTGTCATTGCAATTAATTGTGTGCAATAAATAAATTATGAATTATGAATTATGAAGTATATACAATTGAATGCTTTATTCCAAGATATTGATACATATTAAGACGTGTAATAACAGTATTTTTCTACCGCAGATTGAGTTAAATGCATTAACAGTAACACGGTTTACTCACAAAGTTGAGAAAATAGCCAACATGGAAAATTCCTGCCCAGACTGTGCCGTTAAGAGATGTAGATGATGGGTATACCCTTATCTCGTTATTTACATGCTGTTACTGAATAATCATTATTATTAGCATTCAATTAGAATAGGCCTGTGGCATGTCAAGTCAAAATAGATACTTTTTAGGGTTCCGTACCCGAAGGGTGCCAAACGGGACCCTATTACTGAGACTTCGCTGTCCGTCTGTCCGTCCGTCCGTCTGTCACCAGGCTGTATCTCATGAACCGTGGTAGCTAGACAGTTGAAATTTTCACAGATGATGTATTTCTGTTGCCGCTATAACAACAAATACTAAAAATCAAAAGAAATTTAATATTAAGGGGGGCTCCCATACAACAAACGTGTTTTTTTTTTTGTTAATTTTTGCTCGATATTGATAATTGTAGCAGGTAGACGCTTAAAATGTTCACAATATATTGAGTATTTTATTTACTTAAAAAATAAATAATTAAATTAAAATTAAATTAATATTTAGGGGGGGCTCCCATACATTTTTTTTGCTTTTTTTTATAAATAATGGCACGGAACCCTTCGTGCGCGAGTCCGACTCGCACTTGGCCGGTTATTATGAACTGTCAAAACGGAACTATTGTTCCTGAGTTCTATGAAATAGTAACAGAATGACGTCATGTAAAAGTGCCATCAAATGCTGGCTTTTTTGCACAAAATTGACTTTATAAATATATCTGCTGGGAATATACAATTCTGAGAATGTCAAGCCATTTTGTACATAATGCTTCAACTTAAGACTTGATCCTAGATTTATTGGATTACATTGACCACAAGCCTATTGTTATTTATTAGCATTTGTTTATCTGGGGCATTAAAAAGTCGCCCCATTGAAGATGTCGTTGAAATATCACATGCTTGCAAGCACGTAGAGCGAATAATATAATAAGTCTCGATTGTAATTTAAAGTTTCATAGTGTGTTTCAAAGTTTAATCGTAAGTTTAATCTCATACACGTGTGTGTTTAAAGAAGAATACAAAACCTAGAGGGCTTTTTGTTAATCTATAACTTTGCTAAATGAACCTGTCCGTGGTATGGTCTGACCAAATGTAGAAATGATGTTCATTTCGCGTGACCCGACAAATGTTACTGTTGTATCGTTTTTGTTATTTTTCGTCTTCTGGTAAACATCCGAGATTACACGAAACATAATCTCGGGAGAACCTCCTCCTCGAGAGAACCTAGGTTCTATTGAGGTCAATCATGACAATTTTGCATTTCGTCAGCTCAAAATATTATTAAAAATCTTAACAAAACTGTAGGGTATCAATGTAAGTGCAGGGTATGATAGCAATAAACGCTAGTTAGCAATCGATCGCTGTGTTTGTCTGACGCTCCATTGGCGACGAATCGGGATTTTTTTATTACCAAAGTAATACGCGTGGCTCTCGTGGTAATTAGGTACTTAATACCTAGACTAGACCTACTTGGACTTGACATTGTGTTGTGTGGTGGTGTGAAGAACGGTTATCAACATGCCTTTAGGAAAAATAGAATCGTATGACCTCGGATCGAAACAACAATGGCCGGCTTATGTACGACGAGTGAAACAGTTTATGTTATTGAATGACATAAAGGCAGAGTTGAAGGTGGCTACGCTAATTACGTTGGTGGGCGAGCCTACTTATAACCTAATGTGTGATCTATGTTCACCTCACCATCCGGAGACGAAGACATTTGACCAGTTGGTAACTATCGTCGGTGACCATCTTGAACCACAACGCTCGGTCATAGCAGAACGCCACGTGTTTCGCCTGCGCAGGCAGAATCTTGGAGAACCGCTATCCGAATACTTGCAAAGTTTAAAACACTTGTCGACTACTTGCAGTTTTGGATCAGCATTAGAAGAGAACCTACGTGATCAATTTGTATCAGGGTTGGCGAGCGAAGATATGCGATCTCGGCTTTTTGCTGAGAAAGATATTCAGTACAATAGGGCGGTGGAGCTAGCTCTGGCTTTGGAGGCTGCAGAGAAACATGCTTCGGCGAGCGC